>OY757187.1:89704475-90304475 GCA_963583895.1 Melanophora roralis | reverse complement strand
AAACAGTTACCCTGGGGCGATGCAATGGTTTCTGATGTTTCAATAGCGGCAGTTTTACTTGTTGATGTGGCCGTTTAAGTGAAAATAGCCTCGTCGCTCCAAAAATTGGAATTTACAGTGCGAAAACGCTTAAACATCGCAAATTCGCACAATCGGTAACTCCAACGGCGCCATCATCCCTCCGCGCCGTTTATTCCTTTTTGAAAAAATTGTATTTAAAACCAGACACCCTTTACCATCTATTAATACAAACGATGCAGCGTGGTCAACGGTACGTTTAGGTTTTAAAAGATAACATTGGGTCTTGTAGACATTAAAATCGACCCTATTTTGAAAGCCAAAATCAGAGAATCCTATTAGTTTGCGGTTAAGTGTGTCGTTCATACTTTGCCTTATATCTCCAACCTTTAAAGTTTGAGGCCTGTGGTCAAATTAGTGTAAGTGGCATATGCTGCTTTCGTCTGTTAAGGAATTGGTAGGATTTCAGGTCGAGTAGAGGAGGGAACGGAGCCTTGAGGTACTTAGGAATCGATTTTGGACTAATTGGAATATGTATATCCCATCATCAATAGTACGATCTCTGAGAAGTCCACAGAAAGACTTCTACCGAGAGCAATAACAACAAGTTTAGATATAAGCGTACAATGCCACCAGAGTCTGTCAGAAAGCTTGGAAGTATCTAAAACATTGACGGCTAATTGGATAAAACGATTTATGAGATTGTAACAATACGACATGCGTTCGGGAAACAGGAACCAAATTGGCCATCGTTGACCAAGATCCAACACTTCACTTTCGCCGAGCAAATATGGAAGGAGGTGTACCATTTCTTTGTTTAAAGGGCCAGTAGCTCTCCCGTATAACGTCTTCTACGTATAGTTAGAAGAAAACAAATTTCAGGGGTTTTTTTCACCAATTTTTAGACCTTCGTAGCCTACACGCGTTGGATAAGTTAAATTTTTGGTTACTTTTTTTCAATAAATCCGGCCGTATGGCGCCGATGGTGGCTTTTATATTGGCCAGTGAATATGACTACTTCTGACATATAAAAACTGCCACCAAACTGGTTTTGCAATAAATCGATTGTTAGGTGCGCTGTAGAGCAAATTGGGATGCCTTTTTGGAACAAAATGTCGCTAATTTTTAGCTTTTTGATTATTGGGAACAAAAGTTCAGTAACAATAGCTCGATAAGAGGATGTAAATTTGTTTACGGCTTGAGGAAGATATCGCATCAAAACGATCGACAACTGCAGAAATTAATAAAGTGCTCTATGAAAATTTTTAATAGCAAAAATTAGTTTGTTGAGTTTTTGAAAGAACTCTTGAATGATTTGGCTTGTGTATAGTAATTGTCAATAAGTTTATTGAAGTTATTATATAAAAGCATAGAAAATTCATTAGGTTTTTTTAAGAATTTTGTTGAAGTTTACTGACGATTTGGTACAGGGATAATAACGAACAAGCTTTTAAATTGGTACTTTTTTTAACCAAATTGTACTTTTTTATTTGTAGAATATAAATTCATATCCAATTATTAAATATTTATGAAGTCCGATTTCTTTGGCCTTTTTCCTTAATAATTTTTTTGGTTTGCATTTGGTAATGGGCAATCCATTGGGACGGGATTGTCCATTTTGCTAAAATTTTTGCATATAACTTAAACAATCCAAAATTTTAATAAGAAAAAAGGCTTCAAAAATAGTATGTTTTTAAGCGAGTAAGTTAAGTTAGTAAGCAGTCACTGAAAAATATTATTTCTGCTCGCAATGACAACTGTGACTGAAGACTGTGACCTTACAAATTTGAGTTTAGGGTTGTGTAAAATATTCTTGAAAACTAGCTTAATATTTTTTTTCATTTTCACGGTAGCTAAAAGTAGGGAGATGTCTTAATAGTACTAAATTGGCTAAAGGCGTATCAACTAGAGACCTGCACCAAGTCCTATTCAAGCTAATTCAAGAATCTCAAAATTTTCTAGTTCTTGTGTTATTGTGTGGTTAAACGGTTTAAGTGCTGAAATGTAGAGTAGCTAAAACAGTTTTTGTGCTGCAGTGTAGAGTAGCTAAGAATAAAGAGTGGTGTCGAGACTGTGGTCGATAAAAAAAATTACTGTGCCTATGGTGTGGCAACAACAACAAAGACTTAAGAGTTATGTTGTTGTTATGTTAACAAATAATAATACACGCAATGTTGAGTGGGTACATACACAAGCAAACATATACACAAGCAGGCAAATCAATATAAAACTCATGCGTAATTACATTACATTACATACATATGTACATTCAAAATCAACCCCCGTTTTTTATAACTATCACACCAAGAACATCCCGCCAACAGTAAAGTGTGAGATGAATCTAAAAGGAAGTGTGCGATCATGATGAATCGATGTGCCGTGGTTGTTTGCTTAAATGCGCTTAACTGTGAATATATTTTTCATTTAAGTTAAGTTAAGTAAACAAAAGAGATGGCGAACAATACAACGCAGTACTTAATTTTGTGTGTGCACACGTAAGGTATATGAAATGAATTGAAAATTCGAGATGATGCCTTATTTAGTGTCGTCTTGGGCTGGCCTCTAGTATCAACGTACTTTTGAGGCTTGAATTGTACCAAAAAAAAGTACAATCGTACCAACTTTACCATCCCTGATTTGGTGTAAGAACCAATTAAATGCATATGGACAAACTTAATCTACAACAAGCCCTATATATTTGGAAACAACAAAATTTACATAATAACTATTTTCATCTAACACTCTGCTTCCAGGAACTGTCTAGAAACTATTTTGTATTAAACACAAACATGTGCGACATAAATCATATTTTCCATAATAACAAAATATTTATGAAAACAATCAATTTAATAAATAATAAGAATATTAAATGGTTTATTATTTCAAATATGTATTTGTATTCTTAATCCATATATTATTAGTCTGCTAAACTCTACTCTGAACTCTTTCTTACACAGACCTTTAGCCTTAAACCCATTCTTGACCACATCATCTTTGTAGGGTTTAAACATATGTTTCGTATATTTCTATGACTTCTTTAAATATGGAAAACATGAAACAATTACTTATAAATTCTTACGTATTCATAAAAGACAAGGATTTTTCTTCAATTCGAATTCTAACGAATAAAATTCGTTGTTGTTTAAGTATGTCTTGAATGTTTGTGGCATTTCAAAAGCCAAGAAAAGGAGGTAAAGGAATGTAATGATGGCAATGAAGATATTGAAGTTGGCAAACGATTCAGACATTGTAGAACAATAAAAACTAAAGTGTGATATAAATATGTATGAAAAACAAACAAAAGAAAAAAAGTAAAGAATAAAAATGATAGAATTAGTAAATATTTATTCAATATAAGTATAAATTTACGTCTGTTTGTATTGTGTATATGTAAATACTAACATGTGTTCTCCTCATTAAAACAAATAAATGTAAATAAATAATGCAATAACAGACAACCATTACAAGTCTATAGTGTTTACAAAGTAAAATAATAGAGAAAATATTGACAATAATTTCCAATTTATATAAAGACACTTAGATAATAGAATCCAATTAAATAAAAGGATTTACTATGAGTCATAGAAAACTGTGTTAAGGATATTCAATTGATATTTAAAACAGAAAATAAAATAAAATCACTGCAAGTATTGAACATCCTTAATATTAAGGTGTTTTACCATATTATTTTTACATCTAATGCTTCATTAATTAGTAATGCAAGTGCCATTTTTAGTTTTTTAACTTTAGTTACAAGTTGTTTAAATTTTTGCAGGACAGTGTGAAGCGAAAAGCACCTCCTTTTAAACACTTGGGTAGAAGTATTTCATTTTGCATAATTTTTTGTAAACAAAACAGCAAATTTATAGTGTAAAAATGCTAATTACCTGCGCTTTTCATTATCACAAACATCATGACATTTAACACTTGTGGTCGTTACTTTAATTGTGTATTGTTGTAGCTGTGTTGTGTAATTTGGTCCTTGAAGATGTTGCATGGATGACTGGGTGACAAATAACCATAAACTATCGTCTTATTACCATATTTTCATGGTTAACAAAGCGAAATTTTATCATTAATTTTCTTTTTTTGACGGCGTTTCATTAATTTTGTTTACAAGAAAAAACAACACTAAAAAGGATTTGTTTTTAGGTTAGAGGGAAGATTATTAATCAAACGTACACAGGGAAAAGGATTTTAATTGTGGTAATCAGAACGAATCGTAAAATAGAGAAACTTTGGTTCGGAATGAAAAAATATTTAAATACTTTTGATTCCCAGAACTGAAATTTTATGGCTCAAATAAAACCAATTGCAAAAACTGAACAATGAATTCAATTGCAATCACAGATATGTTTTAAAGGTTTTGCTGGTAATAAAATTTATTTCTCACTATTAATTCAATATCTTTTCTTTATAATGTCTCAATGTCTTAAACTCATTCTATTGTTTTTCTATTTTTGCTAAAGGAGGCAAAGTGGCTTCCAAAATTTAGGTTTTAATTGTCTTCCTTATCCATATTGACCTGAACTGAACCTCGAGCCATATTGTAAAATGCTTCGAGCGAGCGGATTTGATTTTCTGTTGTTTTAGAAAGAAAATTTAGCAACAGTATATGTAAATTTGAATTTAACGCAAGTGAGCTGTGATACCATCAATGGGACACTTATATAAAAAGATTAGAGCATGAATGTTTGTTGGAAAACCGAAGTGACTGCAGGGTCGCTAGGGCTATGTGGTCGGGCCTGATCTAAACAGGCACTAGCCTGCTCATGGACTTTGAAAGAATTTGCCTAAGGACCATAATTGAGGTCGTAAGTGTCCGGCCAGATGGGATAGCCTGTCGGATGTTGCCAACATTGGCCTAGCCAGTCTATCATCCTTTATCAGGGTTAGTGGTTGGTTCTAGGACAGGGACAACTACGGGGCTACATTTGCCAGCCATATACAATAGTTCGCTTTTTCATAATTTAAATTTTCTTTATAGGTCAATCTAATATAATTTATTGTCCTTTTCTCCTCCTATCTTTTCTTTCCGAGGTATCACACCGAAAAAACGAACCCTAATGGGCTGCACACATTTTTTTCTCCATTTTCGCAACCTAACCTAATCTAATCTAATCTAATCTAATCCAATCTAATCTAATCTAATCTAATCTAGTCTAATCTAATCTAATCTAATCTAATCTAATCTAACCTAACCTAACCTAGATGAATCAAAAACCTTAATATAATATTAAAGTGTTTTTTAATTTAATATTTCAAAGCATTTTTATTTAGTCACATTATGACTATCTGAAAATTAATTTGGTCATCTAGGAAAATATTTTATTTACAAGGAGTCATAAAATTGTTGTGTGCAACAAAATAATTATGGTGCGATGTAATTTATGGCTTTGTGGGATCATATTATTATTCTAAAAGACATTTTATGTGATCCCCAGTGTGGCAACAAGTAATCATGTTGTGATTGTATTAGATGTATTTTAGATGTATTTGATCGCGCAAAACAACGCTATGATAATAAAGGATCATAATATAGCGATAAATTATTTTTATTTAACTAACTATGACTACGGGTGCCCCGGTAGATCAGTGGTAAGTGCACGAGTCTACCAGTCAGGGGGTTGTGAGTTCGATTCCCACCAGAGACCCTGGTAAGTCTGCTTAATTCTTCTGTTCTTTCTTTCTTTCTATCCTTCTCTAAATTTCTTCTTTCCTTCCGTGTCAACATATTCTATCTGCCTCTCCAGGTAACATAAAGGGACCGAATTAACAGACCCAAGTGAGCTGCATCCTTCCCTTCAACGGCTGCCTGTTCTACCTAACCTAACCTAACTATGACTACAGCTAATCATTACTTTGTTGGGCTACAATCCTACAACCCAATCCTAGAATCATGCTCTTATATTATGGTTATCTCAACCAAATTTTTTCTTTGCGTGAACATGTACTGGATATTTCCAGTGGTGGTTTTGCGATGGCGGGTTGTTTAAGATTCTTGTCTGATCGTCATAGAGGATTATTTGTATGAGGATTCGTTTTAATTCCTTCTAATCTAACCGTAAGTGATTGTCCATTCGTTGAACCTTGTTTTCAATTTCGCCAATATCTTAATGTCCTTTATAACAAAGACAAGATATTACTCATCTTTTATATCTTTTTTGGGGTAGGTGCAAGGAGTATGTTCTGCGGCTTTTTCAATATTTTTATTAAGGTTACTGTTAATACGTTGCCTGTCTACAGCGTTATCTTCCGGAGATTTAAGCGGCATGTGTTGCGAGCAAAGAGTGCTGGTTTATTTTTTATATATTAGCCATTTTACCCCTTTAGATAAGAGATAATCAATAGTTAAGATTCAGTGTGAACTGCAAATGGTGGATAGGGGTCTGAAGGTGGATCTCAATTTTCGTTGCGCCCAAATTAATCACGTTTAAAATTTCAATTTGGTTAGTTGAGCCAATAAGTTGGTTGTCGAGTTGAAAATACATTCAGTACCATTTTAGGCACGGAATCATACAAAACCCGACCTCTAGGGCTTATAAGCCGGGAACCCCAATACGTGTGCTTAGCATTGTAGTCGCCAGCTGAAATAAATCGGAAACCAAGAGTTTTACTGAGAATTTAACTGATCTTTTGTAATTTAAAACCCTAGCCGGGCAATAAACTGATAAAATCACTAGGGTCAGGAAAATTTTTTCAGTATGGATACTAGCTACTTACATATACTCAAAGAATGGTCACCCATCAAGGGGTGTTTGTTTCTCGATTTCATCAATACCGCCGAACCAGTAAAAGATCTATCTCTGTAATCCTTCGTTATCTAAAAACGATAACCACTTTTTTAAGACGCTTCTAGCTGTCATACGAGTTTTGGAAATTAATACTGCTTAAATTTTTTGAGTTTATTAGAAAATATTTGAGTTAATTTTTATTGTGGCGGATGCTGTTTGCGTACCAAAAACTACTTCTAAGGCCTTAATGGTCTATTTCATGATCTCAAGAGCCAGGTAGTCTCGTCGGCCCAGATTAGTGCCAAAATGTCAAAATTATGTTCTCCCTGTAAAAATAAAACAACAAATATTTTTACTCATCGTATTTTTTTTTATGAGCTGTTGTTTGACACTTTGGTACTAATTTTTAGTTGTTGCAGGGACGGATTACCTGATTAGTTGTATCATGGCCTATTTAGTATGGCTTGGTTATGCCTGCCATACTCATCATGAATTGATTAATTGTTTACACTATATTCCCTATTAGGCCTTCAAGACGACTTAAATTGGGCCCAGTAGGTTTGTTTGCCAGCAACTTTCTTTGTGCTGTTGGTTAATAAGACTAAGTGCGTTGGCGTATGAAATTCGACTAGTAGCTGGCTGTGCAAGTGGAGGAAATTTGTAGCAGGTAATTTTTATTTCTGCCGGCTAAGAAGAGGTAGAAATTCTTTTATAGTTAAATGAACGCTTCAAACTAATTCGAAAACAGGGCAACCCTTTAAGTTTGCAGGCACGGCAATCGCTGCATTTCCAACGTAGTAAACAATTTAATATTTTTTCACATTCATTTATAGTTGAAAAGAGACCATTTGAAAAATTTATTTATAGGGTGAATAAAAAAACTAACATTACTTAAATGCACTTATTAAAGATTTAGTTTACCCTTCTAAAAAGGACAAATGTAAATTTCAAATGTATCTTTTGCTGTTGACTTTACAATATTTATTCATTTTATGAAAATTAATGTTGTGTTGTTGCATAAATAAGTCAAGATAAGAAAGCAAATAATGGAAAGAAAATGTTAAGAAAAATAAAAATTTTTGCACATTTCCACAAGCTCTTTCTACATAATCTAATCTTTAACTAAAACAAGGTAACACAAACAAAACGAAAGATGCTGAAAAACGATTACAAAATGTCACACTATCAACTAGATACAAGAAAAATGTTTTAAATTAAAGCGTTAATTTGTTAAGAGCTTTCCAGGATAACCATGACTTTTTTATTTAAAGTTTTTACTTACATCTTACAAGGAAAATTGCATTAAAAGAGAAAAACCATACCTGCAAATAGATAAGAAGAAAGTAATTTATTATTATTAGTTTGACAAATTTTTTTCTTTTTCGTAATTTTACGAAAGAAAAGGCGAAAGAATTCGTTTTTATTTTGATTAGTCAACCTTTTGGCTAATAATTCCACAAAACAATAAAAATTCATGTAAAAATCCCTTTATGTTGTCAAAAACATAACGTTATTTAATGTCATATTTCCTTTTTGGCAAATGAAAAAGCCAGTGAAAATAATTCATTTTTGACTTAAAATTATAGTAAAACCAAAATCAAGATCGTAATACGACAAAGCGGAGAGAAAAACAACAATAATTATACTTTTAATAAATATTAATCTCTCCATTGCATAAAGACAACAACTGAAGGCAAACAGTAAAAATGTTGTTAAAAAAATTAGAAGAAAAAAAAAACAGAAAGAAATAATAAAACTTAATTGATAACAATACATCAATCAATGTCATGTTTTACAGGAAATATTTATTAAGTCCTTCAGACAGTCAGTCAGTCACTAAGAGTTTTATTTAGACAAACGTTCACTAAGAAGCTAAACAACACCCAGATGTTTTGACAATTATTCCGCTATAGATACAGTTTTATTGTGACCATTTTAATATTTGGAATTGAAAAGAGTATGACTTTCTCATTTCTTTCTATTGTTATTGTACAATATTAAAATAATAATTTTATTCAAATCAAAACATAAAACATATAAAAGAAAAACATTATGCCAGAACAATGAGAAAATATAAAAAATGTGTCCTTGTATTATATACTTTGACAATCCTCTAAGAAACATTGAATGAATTCATAATTTATTGCTGTAAAGCCTCTGTGTCTCTTTCAAAGTTATTAGCATCCATTCTACACTTTCTACTCGTACAATCAATATTGATTGCAAATTTTGAAATTTTGCAATTCAATATATGCTATTGAAGACACCCTTAAAAGGTACTTTTATTGTTCATTCCAAATTAGCATTAGTACAACTTAAATATCAAGCGACATCCGACTTTTCCCTCATATTCAAAAAACGCGGTAAGATACTTTAGCACTAGAGGACTTGAATGTACCTCTAGCAGATCGAAGAAAGGAGCTGTGGGAGACCAAGGAATGTTTATTGTACAAACAAGACCGAGAATATCAGTTTAACTGCCTTAAAAATACAGTCCGAAATATCAGAACCTTTCGAAAACAGGGAGAATAGTTTAATTGAGCTTTTAAATATTATCATTAATGCCTTGGAGGGTTTTATGAAAGCTCTGGAATTTTCCGACTGTATACCTTAAGGTAGCTGCGCCGGTCCCAGTCAAGACAGTCTTAGTTGAACGAAACTCTGGGGCAGAGGTCGGAAGAAACGTGCTTTTATACAAATGCCTGAAGGCCGCAGGAAACACGGAACTGGACTTTCTTGTGGAAAACCCAGAGACTGAAATCTATTTTCACCTCCGCAACACTGTTCTTCTGGTGGAGATTCAAACAGTCACAGAATGTTAGTCCTAGCTCAGGGTACACGCAAATCTAACGGTCGTGAGCATCTATATGGACAAATAAAAGCAATTATGTCGCAGGGCACTAAATATAGGACCGTTTTTCAATACAAGAAGATAATAAATGGTCACTCAAAATAGGACCAAGTACGCATTATATAGGTGCCTTTAGTTAGCGGAGAATGGACGGGCAGAGTCCGGCGATTAAAACTAGAAAACAATAGGCTGTTGACTTGATGAGCCCCAAAGATTTTGTTACAACGAAGCCCAATTAAAAGGGTGGGCAGAAACTGCCCGCAGGGCACTGTTGAACGTGAAACAGTTGGCACAATAAAGAGAATCTTCGGAGGAGGGGGCAACCAAAATGAGGATGCCACTAAAAAAATTCTGGAGGAAACCTCTAGGAAACCAGGTGAACAGTATACTAACGACTGACTCATCGACGAAAGCGTATTTGCATCGGATAGGGGTTGCGAAAAAAAGTGACTGCAGGGCTTGCAGGGAGGACATCGAATCGATTAAGCATTTCCTCTGGCACTGCTAAGCTTTTAAACAGGCCAAGGACGAATTGTTTATGACTGATGTTATTCCAGGAGTAGCTAGCCTAAAAGTTGTAAATTAAAAGGGTAACAGAATTTGTTCGCATCACCCAACTTTAGCGAATTGCGCTGCTGCCAGATTGACAGTCCTGGTTGGACCAAACTCTCGAGGCTGATGTTAAATAAAACAGATTGTTATACGAATGGCCCTAGAGCGGCAGGGGAGGTTCAAGAAATCACGGAATGTTTGCCCAAGACACACGCGTGTTCAATGGGCTTAAACACCTTTACGGGTAACCAAAGGTCGATAAAAGCAATCGCGTTAGGCATTAACAAATCTGCAACAGTGTTGCAATGCAAGACGATGAGTTTTTACTCAGAACATGGCCACGTACGCAGTATATAGATGACTTGACATTTCAATGTCGGGCGGGGTACCAGAAAACGAACGAGCCGACAATGTAGCAAATAAAATTTGAAAACGGAAGGCAGTGGGCCTGGAATGGGAACAGGCCTTTCCTTCAACAAACGCAGAGTTAAAGAAGTAAAAAGAATCTGCCCACGAGCCATTGTAATGAGCCCGTTGGCAAAATAACGGCAATCTGTCAGTTCTAGAATTGGCAAAACCGGATTTAAACAAGGCCACTCAGACCTACAAGCACAACCCCATCGCAAAGTGGTTGCGGAGAAGAGAAATGGCCGACGGAACATTTTCTGCGCCACTTCCTGGTGCTATTCCAGGTGTGGCTAACTTGAAAGATATTTAGTGGCAAAGTTTGAGGGAATTCGTCCGCACTACCTATATTCTGTTAACTTTCCCCCTTGAGGCATTTTTTTAAAGTGTCCTTTTCCAACATAACCTGACTTAAGTAAAGTATTTGTAAAAAAATCTATGCTGATAGCCAAACTGATCTTGTAATTTACTTAACATTAGAACTTTACGGGGAAAGCTGAGCCTTCTTAAATTTAAAGACGATGCAGTTGAACATCAAACATATGTATATGAATGGTTGAATATGGTTTCAAAACAGGAATAAGTATGATCTCTAACATGGCTAGAAGGTTGCCTGAAAAAGGGATTGATCTTTCTCTATTTGTGTTCCTAAGCTCCGAATTGACGTATATTTGTGCCGAATGGTTCACGATAGATGGACGAAAGTCTTACTGGTGACTATAGGAAAATCTAACGAATGATAATGAATGTCGAATAACTTTAGAATCCCCATTTATATTTTATCTTTAATAGAAAATAGTACCTTCCCTGTTCGGAGAGACCATTATTTGGCGTTAACTATATCCTAAAAGGCTTTTTCTTCTTCCTTTTTTGGTATTTTATGTTACTCGTCTGCCATATAATTAGTCTGTCCGTATTCCTTTGAGGCTTGTTAGCACACGTTTAGCTGAGCTTGGCAGTTATTGTTTGAATTAACGAAAAGAAGGCTTCCTGAAAGCATTTTGGTTTTACCGTTGGCTTTTGAAAGTTTCTTCGCTACAATCGCCATTGCAAAAACACAATTTTAGACTCTATTAAGGTACCGAGGAGCTCGCGTTAAGGGGATCGACGCAAGTATTGGGTTGCAGTGTGAAGCGGGCTAATTGAGAGATCTCCAGACTTCTGCTGCCCGGACTCGAAGCAGGTAGAATCTAAGGTGTTTAATAGGGAATATTACCGAGCACTGCAAAAAGATTCGCCGACAAATGTGGCTGGAGAAGATCTTCGATGATAAACTTGGTAAGATCTCTAGTTATAGAATAGGGAACATTATACTTGTTTTCTTCTCTTACTTTTCCCTTTTAAGGCATTTGATTAACTTTTTTTTATATTTTCTAGCTTTTCCCTCATCGTTCTTCCTCTTGTTTTTGTAAAAGGATTTAGAGCGGGCTTTTAGGTGGATATCCTTCTTCACTACCCTTTGAAACGCACCATTAAAAAGTCAAAATAGTAAACTTATCAAATCTGATTGATAATAAAACCCAAAAACTGATGTAGTATTGCTCATACTAGGTAAAATCGTAATGGCTCCCATAATGGCCAGTGTCCACCCGCCACAAAGAGCCAGAGGTCATGGGTCTTTTAATTGGGTTCAAACAAAAAGAAATATTGAACTATTTTAATTGATTGATTTTTTAAACTTATGTCTTACAACTTACTTTTACAATTTTTTGTAAATATTTTTCGCTTTAAAAATTCATTTTTGCATACAATTATCCTTAATAACTTTAGAAGTTGGCATTTCCGGCTTATCTAAGGCCCAAAAAAAATTATATCTTTATATCTTTAAATTTTAAAGCTGGTCCTTCAAAATATTCCTTTAAAATTTATGAACAATTTTTGGCAAAAGTCAATCAATTCGCTTGTGCCTTAAAATATTTAAAAAAAATATTTTAAAAAATATATTTTAATTTATTTTTCTCATTATGAATCTTATTAGTGATGCTGCGGCAGCCTAACCTTCACCTGTCGTAAAATGTTAAAAATAAAATTGTAAAAAAAACTCAAAAAAATATAAAAATATCACAAATAGAAAGTGACAAATCAAAGTGTTTAATTAGACAACATGAGTCGCATATGTGGTTGCAAGAACGAGGTAAACGATGAGGAAAGAGCGAAACAAATTTTATGAATTAGCAAATGACATAAAACATCACAGTTTTAACAAACTAACAAATCATATAATGGGCAGGGCAAGAATTGTGTGTTTCTTTGACATGAAAACTAAATAATTATTTATGAACAAAGAAAAAACATAAAATACCAAAATTAAAATTGCACACTTTTAAATAAACATGCATATGTACGTACTTTGTGTTAAGAACAGGTGGACTATGAAATATTGTAATTGAACCAGATTTTGCACAGAATGTGTAAAGTGCCAATGACATGGATGACTAAATTATTATTTACGACATATGGTTTGAGATACTAGAAAAATGCCCAAAAATTGTTTTAATTTAAAATAAACACTAATGATTAGTCACTGCGACATATTTTATTCGCAGTGTTTTTAGTTGATGAAAAATTTTGTTTTCTTTTTTTTAATGTTGCCTGATGTGATACAGGTGACAATAATATGGTTGCGACATGATCAGGGGAAGCATAATATTTTTCTAACAATAACATATGATTACCGCAAACGAACAATGGTCACAAAAATAAGGTAATTTCTAACAATCTATACTTACCCAATCAAATAATCACTCTTATAACGATAACCAATCTTACTAATTTGATGTTACGTCACAGAGCCAAAAATCATCTTTGTACAGTTATCTTGCTCGTTAGGCATGAGCCGCTATCAAACAATGATCTATTATCATCAATGCTAGAAGTCTACAATGGCTGCTTTGCAAAGACAAAGGAAACCTCATCACAAAAACCCCAAATTATTCTAGAGACTCTAGACGAAATGGTATTTATCCATACTCTCATGGCTCTGAGCCTCACCGCCCTCTCAAAAAAGCTGAAGTGGAGCAAGAACGTCCATTGCTTTTGTCGTAGACAAATGGAACCTTTGCTTCGTTAGCTTACTTGGCATCACGTTCCCCTTAATACACAAGTGCCACCGAACCAAGTAGTTTTGCACTTGTCTCACGGCACATAGTCTTCCTTGCACGCCTTAACATTGAGCAGCAGGTGAGGTTTACGGGATTATCCTAATCGCCGCCCTACTATCAATAGATAATTTTACCAAAGGTTCTTATACTAAAAGAACAAGTTATGAATTACACTAAAATTATATTGATAAGCATTTATAACTATAAAATTACTTGACAGCTTTTTAGCAACACAGATTTTAACCTATAGATGTTGGCTTAAAAACTAGATAACACTTAAATTTGTGTCAAGTGTATACATCTGCTGAATCATCTTATATGATGATCGAGTGGTACCGAAGTAGTCCCTTTGGTAAAAGTACAAAGGTATTTCAATGTAACGTGAATACCTATGACAGGGCAAAGAAGCTTCCACTGTCATCATTTCTTTTTTTAATAATAATAAGCAGCGCTCAGGGAACCGTTCGAAGTCATCTTTGGAAAGATTTTTTATACACGAACTGTGCTATTTACCGGCCACAAATGACGATGCTCTTCTTCAAAGTATATTCCATGATAGTATCGATAGACTGCTTTAGTCAACCAAGATGTTTAGATGCCTTAATGCTAGCGATAAGTAACTTTAACCGTTTCTGGTTAATTAGCTTTAAAATAGACTTGGACAGACCATACATGAGATTTGTATTTTATTTTCCGTCTAATAAATGTGGTATATGTATTGAGATCAGATGATGTAAAAGTTCCTACACAGCTTTAAAAAATCTAAGACACTTGGACGCTTCTTAATGCACAAGAAAAGTGTTCCGCCCAGCGGACATCGCACTGAATTTTGTGCTTAGAACGTCAAGTTTTCGTGTCCTTAACATCAATACCATCCATTATTACAGGCGTTTTCCCACGACCAACTGTGTGTTTATGAGTTAACAGACAACATTGGGTCTTAAGGGCATTAAAATCGACCCTATTAGCACGGAGGTTGGCATTAGATAGCAGTCAAGTGTGCAATTCAAATTGTGCCTTATAGCCCCAATCTTTAAAAAGCTATTCCTGCTGTTGTTCGCAAAGGAATAGATAGGATTCAGAGTTTGGCATAGAAAGTTATTGGGAAAAAAAGGCAAGATATGTATATGCATATCAGAGATGACGTGTAAAGGATACGGCATGAAGTAATTTGTAAGAAAATCTGGCACTGGCCGGTCGCAAATTAAGAATCACTGGAAAGCCTTGACAGTTACAAAACATTCCGTGATGATAAAGAATAAGAATTAGTTGTCATCTGACCACATTATTCTTCCGGAAAAATAGGAAAAGATATTTTTCAGAATCCATAACTTGGTTTAACAACATTAAGAGCTAGTGGAAACTATCACAAGAAACATCGTAGTGAACTACAATATCCTGGTAACAATGCCAGCCCTCGTTTCGTGGGACCTCCTGGTGTCTAGCCAGACTTATATGTTGTTGTACATTAATCCGGAAACGACACTCGATACATATGGAATTTAACTTGATATTACGAGTTTGCAATGTTTTTTTATATAAATTTCAATCATTTTTTTACTTTTTAGTTTCGGTGGCTATCGAGTGTCGGATTTGCTCCCATTAAATAAGTCACGGTTTCTTTTACGGGAAAAGTCACGTAGGTATCCACGTATGGATTACAAATTTGATGATGCTGCTGTCTTTACAGATCTTTGTTTTATATTTTTTCTTCTCTCTTACTTGTATAGACATTGAGACAATGAATGTGATGTCGGGGTAGACGTTTGTTTAGGCAGAGAGGGACCAGTTCCCAAGTTAAAGATTGTATAAAGTAACAGAAACGACCTGGGGCAGAAAAGTATCCCTAGAAATTGGCTTATCATTGCTGGATAATTATGCAAATTTAATTTTAATAAAAGTAGTTTAAGAAAGAAACACTTTATCAACCAACATGAGTCGAAAAATTGTCACCTGTTGGATACAATTATAACATTTGATATTATTACATTTTGATATTACTGATAAACAAATAGTAATAGACATGCTACTTTTGTAACTTTTAAAGCTTTTTCAACCCCTTTAAAATTATTATTAAAAATACTCAAAATTCGAAAATTCCTTTAAAAAAATCCAATTAAATGAACAATATAAGAGAAAGTGCTATTTGATATGATCAAGAATTTTGGAATAAAAAATTTGATGCATTTGGGAATTCGTATTAGAATCAATAACATAGCACTTGAAACATTTCCACAAATACAAAAAATCTAAATAAATTTCTAAGAAAGTTTACAACCCAGGAAACACTTTTTTTTAAGTACAGTCCAAATATGTATATAATTGGCGAATTCACAAGGTACGATACGATAGCGTATTGTATTATTGTCATATAATTTCACAATAGCATAAAAATTTTGTTGTTGCTTTTCATACGAAACTTGTTGTGAAACAATACAACTTTGTTTGATATGTTTTTTGTGATGTCATATTATATACAAAGTCATGCGCCAAGCGCCTAAAACGAAACGGCGAGTTTTTTAATTTAATTTTTAGAGCCGCTAGCACTCGCATCCGTTAAAAATGTCTATACTAAAAACTTAGGCAAAACCGCCAAAGAAGATTCCTTAAGCCGCCTCCGCCGGCAAAAATAGCCGGCACTGCTCTCCGACACATCAGCTGTTTTTTGTTTACGTAAAAAATAACAAAATTCTTGTGATTTTTTACTAAAACTTTGCTTATTTTAATGGATTTTAGAGATTCTAACCAGGTTAGATATAGACTATTTTGTGTTTTCATGGGTCTAATTTCTACAAATTATTAAGTTAATCCAAGACCAGCACCAGATTTATGTACATAAATATGTGTTTGTTTTTCTATCGTTTGGTCGTATCAGCTGATTTAGATTTTAAATACGACACCTACAAATATACGAAGAGTTGTTCACAACGGTCATATATTTTGGTTCTATTATTTTACAATATATGATTTCACAAGACCTTGTGAATTCACCAAATATATAATTTAATGCTGGTTATATATAGAACAATGGTTGTCAAAAATTCATTTTTAGTGCACAATTGTGCTACAAAAACAATAAAAACAAACTCACACCGACGCTTGTTCTCTTTTATTTCAGTTTGATTTCAGTCGTTAATTGAGTGTTAACGAGTGCACATGGGCGGATGCTTACTGTTTTTTTTTCAGCTTTGTTGTTTTTTCAGCTTTGATTTAATTTCAAAATAAACCAGCAAACAAAATAGTATAATGGAAGACAAAAATTTTTGTTTTGTCATTAAAAATGCTTTTGGTAACATGCAATGCATTTTATGTTACTAAACATTTAAAACAAAGAAAACAAGAAAAACTTAATTTATAATACCTAAATACACTTAATTTTTTAAGTTTTTACTGTAAATTAAACTCGCCCAATGGAATATGTGTGAAAAAAAAATTATCTAATTCTGTAATAACTGAGGCATATTTTGTATTTAATTTTAATAACTTTTTTTAAGTTCATTTCCATTTTGCTTTAAAAAGTAAAATTCATCACATTTGCAATGCTTAGTTTTTTGTTTGCTGGGCAATTTTCTCTTATCCAATACAGACGCATTTCATTAAATGAGAATTTTGACAACCCCTGATATAGAATAATGCATTATAAAATATCCAGCCACAAGCATAAGAATTTACGACCATAAAACTTAAAACATGATTTTTTTCTCTCTGTTTTCTTTAAAATATTATTTTTAACACATATGTTTACACACAATTCTACAACTACACGTGTTCTACTCAAACACATACACACAAACACACTTAATTTTTTACTTAGAGGGAAAGATGGACATTCTATTAAATTTATATGGTCATGTCATGTAATGTTCTATACTTTACGTTTAAAAAAGCATTATTTTTCATCTTTAAGTCCTAAAAAAGTTATCGAAAAAAATACAAAAAATTATAATAAAAAAAAAAAGAAAGAGCGTTCTATTCAGCTGTGCCGAATCTCAGATAACCTTCACATTGGGCTTTTGATACACGGAACCTTTTATTTTTATCCGTTTTTTTTTTTTTATTCAAGCAATATTTCTAATTTTCATCAGATTCGGTATCATATTTCAACACTCTTAGGGTGATTAGGGCAGCTGTAGGGGTTTTTACTTTAATTTTTTAAAATTTTGTATGGCAACCCTCTTAGCTGATAAAGATAGGGGGTAAGTATATTCTAGGAATATGTTTGATAGGGAAAATATCGGGGGTATGTGGCACATTTTATTTCTCTAGGGGCGCCTCTGGGACAATTGTATGGTTTTTACCTTTTTTTTTAAACTTGTATGGCAGCCCTCTTAGGGCGTGGAGATAGGAGTTAAGTATTTTCTAGGAATATGTTTGGCAGGGGAAACTAATAGGGGTCGGTCGAACACTTTATTTCTCTAAAGCCGGCTCTGTAGAAGTTATGGGCGTTTTTACATAATTTTTGTAAATTTTGTATGGCAACCCTCTTAGGTGATGAAAATAGGGAGTAAGTATACTCTAGGAATACGTTTGGGAGGAAAAACTAATGGGGGTCTGTGATACATTTTATTCCTCTAAGGGCGACTTCGGAGAAGTTGTAGGGGTTTTACCCTATTTTTTTTTAATTTATATTTCACAAAAATGTTTTAAAGGACAAATTATCTGGTGTCGGTCTTTCATTTTACCTTTGCAGGAGAACCCTAGAAGCTGTGGGAGCGGTTTAAAAAAATTTTTAAAAAACTTAAACTTTGTATGGCAATCCTACCAGGGAGCGGTCTTACATTGCAGATTGTACGGGGCAACTCCGGGAAAGTTGTACAGGTTTTCATGTACAAATTTTAAAGAAATAAACTTGGTTGCTGGCTAATATCTCTGTCAGTTATCGGTTGATTTTTCTGAATTTCAAAAGCGATTTTTTGCAGATAGTTATTTCTAATAGTTTGATACCACATAAGGGTCTATGCGACATCGCGGGGCTTCAGAAAGTTTATTTCAACCATAACACGGACAGACGGTTATGGCTAAATTGACTTCCCTATTTATAAGAGTCCAGCATATACATAATTTATGGGGTCGCAAATGGATAAAAAAAAAATTACAAACTTATGTATACCTGTATCACTTATGTGAATGGTATGAAAATAAAAGAGAAACGACTGATGCATTTGCCATCATCCAGATTCTTTATGACAGAATATAAAAGAGATTTTTGTAGCATTTTGCTTTTTCTTTTTTTTTTTGCATACACCAGTGGTCTTCACAAAGAGAAACGCACTTAAAATGAGAGTATTATTGTCAGCGTTGCCATTATTTTTGTTTTATAAGAACTGCAAATTTGGAAAAAACAAATCTGCATTTTAAGTGAAAAAACAGAACATAACAAATTATATATAAAAAAAATAAAAACATAGCACAACATATCGTGCTCATTCAGTAATGCAATACTAAATGAAAAATGTAAAAATAAAAACCAAAATAATTCATTTTTATAAAAAAATTTAAGTATTGTTTTTACTATATTTGTTTTTGTGTATCAGTGTTTTGTAAGCTTATGTTTTTTTTATTTCAAGGCAAAATATAAAATTATTAATATTTTGTTTTATTATAACGATGTTTTTTAGCTAATTTTAAGCTGATGATATGTGAAGCCTTGATTTGGCTATCTGTATTGGTAGAGTTATTTGAGCATCTATTTTGGATACAAAGATTTTTGAGTCGAAAATATTCTTTTAGTTTTTTTTATTATTTGATTTCTCTCATTTCCTGAAACAGAATGAAACTCAATATGCATTGTATGCCGCGTAAGGTGCGATGCAAACATATTCTTTAGTAACTGGTTGCATACACGGCACTCAGCCTCTTTGAATATGTTTAAAGAAAACAAAAAAGATTTTCCCACTTAATATCCCACATAATTATTATAAATATTTTTTTCTAAAATGCTGTAAAAAATTTATATGTATGTCCGTAGGTTTTTACCTGAATTATGAAAAAGTTTTTAAATTGCATAAATTTATGTAGCTTGCTATCAATTTCTTACTGTAATTATCAAAAAAATTTTAGCTCTACCTACATTGCACACATAAAGAGCTTCAAATTATTTTTGGATAATTACACACTAATTGGCAACGCTGCAGTGCAGAAAAAACATTTTTAGCTCTCTTTGAAAAATAAAAAAATGCGACATACACCTACTCTGTTTGAAAGCTAACAAGCTACTAATTAGAATTGTGTCGGTCATGAACGAACTAGTTCAATTGAACGATTCTGTAAAAGGAAAGATGAGAAATAGTTCGTACTCTTTCCTTCAAACCTTTCTTCGTTCATCTTTCACCTTTCATGTTTCACACAGAATTGCGTCGGTTATGAAAGAACTATTTCAATTGAACGGTAGTCTGTCACTGTGGCCGAAAATAAAAACAGTTTTTCATTTGGCACACACAATTGTTATATAGTTATTTTCTTTATTAGATTAATAGTTTTATCAAAAATAAAATAACTATTTTAATTACAGACATCTCTTGTATTTCCCCACACATATATATATATATATTTTTTTATTATTAACTTATTTATCACTAAAAATTTTCTTTTTTTGTTTATCAATTAAAAAAAAAGCCGTCAACATGTCTTGTTTCAGTCGGTCATTCATATTTCCCACAGAACATCTTTCACACAAAACATCTTTCATAAAAGAAAGATGAACGACAAGAACGAACTATTTCCTTTAACCTTTCTGACCGATTGTGAACGATTCCCTGAAAAGAAAGATTATGCCCAACACTACTACTAATTGAAATTTTTTATTTTTCATATGTTTGTTGTTTTGATTATGATTACCGTTTGCAATGATGAAAACAAAGCGTATGGATTTTTTATTTATGAAATATTGTGTAATGTTAATAATTTATTATGTTTTCTTAAGTTTACGATCGAAAAATAAAATAAAAATAGCTCGCCATGAATTATAAAAGCAATATCAGTAAACAAAATACGATATTTATTTAAAAATACAATTTAATCAGGATTAGTTATTCAGTTGCTGTTGGCATATTTTAAGAAACATTTTGGTAGGAAAACAATTTATTTTGGAAAACCCTGGTTGTAATATTCACGAAGAGAGTAAGTAAAAACCCGAAAATCTTCGTTAGCTGGGTAATATGGGTGAAGACCACTGGTATACACATACAAGTCTGAATGTATGAGTGCCTAAATAAGCATAAATGTACTTTGGGTCCAAACAATTGTGACAAACTTAAATAAAATGCAATATTTCGGTTTAACATTTAAAATCATCTCCAAAGGTTCCGGTTTAAGATATATTGAAAAATAAATTTCTCCTTAACTTTAAAACAATCAAAGTGATCCTTATAAGGCTGCATATTGTTTTTTCTTCGTTTATACGATCGCGGCGAATCCTTGAAGAATTTTCCTTTGCCAGAAGTTTTTAATTGTATTTTGTCAATTAGGTGGAACGTTTAGAAGAAGTAACACTTAATTCCCGTTGTCACATTAACTATGTTCCTTTAAGATTGCATTCAAATATCTTGAACCTAAACGCACGTTCAGTATTTTACTTTGCAGTGTTCAGATGTTTTAAAAACAAAACATATTTGATTAAACAAGGCGTATTAAACATCAAGCTATTTCAAGGAGGTCCTAAACTCTTTGTTTACTTTTTCTTAAATTTTTTTATTATCTTAGGTTGAACTTGTTTTAAATACACACAATGTAACATTTAGTAAATTTCTGGAAGAGAAACATAAAATTTCTCATTTAGCTAAACACATTACTAATCACCGTGTTTAAGATTTCTAAAAGAGTGTTTACTTTTAGTTATCTCTTCTTATATAATGATTAACTTCATTTTCACTCACAGAGAAAAATCAATCCCGTTTGCCTTTTTTAAAAGCATGTTAATTATATACAGAGAAGCACCACTGCCGTTTCAAAAGCACTGTGAGAAAATCTGTAGCTGGTTTTGAAAATGTATTCTACTTGGCTGGTGTTGGTAAGAAACCTTGGGATTTTAACAACTAATACAATTATTAAATGTTAGTTAGCAATTAATTATGATAATTTTAAAGAAATTGGAAACAACTGTACTAAAGATAAAAATAATAAATTAAATTTGTCTCTAATCGCATATAATGAAAAAGTAAACTTACGTTTAGTAATGTAATGAACGAGTATAGATTATTACTAAATGCACAAACTGAATCCTTTACAGAAGAAAAAAAACAAGGTTTCAGCATAAAACTATACGTCATATTCAATTTTTAACTAAAAGCGTTTTGGGCACAGAAAACCTAATAAATATTCAGAATAACTGCACGTTTGTTTTGTTTTTACAAACGTAATTTTTTCAGTGTACGTATGTATGTATCTGTTTGGTAAAGAAAGCATGTAGTTTCTTGTTAAAACATAAATTCCAACAAAAAAGAAAATATTTTTTTTTAATTTCTTTGTTTAATTTTCTTTCGATATTTTTGTTTTTGAATTATTATTCCCTTTTCGATCGTTATTTTTATTTTACATCAAAAATATGCATAATTTTCGATGCATGTTTGCGATTTTTTTTCGGTTGTTTGTTGCTGCAGCAAAAATGCGGGTTTTCCTGGTTTTGTTTTTTTTCTTTTAATTTGCTGCAAGAGCCAATGTATTGGAAACTGTTTGTTTTAAATTATAGTAAAATATGAATTCATTTGTGCATGTATGTCTTGTGATAAATTACAAATACGTAATCGCATAAATAATGCATATTTGAGACTGTTACTATAAGGAAACATACATAAGTATACGAATGTATTTGTATAAAGAAAAAACGGGAATGATAGTGTTCCAGTCTAGATCTTTTGCGGGTCCTTTTTTTACCCAATAACCAGTTGCGAAGAAATAAAAACATTTAAAAATTTAAATTTTTTAAAGAGTGAATAGATTCAATTAGTAGAGTGTTCGGTAATAATAAGTTAAAAAGGGGATAAAGGTAATGGATTATACGGACAATATCGTGATATTCGTGACGGGGAAATTTTTGTTTCCCACGATGTGATGCTTGTGCCAAGGAAAAGGGACTGAGCTAGGCTAAGAGAATACGAAGCTAGTTCACTTCAATACAAAATACAAAAATTCAAGCTGCCGGTTCTTGATGGGATTGAGCTGAGACTGGCGGGGAAGGTCGGGTATCTGGGTATCGTCTTTGACGTAGGTCGCGGAGGCTCTAAGGAATCATCATTTCAGGTCTAGACTTGTAGATGACCGCATACGTGCTCTAAGGGCGACACGCTAGGATTATGCTTTGTTTAGTGCCGGGTCATTGTGACGCTGGCGGTAGTAAAACTGCTGATGAATTGGCGAGGAAAGGATCGGCCCGAGATATTGAGCTGGGTTGTGCGCCAAAGAAGCCATCAAACATCAGTTTGACGGTAAATAGAAGAATAGTACTGGCTAGTTGATGATACTTTGGACTAAGAAGGCAGTTGAAATTAAGACCATCTCTCGACACACAAAGATCCCTTCTATAGGACACTGATTCTACCTGTGCTTTCAAATGTTTGAGTACCTTCAAAAGCAGACGGGACAGTACTTGGAAGTGTTCGAAAGGAAATTTATCCTTAAAATTTATGGACCAAGCTGCATTGACTCAGGATATTGGTGTCGTATAAACATGACTTGTTTGCCGACATTTGTATAGTAAAGTGAATAAAAATTACGTTAACGTTGGCTTTGTAAATCACGTTGAAAGCATGAATGAAGAAGCTCCAGCTAAAATGTCATTTGAATGCGATTCTGGTGGCGGGTCAAACAGAGGAAGAAGACCGAAACTTCGATAGATAGACTTAATAAAAACTTGGTGAATAAGTGCAGAAGATCGAGGTGCTTGAAAATCGTTTTCCCGTTTAGTTAAAAGAACGACATTTCCTATGCAATATCCTTAACTGCGGCAATGATTCTTAAAAGAAAGCCCAAGTATGCTTGTGTGTTCGCCCATTCCCCAGTGACTCACTAGGACTGACATTCTGAATAGATTTTTTCCGACAGCAAGTTATCAGTGGAATCGTACGACTAACGTGAATAGCGGGGCATATCAATCCACAGACGACTACTATTCTCAAGATAATGTCTAAGATTTTGTTCTCGGTAGTCATAGGCGAGATCCAAAACAGTTTCTGCCATATAGGAATGTATCAAATCCCAATTTAGCCAGCTCGAACTTGAAATGCAATGCACTGAATATTTCATTTCCGGAGGGGTATGAACCTTTAACTTTTAATCAAAATCCGCACTAGATGCAATATAGTCAGAAGGTTCTGAATCAAGGGCATTTTGCCCAATATTCTTGAATGGCTACACATTTTAATCTTCAACATCCCAATGCCTTGAGCCTAACTGCGCTACTGGCAGATCTGGCCGTTGCATAATGAAAAAAAGGAACCAGTGTTAAGCCCTTTTAAAGGACTAAAATGTAGTGCGTCTGTAACTCCAATGCTCTCCGATGCTCTCCAAATTCTGGATTTCGCCTAACTGTCTACCTCATGTTTGCTTCCACTACACAACTGGAATGTAAAAAAATTAGAAAGAAATCATGAAGCAGACTAGCCATTCCCTTTCCAGAGTCCGAGAACCGAAAACAAACAATATTGTTGCAGCTTACAAACTTAAACCGCAGACATTTTCTGTCGACGAAATACTTTGATGATTGTAACAATCAATGAACGACTAATAATAAAACCGAAACCGCAGACTTTTTTTGAACTTGTGCTCTTGTTAGTCTGCAATAAAACAATTTCCCTGAAGAGAATTAAAAATATTTAAATAAAAAAACACTAAATTTAGGAGCCCAAAAATATCTAAGGTGTTTTAAAAAATATGTGAAATATGTGGACTTTTTAATTCTATAAAATTTATTTTGCTGCTACTGGCTTTATGGTTTTGAGTTTTCCCATTATTTCCCTTTGATTTCTACCTCCAGTAAACTTTACAACTTAATGCATTTCTTGACTATTCATTTATTCAGCACTTTACTTTTAAAATTTTTACATCTGGTCTATTTATTTTTTAATCCTTTAGGCATATTTTGTTTTATGTTTTATGTTCTATTGCGAACTTGAGTAAAGTGCTTTTATTTAAAGCCTATTTTAATTGGCAAAAGTATTTCTGTGTATATGTGTAGGTGAGTCTTAGTTGGTTTTGTTTAGTTGTGGTTTCTATTTAATCTATTGTTGTGTTTATTGTCCAAAGGTTTCTCCATTTCATATTATTGATTGAATGTCCTGTTTATTGACAGTTTTTGTTACTGCTGCTGCTGCTGTTGTTGTGTTGTTGAGGCTTTTTATACCCTTCACATAGTGATAGGGTATATATCACTTTGTCATTCCGTTTGTAATTTCTTTATTATTCATTTGCGACCCCATAAAGTATATATATTCTGGATCCTTATAGATAGGGAAGCCGATTTAGCGTTGTCCGTCTGTCCGTCTGTCCGTCTGTCCGTCTGTCCGTCTGTCCGTCTGTCCGTCTGTCCGTCTGTCCGTCTGTCCGTCTGTCCGTCTGTCCGTCTGTTGAAATCAAGTTTCCGGAGTCAAATAAAAAGATACAGACCAGTTAATGGTGTCAAACGATCACAAATATCCCGCTAACAATCGCTATTTAAAATCAGCAAAATCGGTTCACAATTGACCGAGATATAAGCGAAAACCCAGAGTAACCCATTTTTTTTAGGACAAAATCGGTGCATATATCCCTATATATCTCAGTAAGTATAGTCACTCTTGCCACAAAACTTGGCACGGACACTCCTAAAGAGGGGACCTAAATAATGGGAAAAATTTTTTCAGATAGGACCAGGGGAAGGGGTATTTTTTCTACAATTGCACAAATTTGGTGAAATATTTTATGCGCTATATCTCGTAAACTATAACAGCTATCGACTTAAAATGTTCTACAAAAAGTAATTGCACGCTAAGGGCTACGCGTTAAAGAAAAAATTTTTTGGGTGGGGGCAAAAAAAGGGGTAGCTCCCATACAAATCGACAATTATTATCAAATATTCGATACGCTATATCTCGGAAACTATAACAGATATCGAAATGAAATGTTCTACAAAAAGTAATTGTACGCAAAGATCTACACTTTAAAGAAAAAATTTTTTGAGTGGGGGCAAAAAAAGGGGTAGCTCCCATACAAATCGACAATTGTTATAAAATATTCGATACGCTATATCTCGGAAACTATAAGAGATATCGAAATGAAATGTTCTACAAAAAGTAATTGCACACTAAGGGCTACGCCTTAAAGAAAAAATTTTTTGAGTGGGGGCAAAAAAAGGGGTAGCTCCCATTCAAATCGACAATTACTATAAAATATTCGATACGCTATATCTCGGAAACTATGACAGATATCGAAATGAAATGTTCTACAAAAAGTAATTGCACGCAAAGCGCTACGCCTTAAAGAAAAAATTTTTTGGGTGGGGGCAAAAAAAGGGGTAGCTCCCATACAAATCGACAATTATTATCAAATATTCAATACGCTATATCTTGTAAACTATAACAGCTATCGAAATGAAATGTTCTACAAAAAGTAACTGCACGCAAAGGGCTACGCTTTAAAGAAAAATTTTTTTGAGTGGGGGCAAAAAAAGGGGTAGCTCCCATACAAATCGACAACTATTATAAAATATTCGATACGCTATATCTCGGAAACTATAACAGCTATCGACTTCGAATATTCTACAAAAAGTAATAATCAAATAATTCATACATTTTGGAGACAAAGTTGGAGAAGAGCAGGGGGACTAGACGTTTAACAAGTTTTATTAACCTTCAAATATGAATAATGTCGAAAACTTTTAAAACTCTCGACCTCAAATCTTCTTCATCTATTTCTATTATTCATACGAACGTTAAAATTTTCTTATTTTTTCTTTAAAACTCGCACAATGTTTTTTATTATATTGTTTGCAGTACAAAATTACTCGGCTGGGTATATTTAAAGACCAATGTGAAGGGTATATAAGATTCGGCACAGCCGAATATAGCGCTCTTACTTGTTTTATTCTGTATTTGTTGAAAGTGATGACTCTTTCTGTGGAAATAACAATTAAAATGTTGAATTGCATTGTTGAAATTTTGTGTTGGCAATCACAATTTCATTAAATTTTTTTTTCTACTTTTTTCTTTAGATTTGTTTATAGTTTAATTAAAATTTCGTATTTGATTTTTATAGTTGTTTGTTGATATTCAAAAAATGGAAAGGAGAAAGAAAACAAACAACAACAATTCAAATGAGGTTAAAAACAAAAGTTTTTTTAATTAAAATATTAATGGAGAGAACTAGACACTATTGTGGGATTTAAATAGTTTTAGAGAACATAAGCAAATATGTTATCCCTGACAAGCACTGACTAGTCCAATAAGAGAATTTAATTTAAAAGCGAAAACGCCAATCAACAAAATTTGTTTAAATTTTTTTTAACAATAAAGGTAGTTAAGCGTTAAATTTATAAAATATAACACAAATTAACTTTCTAAACAATTTGCAATTTTATTGTAAATAAAAAATTTTATTATCATTGCGTATGAGGAATTTTATTTGATTCTTGATTGGCGTATGATTAATATTAATTCATCATTTATTTGCATATAAATAAGTTTGTTTTAAAAATTTGAGCATTTGAAGACATGAAAATTTACTAATTTAAAACTAATCAAGAGAATTTTAATTTAAACATTTGACCCTAATTTTTATTCTTATTTAACAGTTTTGTACTTTATTTAAATCATAAATTTGTTAAATCATTAAAAATGACTTAATTTACGACACAATTTTATATATAAACAAAAACGCAAACCATTTAAAAAGCCCCTAAAGAAGAATATAAAAAACAACATGTTCATACCAAAAAACCGCAGAAAAACACAATTTTCAATTATAATTCAGAAATTTTTAATTACACATGAAAACAAAAACAAATTTGACAGATAAAAGAGAATTACAGTTACAACATACAAACACACGGCAAAGAATTGTATTTAAATCAAATCTAATTTGTGGCAAAATAATTATTTACGGAAAGTTCATTAAACAACAGATGTTGCATATTCACACGGTCTTTCCCTCTTCTACCACTTACCATGGCTCTTTGCGAATTGTAAAATATTATTATAGAAATTCATGCAATAAATTATAAAAAAAATGTTTGTAAATAAAAATTTAAACAGCCATTTAAACAGCAGTTGTAATTATTTATGAAAATAACCAAAACTAATTTAAAAATTTATAATAAAAACAATACACGGCCTACTGACTGACAAAGGATTTGAAGTAGTTTGGAATGCAGGCTATCTGGTTGTACTCTTGCGGGGAAAGGTCCCAAAACAGCTCCGCAGATGGGCGAAACGCCCTGAATGTTACACACGACTGAGCTAAGGACTGAGTGTAAGCCCGAACAAGTTAGAGATTTGTCCATTCACCAGGAAAACAAAATTCCTTAAGACGAGTAGGAATATGATAGCCGATAGCGTTAAATACCTATAAGTTACCATGGATAGAGAAATGAATTGGAATTAACACTTGAAAGAAAGAACGGTGAAGGCTCACTTACATTAGGCACTGTGTGGAAAGGCTTTAGGCTTAAAAAAGGGCTTCGTTTGCGCAAAGATGAGAAACTGGCTTTACAGAAAAGTGATTAGGCCATTCCCATCCTACGGCTCGTTGATACGTTGCATATCAAGAGACAGGAAGTGTAGCACTAGAATCCTATAAGAAGTTAAATATGCATATTGCTTCGGAATAAGAGGGACAGTAAGGACCACTCCAACCCGGGGTTTTTTAGACAATTTTGAGTATTAGGCTTTTTAACCCAGCATACGCTTCTACGTAGCACTTTCAGCAAAAAATCGAGAGGCAACGGGGCAATGAATTGATAGATCTAACCATCAACACATTTTGGAGACACTAGAACGCAATAGACGGACAATGGAATCGACCGATCGCATCAAGGCCAACTGCACTGCGCTGATACCAGGATGGCTCTAGTGCGGAGGGAATAAGGAGACTGGGCACCTTTAAGGAAAACACGTAGGTCCAACAATCGTGAACATTTGTACGGACAACCACGGGTCGGTAATAACAATTCTATTCGGGAGCATCAAATCTAGAACAGTGTTGCACCGCCAGAAGATGAGTGATATGGCCAAGGACCCATTTAATGGTAGCCGTGGCATTGCAGAGTAATTGAAACGGAATCGACGAATAATATGGCGACCAAAGCCAGAAAACAGCAGGAAGTTGACTTGGTGAACTTGAAGCATTAAAGCAACGAGGGCCAAACTAAAACTGAGTGAAAACAACCGACAAGGCATTGTGGAACGACGGAAGTTGGTCTGTGGCACTCCGAACTAGCATAGTACCAGAGAAATCCTCAAAACTGAGAAAACCTGAATCAGCAAAAGTCGTGAAGAGTGTGTTAAGCGGTCATCCAGACCTACAAGCAGAGCTCCATCAGTTGAGGGTTTAGAGAATATCGATTAAAGTACAGGCAGAACATGGAAGCGATTGAGCATTTTTTGTGTCGCTGTACATCTTTTGGACAGACTAGGGTCTGATGTTTTAAGTCTCATGTCTTACTTAAGAAGTATAGTTGAGTAAATCTTGCGAAAATTCGTTTGTATCAACGAAATTCTGTGACCTTCTTTCAGTTATTTTTCCACTAATAAGAGCGTACAACAACAAAGAAGGTAAAAGCCCTTTTCCCCCCTAAAAACTCTTCTCCATAAAAACCTACTTGCGCATCCTTGTTGAAAATCCGGAAACCGAAATAAGCTTCAGCCTCCCTGACCACAATACTACGACACGGAATGTCTGTTCTGACTTAGGGTGCACGCAGATCCAACAAATATTAACATCTGTACAGATAGCCAAGCGTCTATAAGGGCAATTGTATCTGCGAACACCGGATCGCAGCCTTCTATTATCCTTCATGCAGGTGAAAAATAACCTCATATGCGTACTTCCCTTTAAACAACATTACGTTAAGCTAATTCTCCATTTTTTTTAATTGTTCCGATAAAAATATTTGACATTCCAGGTGAAAACTTTAAAAATGCTTTAAGACATTTCTAAAGCAAGCCCCTGACGAATGAAGTTAAACGTCTCAACAACAATCATTAAAAAACTTTGATTTTGAAAGCCATGACTACACGATACTCAAGAAACATGCAAACGTATTTGAGTAGTTAGGCGCATTAACGCCTAAAACAGCTACAAGAAAAAATCCTGATGTAGAAAACATGACTTTTTGTGGTTGAACATTTCTTTATAACAAATAGCTGACGACAATGTACTATCGAAAAAAAAACAAGGAATTAACGATAAGACTTGGTTAAAACAAAAAAAAAATACTCATTAACAGACATCCACACAGACACAGTGATGCAGACATTTGTTGATTTGCTTGTGTTTGTTAAGAATGCATTCTAACACCTATAAACTAATAGACTCCTAAATTTAGTTATAAGTTTAACTACGTCACCGCAAAATACTCCTGTTTGTAATCATGTACACACTTTTACAATCAACTTCATTAACAAGAAAATTTACAGATTTTATGGTTTTAAAAAGGTTTTAGATCCACCTTACATCGAAGAAGTCTTTTTCATTTACTTGTTAACATCTCTTACCCAGCACGATATATGTGTGTGTTTGAGGGTGTGTGTGCTTCAGTGTGTGTGTATCTGAGTATGAAAAGGAACTCAAGCAAACAACTTATCATCATGATTGTCCTTGAAACCACAACAAAGCCAAAAACTTCTACAAAATCCTTTTCAAAGATTATGGCTCTAAAATCTCAACAGATGTGTTTTTGAATGTTTAATGCTTATGAGTGTGTGTAGTTGTATTTTCTGCTCAACTATCATGTGCGACTATTGAGTGAATAACCCAGCAAACATAAAGCTTTGATTACAACTTTAAAAAAAAATTAATCAAACTTTTCTGAATGATGTACGTTTGAAGCGTTTGAAAATGATTTGAGAACAACTTGGAAAAAAAAATGTTTCAAACAAAGAAAATATATTCAAATGTTTTTCTAATCTTAATTGCCATTTTAATCATCATGTTATATAAGAGCATTTTATCTTAAATGTTTGAATTCATGTTTGTTGGGAAAGACTTGCGTGCGCTTGCTTGTCCTAACGATTGCTATCCTTGTCTTCATTGTTTCAAGAAGAATTTTGCTGTCGATTCCCTAAAATTTACTAAAACAAACTAAATAAACACACAGTATACACACACTCCCACACATTTTCTTCTAAATAACCGCATCATGTCCCGATAAGAATGTCTATAAAGTATTTAACTCTGTGAAAATGTTTTTCCTGAGTATTAGTGCGCGGATGTGGCTGTAGCCGTGAATGTATATGGAACAATTTAACAAACATTTACTGTTTAAAAAGTTATTTAACAAGAATTTTTAAATAATAAAAAACTTAAGTTTTTAGTTTAATAATGCAAACAATTTCAAAAACAAAAAAAGAAGAATTTTACGAAAAAAAAAATTTTATTTTTTTGTTGAACATTTAGCCGTATTTGTAAAATATTTTCACTGTGTGTCTGTTAACTCTTTGTAAGCATGTTAGGAGACGTTCATTCTAATTATCTTTAGATATTTTAAAACATGGATTAAATGACTAGACAATGGAATTAAAAAGCAAATGCAGTAAAAACTATTAAAATCTTCAGAAACAATAAAACATATAAAGACATATTGTCCTCGAAATGAAATTGGCACGGAAACTGAACATCGAGCATTGGGTGAATAAGGCAACGGTGGCCTGCTACACCTGTCGTAAGATGGTCGTTTGACACGATTATAAGACCAATACTGCAGGGGTTCTGATTGGAATAACCCTGCTCTATTTGTCTGCAATCGGCAGTGCACATTTAGGCGTCTAATGACTTAAGGATATAAACTTCCAAAAGAGTGGGGACTTGAGAGCTTTAGGGGTTCTGGTTGAAAAAGCCCTGTTCTATTTGCCTGTTATCGACAGGTTGATAAGTTACTGATGGAAGAGGAGGGCCTTTGGGCAACTTTCCATCAGCGCAAGTGCCAATGTCTACCTCCTCGTGGTATCAACCGGGCAACTTACAGTTTACTGCAAGGCCAACAGGTATGGCTAAGTTAAAACAACCTGTCTTGGGCTTGATATGATCATGCGGTTATCTGCTGGTCTAGCTTGAGGCAGGTTGTCCTTGTTGACGCTGTGACATATTACCTTGCCAAAAACTGGCACAGCACTACAAGGTTTAAGGAGTACCAATACCTTATCTGCGCTCGAAGGAATTTGACGGAAGTCGATTTTCGAGGCTGGCCAGAGTCCTATCTGGTACCACGGGAATCAAGAAAGTCCCCGTGTACTTACTAGTACATGGTTTGATTATTTGTGAGGTCTCCTTCGAGAGAACATGTGGTGGCTGTGGTTATCCCCAAGCGGTGCAACTGAGAAGGATAATTGATATTCTTGGGTCCGTCTTTTGCTGGCCCCAAGCGATCGCGTTAGCGGTTTTATATGAACTTAAGGTTCACAAGAAAGAGTCTCTACGTTTTGTCGGGTCTACCCAGGCACATGGGCAACTGACGAAGTAGGCTTTTAGCTGAAAAGATGTAAGTTCGCTTCGAAGTAGGTGAATACACAGAAAAAATTGAATTGTATAATCAAATACGAAATTCAGAGAATCATTAAATATTTTGTCTGACTGAGGACCTACAAAGGAAATTGTAAATTCAGACAAACAATTTTGCAAAAATTTTATTGAAAAAATAATAGTTTTAGTTTCAGTTAAAAGATTTTGTTGGGCTAGTTAAATATTTTATTTGTCTAGGCTATAATTTTGTTTAGTTTTAAAATCAAATAAAAATATTATCAGAGACTATTAAAAAAATTTACTAAAAATTTAATTATTTTGAACAAAAATTTGTTTGAAAATAATTTTTTGTAGTTTTTTCTGTGTAGGGAAACTGGCTACGGTTGGGGATCTGAAACAAGATCCCGTCAGAGTAATAGCAAATAATGAAATGGTCGGTATTGGCATGTTAAATCATGTGCGTGATTCGGTCCTGACTGGAGGTGAGAAGATTATGAAGAGTTGATTAAAGTGGAGTGATTGATTTGTATGAAATAAAACTCTATGAGCTGGGTGTCGCATTTGAGGAAGTGAAAGCGTGTGGAAATGTGTCTTGTCGCCGCGGATCTGTTTCGATTGGAAATGACAAGATCAAAACCGGAGACGCAATTCGGGCTTGGATAGCCCAACTTCTCAGCAAAGGGTCTGATATACCTTGCACACAATCTTGGCGGAGAATTTCTGCCTGAGTGGTCCGGTAAGCCATTCTTGGATGCCAAGTCACGGGCAATATCGCGACGGTGTTAAGTCACCGTGAGATTAAGGCCAACGCGGCAGGTGCTTACCTAAAACTCTTGCACGTCTGTCTGTAATCGACAGGACTGCGAAAGGACAGAGAAGGTAATTCACATACTGACGGAATGTGCTGACTATGATGACATTAGGGATTTGCACGGTATTGGCGTTGTTTTTAATGGTCGCGATTATGATTTAAGTGGTATTGTTAAGGACGATCGGACGTATTCTAGGTTTGGCGTGTTTGCTCGCTTAGTGTTTGTTAGGAGAAGGAATCGACTTAGTGAAGGTGGACCACAATAAGGCTCACCGGGTTGGTGCTTACTGACCAGTGCGCTGGCCGTCTGCTATCGTCTAACCTTGGATGGTGGGTATGCATATGACAGTTGCAGCTTGCTCACCGCCTACCGCTTCGCCTGAATTTTTCTGATGTTGCTGCCGCTTTTCCTGGGTAACTCGTGAGGGAACTCACTGCTCACTAGTATTGGTGTGAATGTTGTTCGTTTTGTCCTTGCCGGTGCCTAAATGATTTTTGTTGTTGAATGGTAGTCCTGTGGTAAAAAGTGGTTTTGGCCACGAGGGGTGACCAGTCCCTGAACTGTTTTGAGATCCACTTGTAGTAGTTTCGGCTACAAGGTCTGACCAGAGGCTTGTTTTTGGTACCACGGGTGTTAGAAGCACATATAACTTAGGTTACAGCCTGACTACGGTCCCCAAACCGCGGAGAAAGCTTCTGCTTAACATACTGCTTACATTGCAACCGGGTGCCGTGACCTATAAATCGGAAGGAGTTTTGGATGAGATCCGCTCCTCACCAAGGCGGATCTCATATCCAAATGTATGACTTTAAATTGGTGCTAATAGGTGATAATTTGGAAAAATGTCATCGGTTGGTTGTTCACCTACTTTTTTACAACTTTAGATTAATTTTCACTCTACCATCGTTTTTAGAGAAATGGATTTTGACAAATAGAATCAAATTTTATTGTAAATTATTTTAATAAAATTCTTTCGTCTTTTTAAAAACTCGGCTAATTTTTTAATGCAACAATAAAGTAAATAAAATAAGATTTATTTAAAACAAAAGACAAACAGAAAATAAAACCCAAAAGCATTAAAAACAAACATTACAAAAAGTTGTAAATAATCATGTCAAGAGGCCACATTGCAAACAATGACGAATGAGCGGACGGAAAACAAAACTCCTGGACTGAAAGCAAACAAAACAGGCAATTTTAAGCAACTCGTTGCCTTTAATTTATTTTTTTTTAAACCAAACTTTTTAAAACGAGTTGCAATGAAAAACAATTCAATATAAGAAGGATTTTAAGCTGCCACCGGAAATAAAAGGAAATTCAAGGAGATGAATACACAACAAAATATACAAAAAGTGAAAACAAATACAAGAAGTTTAAAACAAACAATAATATTATATTTTTTAGAGTTTTGTATTTTATCTAAGCTTTTTGGACGGACCAGAAATGTTGCACTGATTTAGTGGAAAAATTTAAAAAGTGGAGTTAAAATAAAAACTTTAACATAAAGTTGTTCTCCCCACGGAAAAGGCGAAGTCCTTTAGGAGTTTGTCGACATTCAAGAACTAGAACGTTTAAAAATGCAATTGAGTGTCGAGTGTGTTGGAAAACCAGCAATTGAATGTTAAAGAGAGTAAACAAACAAAAAAGAAAAAGAAAAGAATAAAATAAAATACAATTTCAAATTAGACAACGGATGGATGGACGTTGAAGTTTTTTAAACACAAAGTGTTTCCTCTTTAACTTAAGTGGACTCTGCCCTATCTCAGGACTTGGCTACAAGCAACAACCTGCCAGCCACCCAAATCAACTCTCTAATGGCCACAGATGTATCAATTGGATAACATTCCGCTTGCAATTCCATCTGTAAATACTCAAATGGAAATTGATGTTACGGAAGAAGTAGCAAAAGAAGTGGAGATTAATGAAATAGAAACCATTTAAATATTAAAATACTTTAATGCAAATAATAATTGTTAAAAAGCAAATAACTTGTTGCAGATTCTTATAGAAAATAGTGAAAATCTTTTGGTGAAAATATGATTAAATCATTTAAGTAAAATAAATATTTTTTTTTATAAATTGTTGATAATATTTTAACTCTTTTGAAACTTTAATAGCTTTTTGGCACCAAAAATTTCAAAAATTTAAACACAAAAATAAAATCAAAGAATTTAAATGTTAAAATCTAAGGCCAACCTACAACGTCTACAAAACGAAGAAAAACACAAGATGTAAATAAATTCGTTTTAAGAAATTGTAAATAATGAAAGCTATAACAATTTAATTAATTTCTACTAAATCACTTGAATGACTGCAGCCTCGCCATAAATTACAAACAGAAAACTTAATTGAAACATTAAAAAAAAAGGACTAAAAATCCCAAAAACGTTGGTACAAAAAGCACCCATTTTGTGCAGAGACGGAAGTAACACGACATTCTTGCAAATAAATTTCTGCAAAACTGCCGTATTAAAAAATAATTAATTAATAACTATGAACTTAAAAAACAAATTAAAAAAAGAAAAACATAAAAGGGCAAAACCCAAACTAAATTCTTAGTGGCGTAAACCAAAAGAAAACACCAAATAGCCTTAAAGTAAAACAAGCAGCATGACCAAAGCCAAACCTGCTAAGCAAAAGAGCTGACAAAAAAAATTTTTAATTTATTAAATGCAGTATTAATTGTGTTACTTTATACAATTTGTGGTGGTAACGAGACAGGACGAAAATTAAAAAAAAAAACTTCTTAAGCATTTTGTGCACACAATAACGAAACAATTTGTAAAGGACTTCTCCAAAAAGGAAGCGTTAAAATGTCAAAGATACTGGCATTTAGAAAACTAGAAATTTTAAAATTTTCCGATGTAAGACGCATCATAGAAATAAGTGAATATAAGTGAAGACCGAGCGAAATCGACGGAAGTTAAATAGGAAGACATGCATATAAAGTATTTTATGGTACGGTTTCTCCAGAAATCCGGGCTTCAGAAAATAATAGTTTAGTAGGTTGCCGTCTGCGGTCTTTAAGCACAGCTCGTTTGTGGAATCAACTTCCTGAATAGATATTTCTTTCGTACGCTACTCGCTGTCCTTACTTATTTTCTGATACCTGATACAAAATTCACTGTATATATAGAGGAAATCCTCTGGGTTTTGGTTATTTGCAAAAAAATACGATATAGCTTGAAAGTTGCGTAAACACTTGCTGTACTTTAAAAAAAAAATAAACGAACTTTAAATTTTTCTTGAGTAATAACCTTTATATTTGGATAACAGCAAAAAAAAATTGCAAAATTGATTTTGTGGTTTACAATAGATACCCCCTCAAATAAGACTTTTCATCTAAAACGCCGCAAACGCTTCTGGTTTCTGGAAAAAGTATCACGCCTAGTCAAAGCAAGTCCCTGTATTGAGCTATTTGTACCTAAAAGATGTCGCCTTTCTTACAATTAATTTGCAAATTCTGACATTAGAGCTCTTAGATGCTTTAAAGCGAGCAGCGGTTTTATCTTCTTTTTGATTAGATGGCTATCACAGAGCTTTTGTTACTTTAGCCGAATGAAGAATAGATTTCCAAGAACCTCGGTCTTCTGGGCTTCTTATTCTCTAATTACAGACACCAAGTTTTGAGTTTTGCTCCTCCACTTGATCTTTCAACTGCAGTTTCTGTATTTCCTTCCCACGTGATCCGTTACCACGATCGTTTTAAAATGAATGTTTAACTAGAGCATCTTCATTCTTCCTTACAACATGTCCAAGCAAACGCTTTACTATCTCAAAGTCGGCATAAAGGACGCACAGCTTGTAGGCCAACGACAACGATATTCTCCGTCGACAAGATTAATCCATAAAATTTATAAAGAATTTAAGTCGCGAGAACTTCAAGCACTGCCTTATCTGCTTTCGCAAGTACCCAGGCTTCAGAACGGGAAGTATCAGTTTCTTGTAGACTGGTTTTAGTTTGTCAGGGTCACTTTGCTTTTAAACTGCTTAATTATTCCACAGTAGCATCTATTGGCCAATATTTTTGTACATTTTATCTCAAACCTGATGTTGTTTGTTTTATTAGTGGCGGTGTCGAGATAAATAAATTCGTTTATTAATTCAAAGTTGTAGTTTTCAACATCCACAGTCTGTCCAAGTCTACTGGACGTCTTGTGTGGTGATACCATCAACTTGGTTTTATCTGCATTTACTGCCAGACCCACTTTAGCTGATTCTTTGTTGACTATTTAAAAGATGGCAGTTACTGCTCGCAACGTTTGATCTATTACATCGATATCATCGACGTAAGTGAGTAAAATGAGTTATTTGGTGTAAAGTGTGTTAATTCAATTCACATTTGCTTTTCGTACAACCTTTCTAAAAAACTTTTAAAACTACGTACATACGTATGATGAACTGTCTCCTTGTCTGCAACTTTCTCATTTCATACTGAATGGCTTAGAATATCACAATTTTGCAAAGATACCAAACTTATACATGACATTAAATAAGTTTGCACGCAATGGGGCTGTCGAAAGCGGCCTTTTTTTAGGCAAATAGATGGTATGTGATGAATTGATTTTCTTCAGCTTTTTCCAGGATTTGTTAAAAAGTGTTTGTTAAACCATGGTGGATTATACAGATACAAAGCTGTGCTGATATGAACAGTTATCCCCCGCCTTCAGAAATTGGAATTTTCACACAATATGCTGGATAGTATTTTGCAACTGATGGGCAGAAGACTTAATCCACTGTAGTTGGCACAAACTGTCCTTTGTGCACAGGACATTAGATGTTAATATTCCAATCATCATGTATGCCTTCTTCGACTTATTGTACAGAGAAACTGATGCATACACTTGGTAAGCGTGCTAATTTTAGCCAAACTATTGGCTCCTGCTGTCTTATATTTCTTTAGCCGGGTACTGTTATTTTATCTAACCTCATTTCGGCTAGGCGAAATACACTCAATTCCAATGTCTGGGATTCGTTCTGAGGTAAGTTGGTACCGGATACCAACAAAATTTTCTATGAATATCCTCAGCACGCTTTTTGTAACCAGATTATTTTCTTTAACTTTGTAGGAGAATATGCCTATACCCAAGCCTTTAGTTTGATATTTTTCTCTTCATAGAATTTTCGGACTTCATTCTGACTCCTGCACATCTCGATTTGCCTCCATTCTCGCCTCTGCATTTTTCTTTTCCATCTGCAGAATAGACGTTTCTTTTCCCTCCTTTTCCTACACAAAATCGGGTTTCTTGTGTTTTTTTATTTTTATTTGCATTAAAACGATATTGGAATTTCAATGAAATAAAACAATTACTTTTTTGAAAAATCTCTTTCTTTTTTATCTTCGAGTAATCCAACAAAACCAAGGCAAAAATGCCAAAGAAGGACATCACTCAATTTATATTCACTGTCCCCTTGTTACGATAAGGGCGTAGAAGGAATTACGAATCTCAACTAATGAATAAATAAATTTGATAATTCTTGATTGTAAACAACAATAAATATTTTATGAAAATGCAGAAAAGAACAAAATCTTGATAAAGAAAGCACTAGATACAAAAAAAGGAATTTAAAAAATACACTGAAAGAAAAAATTAAAATAAACAAAATTTAAAATTTGTTATACATTATGTATAATAAAACTAAAAGTATTATAAGAGAAGAGTATAAATTTTATAACAGTTTTTTTATATTCTCTTACTGTATAAATGTAAACAAAACTGTTGCATATCTTATGGGTGTTGTTGGTTTTTGCATTTGAAACACAAACTCTTATACAAGTTGTTTATAAACGCTCCAGACAATAACTGTTGAATAATTAATATTTACTTGCCTCCTTATTTAGCACAGATTGTGCTACAATACTCGCCTTAATTTTTAATATGTCATTGAAAAAGAAACGCTTACGTCATGCTTTTTGATTGTTTGCTTTAGATGGAATTAAAAATTTCCTAGAAATAATAGTGCAAGTAACACCCCTTGGGTCATAACTTTCACTTTAGCATTATTCTTAATTGTTTCCATAAGAAAATTGATTTTTTCAGAACATGACAAAAAAAATATTGTAGAAAAACTAATGCGCAGGATCTGCCTCTTTATGAATGTCATCAAAGGAGTTTAAACACTCTTTCCTACAAAAAAAAAACAAGGAAGAAACTCTCTTTACACCAACACAAATAGAAAAAAAGAGCATCCTTAAACACAATTTAAAAAGGCTTGAGCTTCGTCTGCCATGGTATAATTAAAAGGAAATGAAAACGAAAACGGATGATGCAACAAGTAGTTCTCTAAATGCCGACAAAGATTTTTATCACTTACTTGAAGTTGCACACAGGCTAAAAGCTTTTACTATACACATTGAATTAAAAAAAAAGTTGGAAAAACTATGGAGCATTCCATGAAAAAACGGAAATCTGAACAATATTACAAACATTGACTTTTTTTATATTTTTGCATCTACATAGAGAGATTAAGTTCTCATCTCAAAAAATTGACATTCATCGTGACGAGTAGATCACTATTTTCATAAATACCGTTATTTGTTTGAAAGTATAAAGAATCTAGCTTTTCTTTTTCATTTTACACCATTTTTTGAGAGGTCGCTTCTAATACTTTTTTTCACATTAGAACTAATATTCTTTTCTGTGTTAAAGGGAGTGGTGAGCAATATTAAACTGTATAATATTAATTGTTGTAAAGTGCTTTGTTCCCGAGAAAATAATTACAATGCAAAGGTAAATTTCTATGTCCCACACGTGACGCCGTTTTCCTTTTTTTATTATTAACTGTAAGGCAAGTCAACTAAACAAATTGATTTTTGTTGTTTACAGCTAACTTTTGGTGGTCTAAAAGCTGACAAAAAAATTTGCACTTAAACACTTAGCAAATAGTTTTTCTTTCGTGATAAAAAGTGTCCCACACGTGACGCCAAGAATTAACATATCTGAAATCTTTCAATCTTTCTGCCATCTACAAACTATATTTGTAATTTACTGCACTACATTTGTGGCTTATCCAAATATAACTAAAATACAACCTTCCACCAGTACTGAACATATCCGAAAACTTCGCGGAAAGCGTAAGAAAGATGATCCAACCTTTAGCCCTAGCTGATAGAGAAGAATACGTGAGCTTTATAAGCGAAAAAGAGAAAGTATTTCAGAAATCGATTTAAAAATTTTGCAAGTTAAGGAAAAATTTAAAAAAAGCCTGCAAAGGGCCTAATAAAGAAATCGATGTCAAAATATTGACAGACAGTACCAAAACCTTCTTAAAAGTCCAAACAAACTTTATCGAAAGCTATTTAAAAGGCTTTAAAAGCCCTTCCTCAATTGCCAAGCAAAAAAAGAGCGATAACAACCAAATAAGCGCCTAAATTAAATATTGCTCCAGCCGAAAGTTCAAGCTTGGACATGTCAAATGTCAACTCGTAATACGAGGATGTGAAAGCCTTTTATTACCGTCCAGATATAGTAAAAACCTGTCCAGGCGCAAATGCTTTGGTTGTGGTTTGGGGAAGTGGAATTAAAGAAAGGCGTTGGAAGAGTTATTTAACTATGTATCTACGGGAAGCTTTCTGCATTTTGACGGAATTTAATCCAAATATAGAAATAAAATTTTAAAAACTTTGTAGTCCTAGACCTTAAGATGTGCTTCCCATAAAAAACACTCCTTCAGATCAGTGCAAATTTATAACACATGAAGACAAACAAAACTACTGTAACGACTGGTTGCTGAAAAATTTATGTGATCTTTATTTAGATTTTAAGTGCTGGAAAAATTAATGTGACTTTTTTCTAAAAATAAAAAACTATTACTGTCCATAGACTTAAGCATAAGTCTGCATATGGAAAGAAGGGGAAAAAATTCAGATAATAAATCACGTTTGACAACCCATTAAACAAGTTAAGTTGAACTGAAAGACAAACTGAATTCAGTTCATATTGTGATGAAACATGTTAATTTAAAAAAAATCCAAGTAGATGAATTTCAAAAAGACCAATTTAATGAAGGTGTACGTATCCTTCAAATTGATTTTGCAATGCCTTTCGCTTGTGAATACCAGAATGAAGTTCAAAGCGCACTATGGTCGCGAACGAGTGTTCTGTTGTTTAAGCTGCAACTTTTTACAAAGTAAATTTTCAAGCATAGAGTAAGTGCGGGTAATGTGGTATACCTATATGTTTTTTAGATTGCCACACTTTTAATTTTGTGACGATTTTACTCATATATCGACTTTTGCTGATGATACCGCCTTTCTCAGTATTCATAAAGACCCTAAAGAGGCCTCGAAACAACTGCAGCATCACGTATCCCAAGTAGAAAAATGGGCAAAATTATGGGGTATTAAAATAAACGAACAAAAATGCACCCACGTTACATTTACGTTACGCAAGGAAACGTGTCCCCCAATTTTTATTAACAACCATACGGTGCATCAACGTATTGAAACAAAATATCTTGGCATTCACTTAGATCGCCGCCTCACATGGAAGCTCCACATAGATGAAAAGTTGTCACAATTAAAACTTAAAACGGCCCAAATCCATTGGCTAATTGGTAGAAACTCTGTGTTACGTCTTGATTGTAAACTTCTGCTCTGCAACTCAATTTTGAAACCAATTTGGTGCTACGGGATACAACTATGGGGCACTGCTTCCGCCTTTAACATAGAAAAGATTCAACGCCGTCAAAACAAAATTCTAAGAATAATAACTGGTGCTCCTTGGTATGTTAAGAGCAGCAACATCCAAGGAAGTAGAAGTTCCACAAGTAAAATGCGAAATCCTTAACTATGTGGACAAGTACTTTAATAAGCTGGAAAATCATCCCAATCCGCTAGCTCGAAACATCTTGCAACATAGCGGACACGCCGTTTAAGGAAAAAACTTGTGTTTTTCCACCAGCAAAAAAAGTCGATCACACACCAAAACGATTTCTTGCAACTGACTCCCAAAATTACTTGCAAATATTAATTAAAGTATTGCTTTATTAAATTTCTGAGAGCAGCAATATATTTTTAGCCTGTTTTTGTTATTTTTATATTATTAGCTTAAGAAAAAACTTACAATACCACAATACCAGTCTATACAACGTTACCCGCACTTACTCCACCTTATGTGCTCGGATGCGAATTTTAAAGACAAAAATGAATTTTTTTATTTTTTAAATAAGCTTTTCGATTTAGTAAATACGAAGAATGAAGATTTACCTTTAGTGGAAATAGTTTGGAGCAATGGCTCGACATCAGAATTGAAAAACCGCTATATGGTAAAATTAATATCAATGCTGAGCGCAAAGTACGCAAAGCCATTTTTTGCAAATATTTTGCTACAACTAATGGAAAGGGTATAATACATGGAATCGGCGAAAATATAAGGAGATTGGTATGAGAGAGAATGATAAGCCAAAGCAAACATTTTGTCATTTAGTCAGCTAAATTTTTTGCTTATTTGGCTTCTTAATTAGTTTCAAAAACCCAGGTAATTTATGTGCTATCCTCAAAAATCTGAGAAAAAATTTAATCTGAATCACCATGCCATTAGAGGAATTTCAAACTTTTATTTCATCAAGGCCAATCAAAATATTGTGGACTGCAAAGTAATAGCTTATCTGTAGACAAAACTGCAATTAACTTTTGATTTTTGTGTATTTTATAAAAATAATTTCAACTGTGTCCCTTACGTGACGCCATTTGTCCCTTACGTGACGAAATAAAAAAGTTAATTTTTACCTATAAATATTTTTTTTATTAAAAATTTATTAAAATCATAAGAAAGCGTGGTTGTTAGTTGTAATTTCTTTCTTAGACATCTTTTCTCTATGTGCAATTGATTCGCTAAAATTTGGATTTAAACACTACAATTTTAAATGTTGGTTGACTCAGGCTGTCCCACACGTGACGAAGTTTGTTTAATTTTTTCTTTAATATTTTCTGAATTATTAAAAACAAGTTCGATGTAAGATTGAAGACTACCACGCAGTTTAATTAATAAAAGAAAAAAAATTGAATTCTGAATTACCAATTAGAAGTTGTATGTAAAATAAGTGCTAAAAAATAGTTGAATTTGTCCAACACGTGACGGTGGAATGCCCCTATAAAGTTTTCACAACGCCTCCCTGCTTGTGGTATGAGTTGTAAGTTTTTTATTTGTACTACTATTTACATACAATTAAAGGATTTTTAATTTTTTTTTTAATAAACAATTTTATACAATCTTCTAAAATGGTGTAACAAAGAAATGTTGAAATGTAATTCGATGTTTAATCTAGCCAAATTAATCGAGATAGAAAAGATCGACGAGCTAATAAGGGGTCTGGAAATCCGAAAATCACACCATCATCATCATGTGGAAACTTGTACTAGAAAATTTTTGTATCCATTTAAAGGTTATACACTCAATCCACAATGATTTTTTTTCCACCTTTAGGGGAAAATTAAAAAAAAAATTAATTTTATTGACACGATACAATGAAAAGTTCTTATGGTGGATCGGCCATATTGATCAAATAGAGAATTAAACTCAATTTAAAGGTGGCCTATCTCAGCCTAATATTCAAGCAACTACTATCTGTATCGAAAGAGTGTAAGAGAACCTTGCATTTTCGTCAGTTTCCATAACAAAAAAAAGTGCAACGATTTATGTTTTTTAGGTCCCCACTTCACAGCTGCTGGCGACTGCCTATGTATTGGTGCTTTTGCCTAATAAGCCCTAGAGGTCTCCTTTGGTATGATTCCATCGGTGGAATAAGCGTAACGAAAGGTGCAAGCCTCGTTGGATCTATCTCAGACCACTCGCCCACAATATTTAAAAAGACAGTCAGTAGCCTTACATACGGTAAAAGCCGCTGAAGAAGATGCAACTTCTCAGACAAATTAGTTTATATTGTCAGCAGAAAGTCTTATAAGAGCCGTTATTGCGTAATATAAAAGGATACTGGGCAAGCAGTGATAAAGCAAAATGGGATCTGCCCGTAAGGAACGTTTTTACTCCTAATGTATGTACCGACATAAGTGACTTACGGCCTGTTGTTGCTAGACGTCCCACAGAAATACGTTTCCAAATTGTAGATACCGTAGAGGGTATCGATAAATTAAATGCAAAAAAGGCTCTGGCTTTAATAAAATAAGCAACAAAATGCCACGTAGAACAGAAAGAATAATTCCTATTTTAATTTTAACGTCATATTACTTGAATGTTTCCAGCCAAACATGATTTTTAAGCCTGATTCTATCCCTCAAAGGTGGAGTCTAACAGGTCTATAGGTCTGTTACCAAACTGTTAAAAAAATGCTTAAAAACAAGCTGACCCCGATCTTGAATGACAATAACTGTTTTCCAAATCACCAATTTGGCTTTCAGAGTCAACATAGTCGACATCTAGCAAAGCCAGAGATTGGTGCAGGTTATAAGAAAACCTTTAGAGGAGAGAAATACTGTTCCGCGTATATTACCTGACATTTAACCAAAACGTGCTGGTCTACCTCAAGGTAGTATCTTAGAACAAAGTCTTTATTTTCGAGACACAGCGAACACGCAGGCAAATAGTCAAACAGACACGCCCGTATCTGCCTATTTTCAGTATTCATGAAGATCCTAAAGAGGCATCGAATTAATTGTAGCAACATTTTAACAACGTAGAGGAATAGGCCAAGTTATAGGGAATAAAAATTAAAAAACAAAAATGCTTTCACGTAAATCGTGCTCCCTAATCTTTATTTATAACCAGATGGTGCCCAGCACTTAGAGGCGAAATACATTGGTATTCACATGGAAGTCACATATAAATGCGACGTTGAAATAAACGACACTAAAAATAGTTCAAATCAATTGTCTTATTAGAAGAAACTCTTTACTTAAAAACCGACTAAGCTGGAAAAAAGTTGAGTTTTTGGCTTTTTCTAACCAACAAACTTCATGGATTCCACACAATAACTGCATTTAATCTTTAAGAACAATGCATCTGCCAAATAAAAAAACATTCATTTAAAATTCGAATAAGTTTCCTCCACCATTTCTGAGTTTAATTTAAATCCTAATAATCGTATCAAAACCACGCACTAGAGGTAAAACTGTGGCAACAAATCTTAGAATAATTAATTTGACAACTCAGGTAAGCATGTGGTGGTGTATGTGTCTAAGATGTTGTTTTGTGTTTTCTGGTTGTTGGCAGGAACAACAGCAAATGTCAATTAAAAGTTAAGTAATATTTACTCATTAAAACTACCTTTATATTTAAATTTAAGCAAAAGTTATTTTAACAATAGTTGTAATCCCTATTTAAAATGAAATATTACGGTTTTATGCCTGGTCCCATGTTTTCGGCGTTTTCGGCTAATTTTTTGTTTTAAAGGAATCAGTGGCAGTCAGTACAGGTTGTCTGTGGTAGTCTTTATTTTTAGCAGTTCATAATAGATTGAAATCTTTTAGTTCAATAAAATACTAAACAATACCATAGAGCCATAGATATTAGCTTTGTGCCATTTCGGCATGGTAAGTTATGAATCGATGGAATCGAAGATTCCTTTAGCAAAACTTTTTTTTAAATAAAGAAGTAAAAAAAACTTATTCAATACAACTCTGGGAATATTAACATCAGGTACTTATATGCTTACGAAACTTTATAATATTCTAAACAAGGGGCTCTGTTTGGCAGTTATACATATACAGTGGTTCACAGTAAAAACGGCCCACCTTTGCGCAACTACTTTAGACATGAAAAAGTTAAAAAAATTAAAAAACAAACAAAAAGTAACACGAAGATATTTTTTCCAAACCAATTTTTAAAGTTTAGGAATTTAAGCGTTAAAGCATAGTAAAGGGATAAATAATGTCACAGTGAAAATGGTCATTAAAACATTTTGAAAAAACTCAAAAAAGTTTTTTTGTATATTCATGACCAGTTTTTCTTTTTGCTCTATTGAGAATTTTGCTTAAAACATTTGGCTTGAACATTTGCTCATCAATATCGAAAGTTGCTTTAGTAGAGATGACTCCTTAGCCTGGAAAAGTTGCTTAAAAGCAAGCTGACCCCGATCCTGAAAGACAATAGCTGCATTCTATATCACCATCTTCGATTTGGAATTTAACATTGTAGCTTTGAAAAAACCCACAGGTTGATACACGCTATAAGAAAAGACCTTGGGGAAAAGAAGTACTGCTCAACGCTTTTAATCAATGTCTCTCAAGCTTTCGATAAAGTATGACATAAAGGCCTATTTAACAAAAATAAAGCTGAATTTGTTTAGTCGACATTTGCTGATGACACTATTTTTCTCAGTATTCATAGAGACCCTTAAGAGATCTAGAACCAACTGCAACATCACGTAACCCAAGTAGAGAACTGGACAAAGTTATGGGGAATAAAAATAAATAAACAAAAATGTACCCACGTAACTTTTACTTTACGCATAATAATGTGCTCCCCAATCCCTTTTAACAACCATCTGGTGCCTCAACGAAATACCTTGGCATTCACTTTAAGCGAAGTTGGCGGAAATGCAACTTAAAACTACACAAATTCACTGGCTAATTGACAAAATCTCTGTGCTTCGGCTTGATTGTAAACTTCTACTTTACCAATATATTTTAAAGCCAATTTGGTGCTACGGTATACAATTATAGGGCACTGCTTCCGCCTCCAACGTAGAAAAAATTCAACGCGTCAAAATAAAATCCTAAGAATGATAACTGGTGCTCCTTGGTATGTTAAAAACAGCAACATCCACAAGGATCTACAGGTTCCGTTAGTTAAGTGTAAAATCTTAAGCTATAAGGACAAGTATTTAGATAATCTGGAAATACATCCAAATCCGCCCTAAGATAAACCATGGAATTGTTGTTTGCTTTATTAATTTGAGAGCTTTAATTTTAGGGCTGAATGAATAACACAATGCCTTGTGTAACTTAATTGTAAAAGCAGCCATAATTAAAAAACTAGCTTTCGCTGCTTTATAACAATAATTATTTTTGATGTGACATGATTTTGTTTTCGTTCTTGTGGGAAGTTGGCTGCTACAATTAACGCTAAATTTGCTACCCACTGGATTAAAGCCCTGGGGCAACGCCAGACCCAAGAGATTATTGTTTTTATCTATAGGCGAATTTGGGAGACTTCTAGTTTTTGAAAGGAAGGATCTAAGGGTCTTCATCGGTTTTCTACCGGCCATTGCAATTTCAAATACCACCTGCACAACATCGGCAGGGCCGACACTTCGATCCGTTATTTTTGCTGCATAGTGGATGAGACCTCGTCCCATATGCCAAGCACTCTACGGCAAGACACTGAACTTCCTGGGTAGCAGTTTTTGTACACCAGCGGGCCGCGCCAATTATTAGGCTTTATACGGCTGCACAAAATATCTAAATTTGGTAGCAGTTAATTGTGCCATTAATGTTTAGGATACAAAATATATGGCATCGATTAGTTTTCTTTTTAATTTATTTGTTATTTAAATCGCATAAGCTTGCTGATCTTTTTTTTTTTCTTTAAACTGGTTTCTTGGAATAATAAAGTCTAAAATTTTTTCCAAGCAGGTGGGCCATTTTTTCTGTGAGTCACTGTATGTACACAAAGAATGCTCTTTAATTAACTTATCAAGCTCAAAGGCAAATTTCTGTGCATTAAAACGTACAAAGATTTGTTGTTGTAAATTATATACATTCAAATATTTATTCAACCATTAGAGGTAATGACTAGAGATGGGCGATGTACCTGCGATTTTATACATGTGACTTGAAAATTACTGGAAACTTCAGTGACATAAAATGTAAAGTAACTGTTACTGCAATGTGGTTACTTTGATATGTTATGAAAACAAATATTTTTGGAAAATCCTGTAAAGTAACTATTAACTGCTTTTAATTTGATATGTTATCTAAAGTAACATATTTGTTTGTGAAACATAATAAACAGCAATCACCGTTAAATGTTATTTAAAAATCACGTTCACTGTTTACAGTATTCTTCAAAAATCACGGAATCGCTCATCTCTCGTATCGACATAAGTTTAGTATAAATTTTGAAATTGTTTAATTTGTTTAATTTGTTACTCATGTAACTGTGTGATTACGTTCTGTAAAAGCCAAGTGTTAAATTTATTATTAAATATAACTCTAAGTTAATTATGATGTTAAACACAAAGCTTAAGAGAATCCATACCAATGCATGATGTAATTATTTTCGCATAAATAAACATATACGAATATTCATACACAATTTAGAATTTTAATCAAAATTTAACCAGCGTAAGCTGGCCTATCTGCCTCACTAGGGGAAAAGTGTTTAAATTTTTTCTTAAGAGTTACCAAGTAAAAAAATCTTATAAATTTAATTTGAATTACAAATTTTTACTTAATTTAGAAATATTTCAATTTTCAAACACCTTTATAGGACAAACTTGTCCCTTTCGTTTGTATCTTTCAACTTATAAACAGATTTTCACAATCACACGTACGAAAACTAATTAAAACTTAATTTTTTTTTTTTTTGTACTTGTAAAACACTTGTTTCAATAAATAATCTGATTATTGATTCAATTTTGATGACATCAACTTATTATAAGAACAACCATCATGCTATGGCAGGCTGAGACAAAAATATTCTGTTAATTAAAATTACGACCACCAAGAATGTAAAGTGCATGAACAAAGATGACAGCGAGTAATTGAATGTATGTAAGTGTTGTAGTGGGAAGGGTATACATTAGCTCGCTCCCACAGAAATGTATTTTCTATAGGCGACACAAAATCCTAAATAATATGTCAGCAATTACCTTTAAGCAATAGACCGAGCAAAATATTTTAACATGATGAATTTCTAATAAAAAATAAAAAAAGGAAAATTCAAATTAAAACAAAAGGGAAGTTGACTAAATTTTACTCAAATGTATTTTATAAACATTTTTGATATTTTAACTTTCAAATTAGGATTCCTTCCTTCCCATGATGCACATTTAGTTTTTTTTAATTAATTGGTTGGCCTATAGCCGTCTATACAATTAAATGCATTTTGATATTGAATTTATGTCAATGTACGCAAAAAACATGATGGACGGATGTTTGGTAATTTGGTGTGTCTTGTAATAGACAGGAGTGTTTTTCGCTGGTCTAGCATTTTCACATGACGTTTTAGATGTGCGAATTAACGCAACAAGCACAAAAGATAAATGGTTTTTATTTCATACAAGTTTGTTTATGTACATACTTTGGTTAAAAACCCAAAAATCAGTTTTAAATTCAAAATTTTGGGTAATTTTTAATTAATGCTTTAGAAGCTCCGAAAGGGATACACACGCTATTAATAAAATTTTAAGTGTATTTTGCTCTGATTGTAAAGGATTTCGTTGGTTCTCGTGTTGTTGGACGACCCAATTATCAAACCAGTGTGTTCGCCATGTTTAAAGATTTTTCAAGCGAGCGAATTTGGATCTTTTTTTAGCTTTTTAAAAGTTCGCTAATGAAACTTAAAGATCTTTGTGAATGTTGCTGTTTTTAATATTTCAAGGAACAACAGTTTTTATTCGTAGGATTTTTTTTTCGCGCCGTTAAATTGTATCTTTGCTAGAGGTGGAAACAGTGCCCCATAACTGTATTAACTGTTATGGTTGCCGTGAAACGCGGTTGCTTCAGTTTTTCAATAAAAAAAATCTTAAGATGAGTCCTGACATTCGAAGTTTCAAGGTTTGGCCACTTCCAAAGAGGAAGAAATCAATGAGAAAACGCGAAAAGTATTAAAAAAGTATATAAAAATTAAAGGTACTTATAAGTACGTGCATTAAGAAACAAAGTTGAATTGTAAAATACGAAAACTCAGCCCAAAGAAACCTTTTCCCAAAAGTTATAACACGATAGTTGTTTTAAGAATTTAAATACATTTAAGGCAAAGCGTATCTAGACCAGCCATAGGCAACCTATACTATTGCATTTTAAAATTTTTTACAGGGCGTCTGGGGGCAGATTTATATTCTCAAATTTAAAAAAAAAACAATAATTGACACAAAGTTTTTTTAAGAGTATTGAACGATAGAATGGAAATGCGGATTTTATTTTATAACAATTAAGCCATCCAGATGTCTTCCGTCGAGTTCAACACACTGTGGAGCCTTGTGATCTGCATCATAGACTTGGTTCAATTAAGCTGATTTCTCGACGAATATGTTTCTTTATAATCACAAGAAATTGGGGATTGTCATTATAAACCCTCTCTTTGAGATAGCCCCATTAAAAAAAAACCCATGGAAGTTAGATCGGGCGTCTTCGACGACCATGAGATGTCCCAAAAGCGACTAATCAGTGTTTGGTGGAAGTTTTCCCGAAACAAATTCATCGAACCTCTTGCTGTGTGTGCAGTCGCCTCATCCTGTTAAAGCCACGTAAGTGAAGAGTACGATGAATGAGCTCGCAGGTTTGGCAAAAAGAATTCCGTAATCATGCGTCGATCATTTTTACCGTTGGCCTCAAGAATTTAAAAAAAAATGGTCCAATTATGCGTGGATAAGATACGCCAAACAGTTACGCTAGACCAATGCAATGGTTTAAGATATTTCATTCGAGGGCTACGGGTTCTTGGAGACCAGTAACGGCAGTTTTGATTGTTTGCGTTGCCGTTGAAGTGAAAATTAGTCTCGTCGCTCCAAAAAATACAAAAACGCTCCAACACCGTTTTACAAAAATTTTTTCCATAAATCAAAGTCACTTTCTTTCAGTTCTTCAACGACTTGAATTTTAAAAGGATGGAACTTCAGATCCTTTTTCAAAATTTCATAAATAATCGCTCTTGGAAGTCCCAGTGAGACTGCTGTTTTTCGTATTGAAAGTCGCGGATTTTTACGTAAACTGCTTTTAACCAGTTCAATGCTTTCGGGAGTCCTTGAAGATCGACTGGGATATCTAGCCGTGGGGCAAATATAGCCATAGCAGTTGCGCGGAATCTTCGCATCATCGAACGAATCACATATTCGCCGAATACCGACCTTTAAAAAAAATTGTCGACAAGCAATTACGTAAGAATCTTTATAAAAATTTCCACAGCGAACGCGCGATGCTCACTCGACCACTGCGACATTGTGACTGACAGATCCTCGCAATCGATAATTCCAGCGGCGCCACCCTCCCCCCGCACCCATCATTACTTTTTGAAATCATCGTAATTAAAAATAAAAATTTTCCACCAGGCACCCTGTAGAAAAAATTGGAACTAAACAACATGACATTTTTAATAAAAAAGTTCTTTAAAAAAGTCATTTTAAAGAAGTCCTAAAATACAAAAAAAAAAAATGTGGAATCTATTCCAAATCTTCTGAAAAATATTTAATTTAAGTTGTAATGTATTTTGTCCTGCATAAAATTTGACGGACCATTTATTTATCATGATACTTTCTGTTTATTTTATTTTACTTTGAAGTTTAAAAGTTTTCACATGTGGGTCTAACTGATAATTTTAAGAGATAATCCTATAGTTTCTCAGAAGTTAGACGTATAAAAAACATCTTTAAGTCCACTGCAAAATGCAAAATGTTCTGGCAGCTTGTGGAAACGTTTTGCATAATTTTACCAATTTAAAGTTTAAGAATCTAAGAGAGTGCTAAGAGTCAGTTAGTTTATAACGGTTTATTGTGGCTTTAGCCTCGTGCTGTAAAACTTAAGTTAAAATATGCTTAAGTGTTTTATAGTGTTGAAATAAATATAAGACAGTGAAGTTATACTTGTGCTGTAAATAAAGTGTTTTAAAATTAAAAATCGAATTTCTGAATACCGAGTTTTTATATTTGCATTGTAAAGAGCCGATTTATTATTATAGTATGAACTTTTTTAGAAGTTAAATACGTAATAGTATACTTTAATATTTATTAAAACTAAATTGTATCAATTTTGCTATGGAACATGTCCCTTACCCTATAAACACCTTCCACGCCATAACTAGTATAATGCGACTTACCTCTTAATGTATTAAAACAGAATCATACTGTTTCTTCATCAAATTGTTACAGCTTTAGTTTTATATTACAAAATTCATTAAATTACCTGTAAATAGAAAGAGAAAATGGTAAGAAAACAAACTAACAGAGATGATATAAATATTTAGATTATTTTGCAAAAAGTAAATAAGATCCATTTTAATTAAATTACATTAAAAACAGCTATTGAGGTCAATGACAATCATAATAAAAAGATAATGAAAATCTGTAGAGAAACAAAAAAAAAAAAAAATAGAAATCTAAAAGAATATTCTAACAAAAGCACGCTTAATATTTACACACACAAAAAAGAAACCAATTAATTTTTAATTAAATCAAGCCGTAACGGTCTCAAAAGTACGATGAGTACAGATTTTCTTAAACCAAGAAGGGATTTATCTTGGTCGAATTTCTTACTTTTAGTCACATTTAAGCCCAAAAAGGATTAACTTTAGTTTGGAACTGTTCTTGATGTAAGTTTAAAAAGATTGATTTAAGCACAAACGGAATTAATACAAAAATGAAGCAATTTTATTTTTTGACTTACGAAAGCTTTATTAAAGAAAAGTAGTTTAATATTTTCTTTTTAATTTAAACATATTTAATATTTACAATTAAAATTTGTTTCTCTATTTGCCGTAGCTGGGATTCGAACTTGAGTTCTCGTACTGTGACACCACCAACACGTTCTGCGTTTTTAAAGGAAAAATATATACAGTCCCTCACAAAACTATTTGCACAGCAAGTTTTTTTTAATTAACCTTCACTTTAAAGTCATTAAAAAGTTAAACTAGTACAAAAGAAGTTAACTTAGTTAGCCTATATATACTGTTTCGAATTTATTTATAAAAAGTTAAACATAAAAAGTCACGATTGTAACGTACAAAAGAATTGGCACATTTAATTTAAAGCTTATCAAACTAGAGATTTTTTAAAATACGCCGCATTTAATACTTCGTGCGCAGCAAAATTTACTTGAAATTGGCTGTTTTTTATCCGTCTATCAAGTTCCTCCCACAAATGCTCAATAGGATTGAGATCTGGGGACTGTAGTGGGTGTGGTAAGACATGCGCCATGTTAAACATTAACCACATACGTACGTCATGAGCTGAATGATTGGGGTCATTTTCTTGTTGGAATGTAATCCATACCTAGATGAAAATGGCTTGCTTAGAGTAAGAGGGCGTTTAGACGAAGCTGTAGTTCTACCTGTAGACGCAAGAAGGCCCATTATACTACCTCAAAAGCAATTTGTCTCAGAGCTAATAATGAGGTATTATCACATTAAAAACCCCCATCAAAATATGTCAATAACAATTAATGAACTGCGCCAAAGATATTGGATACCTCGCATTAAATCTGTTTTCAAGGAGGTTGTGAAAAAGTGTTTTGTTTGTAAACACAATAATGCCAAGCCCAAGCAGCCAATAATGGGAACATTGCCACCAGATCGTGTAACTCCATTTGTACGACCGTTCTCATATACAGGAGTGGATCTTTTCGGTCCATTCAACGTTGCGATTGGACGCCGTAGAGAAAAACGATGGGCAGTAATATTTACATGCCTTACAGTTAGAGCAGCGCATATCGAATTAGCAAAAAACCTTTCAGCCGATGCCTTTATTTTGTGCCTTAGAAACTTCATAAACCGACGAGGAACTCCCGTAAGAATGCGAAGTGATAATGGGACGAATTTTATTGCATCTCAAAAACTTTTGAAAAAAGAAGAAAAACTGCTTAATGTTGATGGCTTGACAAAAGCAGCAACTAAACAGAATATTGATTGGGTCTTTAACTGCCCAGCTTATCCGAGCTCTGGCGGTTGTTGGGAAAGGCTAATAAGAATAGTAAAGCGTTTACTGCTAAAAACTTTAAAAGATGTCTCGCCGCGTCTTGAAACACTAAGAAGTGTGCTTATTGAAGCTGAAAATATTATGAATTCCCGTCCGTTAACAGAAATTCTTATATCTTCCGAAGAGAATTAGCCAATAACTCCCAACCATTTTTTATTAGGCTGCCATAATACGATACAAACGTCAACTACAGTTGAAGAGAATATTTGCCTAAGAAAGCAGTGGAGAATTGCTCAGAACCTTAAGGATCGAATATGGAAGACATGGGTTGTTGAATTTCTTCCTCAATTAATGCAAAGACCCAAATGGAGAGAGGCTGTTCCTGCCGTCAAAATAGATGATATTGTGTTAATTTTTGATTCAAGCCAACCAAGGCACCAATGGCTGAAGGGTCGGGTACTAAAAACATATCCATCAAAAGACGGACAAGTACGATTTGCTGACATTAAAACTAAAAACGGAGTTACCCGCAGACCGGCTTCAAAACTAGCTGTTATAAATTTATCAAGTAGTGAACCAGAAGCTGGTTCACGAAGGGGGGAATGTTAGAGGTAAAACATTTAGTTATGGGATTTGTATATTGTAATTTTAAACTTAGCTATTTTATACCTCTTTTTTAAATACGAAATTGAAACGTAGTAACATTTTTGTTATAGAAAATTTTGTCATAAATTTTTAATAAGTTTTCATTGTTTGAATATTTTTCTGATAATAAAGACGCTTACAACCACCTCTCCCTTGCTTTACTGTGGGAACAAGTTTTGTTTTTTTTATATGCCGCATTGGGCTCTCTCCACACTTTGGTGCGACCGTCATTGCGAAAAAAGTATTAAACTTACTTTCATCCGAGAATAGTACTTCATCCCAAAAACTAAGAGGTTTGCTTACGAATTATTTTGCGTAATTTAATCGCTTTGTTTGATAAACTGAAGAAGGTTTACAACTCAAGCAGTATAATTAGCCTCGTGTCTTCGAACGGTCATGGGATTAACATTTAAACCAAACTCTTCTTGAACTTCAGCGGCAATTTCGATAGGCGACTTTTAGGACGGCCTGTCCGACTATCACTTTGTAAATTTGTTTCTCCTTTGAAACGATTAATAATACTGCGAATATTGTAACGACTTGTTTTCATTACTCTAGCAATCTCTGCATACGACTTGCTATGATTATGCAGGTGTAATATTGTTTTTCGCTAAGATTCAGTGGTTTCTTTTTGTTTTGAGCTTATTTTAGTGTTCTCAAATTATTTTAAAAAATTTGTTCTAAAGCAAACTGTCACTAATGAAAATAACGGACAGTTAATGGTATATACAATAAAATGTCTCTTCAACTGCATTGCCAGATCTTTGAAAATATGGTCATATACCGGATTGTTGTTTTTGTGTGGCAAAACTTTTGGGCGACGAAATTTTGCATTTTTCTGTTAAGATGTTTTAATAAAAATATGTTCACTGGGCCTTAATTCAAAAAAACCTAATGAAATTATTGAATCAACGTAGGGTCCTTTTTTTCCAATTATATGTTTAGAATAGATTTAAATTAACGTTAAAACCGAAATTTTTTGCTGCGCCAATAGTTTTGTGCGGAACTGTATTTAAAAACAGCATGTGTCTTCTGTTTGATTTTCTTTAAGCAATCCCGACTAGACTTGATTTAGGGAAACCTAGGTACCGATCGTTCTTAAAAAGTTTATATACGATTTTAGATAAATGCAAAATAAAATTCTTTATTTTAGAACATGTTTCCTTTTTCTATGCATAAGATGAAATTAGAGGGATTTTAAGACAATTGATTAAACAGTTAACAATATGATATTAAATAAAAAAAAATAATAATTTTGCCCAACTTTTGCCTTTTTCCTACATCACGTACATACCTTTCTATTGCTTAATATGAAAAGGACTTAACTCGTTTTTTATCAGAACAGAATTTTTTGCTTTTCTTTAAGGTGAAAATAATTTTTTGCTCTTTTTTTTTGAAACATTGAAATTTTATGAAGTGTATTTCTTTCCCTCTGAAGTATAAAAAATTTAATTACGGCCTTTATATATTAAGACATCGATATGTATGTCAGTAGTAATTTTATATATAAAAAGGTGTGTGTACAAAATTAAAAAAGGTTTGAAATTTAATTATATGAAAGAAAATAATAAAAAACAAGTAAGAGAATCTTATATACCCTTCACATCGGTCTTTAAATATACCCAGCCGAGTAATTATGTACTGCAAATAATATAATAAAAAACCTTGTGCGAGTTTTAAAACCCATAGAAAAAATAACAAAATTTTAACGTTCGTATGAATAATAGAAATAGATGAAGAAGATTTGAGGTCGAGAGTTTTTAAAGTTTTCGACATTATTCATATTTAAAGGTTAATAAAACTTATAAAATGTTCTAGTCCCCCTGCTCTTCACCAACTTTTTCACCAAAATGTATAAATTATTTGATTATTACTTTTTGTAGAATATTCGAAGTCGATAGCTGTTATAGTTTTCCAGAAGAAGCGTATGGAAAATTTTATAAAAATTGTTAATTTGTATGGGAGCTACCCCTTCTTCACCCCCCATCCGAAAATTTTTTTCTTCAAAGCGTAGGCCTTATTGCCCAATTACTTTTTGTAGAACATTTGATTTCGATATCTGTTATAGTTTCCGAGATATAGCGTATCTCCAACTTTTTTTCCAAAATGTATGAATTATTTGATTATTACTTTTTGTAGAATATTCGAAGTCGATAGCTGTAATAGTTTTCCAGAAGAAGCGTATGGAAAATTTTATAAAAATTGTTAATTTGTATGGGAGCTACCCCTTCTTCACCCCCCATCCGAATATGTTTTTCTTCAAAGCGTAGGCCTTCTTGCCCAATTACTTTTTGTAGAACATTTCATTCCGATATCTGTTATAGTTTCCGAGATATAGCGTATCGAATATTTTATAATAATTGTCGATTTGTATGGGAGCTACCCCTTTTTTTGCCCCCACTCAAAAAATTTTTTCTTTAAAGCGTAGACATTCTCGCCCAATCACTTTTTGTTGAACATTTTATTTCGATATCTTTTATAGTTTCCGAGATATAGCTTATCGAATATTTTATAATAATTGTCGACTTGTATTGGAGCTACCCCTTTTTTTGCCCCCACTCAAAAAATTTTTTCTTTAAAGTGTAGGTCTTTGCGTACAATTATTTTTTGTAGAACATTTTAAGTCGATAGCTGTTACAGTTTACGAGATATAGCGCATAAAATATTTTACCACATTTGTGCAATTGTAGGAAAAATGCCCCTTTCCCTGGTCCTATCTGAAAAAAATTTTTCCATTACTTAGGTCCCTTCTTTAGGAGTATCCGTGCCAAGTTTTGTGGCAAGAGTGACTATACTTACTGAGACATATAGGGATATATGCACGAATTTTGTCCTAAAAAAAATGGGTTACTCTGGGTTTTCGCTTATATCTCGCTCAATAGTGAACCGATTTTGCTGATTTTAAATAGCGATTGTCTCCAGGATATTTGTAATAGTTTGACACCCTTAACTGGTCTGTATCTTTTTATTTGACTCCGGAAACTTGATTTCAACAGACGGACAGACGGACATCGCTAAATCGGCTTCCCTATCTATAAGGATCAAGAATATATATACTTTATGGGGTCGCAAATGAATAATAAAGAAATTACAAACGGAATGACAAAGTGATATATACCCTATCACTATGTGAAGGGTATAAAAATACACTAATAGATATTAGAAATTGGAGGCATTTTATGTTAAAATACATTAAATTTGTTTTTCTTAAAATAAGTAAAACTAAATCTTAAAAAAATGTTAAGCCCTAAATTACTTAAATTGAGAAAAAAAACTGTTTTTAAAATTTTAAAATATGCCCCATTTTTAGTATATTTTTAAACCATTTTTAAAAAAGAAATTAATTTTAACTTTTTATTTTTTATAAACTGTTTAATTAATCACTATAACATGTATTGATGGTTTAGAATACAACTTTATTGCTTGTTGTATGTACTAAGTAGTGTTAACAAACAAAAAACGTTTTTACAACAAAAGAAAAAAACCATGAAAAGAATATAAATAAAGTGTATCATCGCTAAAAATGACAACAAACACAATCTCAATTTTGCATTTTACATGATTTGGGCTGATACAAACAAGAGGTAATTTTTCCATGTTACAACAAACATTTTCCCGCCTCGTTTAAGTTTGGCTAAGGTCACCAGTTCATACACATACACAAGCACATACACGAAAAAACTTAGTACAAATAAACAAGGATATTAACAACAAAAACAAAAATTATTGCTTCAATACTTTTAATATTCTTACTCATTTCTATAAAATATTTTCTGGTGAGGCATACAATACAAAACCAGTGAGAGCTTTATACGGCTGGGATGAGTCTTATTTATGTCTTTCGCACTCAAAAAAAAACTTGTTTGTGACAAGTTTCTTTTAATCGTTCTATTAAATTTAAATTCAATGACTATTTTAGTTCAAAAATTCAAGTTTCAGTAATAACTTTCTACTCCGGCAAGAGCTCGCCGTCTTGGGGTGGTTGTTTGCCAACGTATCCGGTTTTACGAAAAAAGTTTTAGGTACCCAAAGCGCTCAGTATTGTTTCTCACACATGCAGGCACCTCACACAGATAATATTGCGCTGGTGTTTTGCCAGTGTATTGGCCCTTTCCTCTTTGAGCCGGAAGCCTCACCATAACATATTTGTCTCTTTAGATGTTTCATTTTCCCACTTGATACCACTTACTTCACCCCTTACCTCGCTAAACAAAATAAATCAGAGGCACATTATAACAAAATTACCTCAAACCAAGTTAATTAAAATGTTACAGTTCAATTTGCTTAAAGCAGGTTTGAAGTCGATTATAGGTACAGTTTCCGAGGAAATTTTATAAAGCGTACACCGAAAAAAATGCATTTAATTTAAAGCAACGTTAAAAATAGTAACTTTGAATGAAGATTTTAGAACGATAAGTTAAGTTAAGTTAAGTTCTTCAACAAGAGTAAACTTCGTTCTTTACTCACAAAGATCCAATCCCGTTTCCCTTTTTAAAAAGCTTAGGAAACATCTTTGCTAAGGCAACTTTCTACACTGGCGGCAAGTGTTCAAGCCGTAATACGGCGTTAAAAATAAAAAGAAAAATTTTTTCTTCCTGTGCAAGGTAGCCTTAAAAGCGTTTTGTAGCTGGTTTTATTAAATCCAGTAGCTTTTTAACATTAAAATCATTAATAGCATCTACGACATCTAAAAATTTAAATCGTTATCCTATAGGTTGTCTACCAAAAAACTGGCTCACACTTCCACCAAGTATTGGGATTGAACATGATTTTTGAATGATTTGCGGAGAGGTCACATTTTTTTTCATTGTTTTTTTGTCCAGGATTACCAAAGAGACCATTCGCTACAGGCTCTAGTTTTTTCGGACAGAAGCTGTTGCACATTGGCAGAGAGAACTCAAGGCTACTACATTCACTAATATCTTCCAAAGTTTTTAATGGCCCGTTTTTTAAACAGTGGGTGCTGATATATTTTTGTATTTAAAATAATTCACTCTTTGACATAAGAAAAAAACCACTAGTGGGGTGTTACTTCAAAAGTTTTGGGGCGTCAATGGCGTCTGTAGTTTTATTGTGGCCCGTTGGCCAATAAGTTGGTTGTCTTATTGAAAATTACATTCAGTGCCATTTCAGACAAGGAATCATACAAAACTGAAACTCTACGACTAGTTCGACGAGAGCTTCAATATATGCTTGGCGTTTTCGTCACCAACAGCTATAAAGCGGGAAAAAGGAGATCCAAAAGATATGTTAAAGTTGTTGTACTGGTTTTAGCGAACAATTAACGGACGAAGTCGCAAGGTTGTGGAATTTTTTTTTGATACGGTTATTAGTTGATTGAATATAAGGCTTAAAGAAGCCAACCATCGACCGGTGCTTGATTCTCGACTTGATCAATATAACCAAACCGCTATAAAGTATATCTCTGAGATATTATCGTATATTTTTTAATACACGATTTTGAAGAAAAAAAATTGTTCAAAGAGTAAACATTTTACTCGATATCAAAATCTAATTGAAATAAAATAAACTTTAAAAGCACATTTTTGAAGTGCTTTTGACACCTGCACCTTTAATATATTTCAGTTTGATATGAAATGTAGTACAAACAAATTTTGTAACCCTGAAAAATATCATACGATAAAGTTGTTTTTCGCAAAAAAAATTGACTGGTTTTATTTTTTTTCAGTTTTAAAATAAACTTTAAAAAAAAGACACATATTTGTATTTCAAATAAAACTTTCGTTACAATAATCACACATTCTTATGTACACATTTGTTTTTGAAACCATAACTTAAATGTGCGTTTGTGTTGCTAAAATAAACAAAACTTTTAACTTTTTTACATTCGAATAACTGTATGACTCTACTTGAAATTATTTTAAACTCCCTATAGTGGAAGCAGTAGCAAGATATCATGGTTAAATTAAATTGTTTTTAAATTAAAAACTTGATCCTTCTACTGCTTATGAGGTTGTATTTTAAAAACAAAATTTGGATAAAGGATATCAAAAAATTTAAAGCAGCAGGAAAAAATACTTAAAGTAAACAACGCAGCAAGTTTAACAGGTTTAATTTAAAACCTCGAATCAAAAATTTTACTTCTTCCCAAATATCTAGTTTCTTATATTTAAAAACCTAAATTAAATCTCGTCCTGTAGACTAATTTATTAATAGTGTTTAGTTTTCTGGATTTTTAAAATTTGTTTATTTTGTTTCTAAAATTTTACCTTAATAGAGTTTGTATAAAAGCGTCATATTAATTGTTTTAATGTTGTTGTTTTTGAAAAGTTGTTTAATGTTGTGTTTTATAAAATTAACTTTTGCAATAGTTTTACTTCCCACTTGCTATTATTCACAGGCACCCATCAACATATAAGGACATTCTTCTGTGTGTTTGTATTGGAACATCTGTTAAAATTCTCTCCTAAAATTGTTTTAGCAACTCCAGTGTTGTCCTTTATACTGCTATTTTTGCCGTAAATGATGTTGACGATAATAACGTTGATGATAAGTTTTGAACTCCTGCTGTTTGTTTTAACATTTTACTTAATATAATCTAAACATTTTTATTTTTTTTATGTTTTTCCAAATGTCGTTTATACTGTAGACTATGTAGTGCTACGAAATTCATTTATGAAACTATGAAATTTATACTTAATTTTTTAGTTCTTTTTGTTTCAATGTACTAACTCCTATCTCTAAACAGGTTTCGTTTAAAAAGTCTGTTTATTAGGTTGGATGGACAAATGGATATAAACCATTTTCAAAATCTATTGATAAATTTTATACATATTTTTTGTTACCACCAAGTGCGATAAACTAAAGTTTTTTCAGAGTAAAAAAATGCAACGTTCGAACCAGCCAACAACACAAAAAACAACTAACAAACCAAACGGGCCAAATTTTAGCTGCCTGAAAGGCGTAATAGAGAATAGGGTCTAACAATTATTGACTCAATTCATGACAAGCATTAATGCAAGAAATGCAGAAAATTCAGTTGGCAAACGGCATTCGCCAAAACGAGGGTTTTTCCCCGGAATTTTCGCTAACCCGGAAAAGGGAAAAATTAAATTAATTTCCCGGAAACTAACGCAAATAGAGTAAAAATAAAATAATTTTAATTTCTTCATATGCAAAAAATAAAACTTTAGTAGGGATTGAACTTGACCCTAAAGTAATAATAACAGCATTTTATTAATAAAAACTTTAATAAAACTTTTACAAAATTAAACAAAATAAATAGCTTAAAATTATTGCTAAAAAAGTTATTTATAATTTGTTCGGTTTATGTATGTATGCTCAGATACTACATATCGCCCGCTTAATATGAAAAGGTTGTATGTGTAAAAATGTAAATGTTAGAAAAATCAAATTTTAGATTTTTAATTTTTTTTCTTTCATTTTAAAATAAATTTTTGTAACGAAGTTTAGTTTAACTATTAGTAAGGAATGAGTAAACTACATTAAATAAAATTAGGGGATTCAAAAGGTGTTCCATTACGTCCTATTGTCGTAATGTTACCTTAGGCTTAAGTAAAGATCGGTATACCAGAGATATTCACAAAAGATAAACAGTTTTAAATTTACGGATTGGGCAGTTCGCATTAAAAGGGATGGGGTGAGTTGGGCACCATTTGCACTTATTATTGCAACCTGCTAACCTTTGTTGACTATAAAACCGCTTTCAACAGCCCCACACGTTCAAAGGAGTTTCAGGTTATGTCTGAGTTTGGTATCCCTGCGAAACTTATACGACTCTGTAGGATAACCTTAACTGATACACAATCCTCAGTTAAGATAGGCAGCAATATTGCTCTGCCCTTCAGTACCAAACGAGGTTTCAGATAAGGAGACAGCCTTTCGTGTGATCTTTTTAACATTCTCTTAGAAAAGGTTATACGAGACGCAAATGTAAATAAAACTGGCACACTATTTATAAAACAGAAAATGTTTCCCGCTTACGCCAAAAATATCCACATCATTGTGATTGGTAACTTCGTTAAAAAATATTAGAAAGAATCAGTCAAAATGAGTCTGGTAAAAAAGGAGGTAAAACCAAGTTGATGGCATAAACGCACAAGGCGTCCAGTAGACTTAGGCAGACATTGAAAGTTGAAAACTACAACTTTGAAATAGTCAACGATTTTATCTACCTTGGCACCGATATAAACAGAACAAGCAACATCAGTTTTGAGATAAAAAGAAGAACAATATTGGCCAATAGATGCTACTTTTGACTAAGTAAGCAGTTTAAAAGCAAGGCCACCTCACGACAAAGAAAAATCACTCTCTACAAGATACTGATACTACCCGTGGTCATTTATGGTTCTGTAGCATGGGTGCTTGCGAAAGCAGAGAAGGCAGTTCTTGGGAGTTTTCGAGAGAAACATTCTTAGGAAAATCTATGGACCAATCATCGTTGACGGAGAATACCGATATCGTATAAACCGTGAGCTGTTTGCCGACATTGACATACCCTACGGGGAAGTGAACTGGTCCAAGACTATTGACGTGAACGGTTCTTTAGGGTAGGAACTGGTTCTAGTTCCTGCACATTATATAAAGAGAACCTGTCACCTTTACATTGCGTTGCCATTGGTTCAGAACTAACACCTCAGAATGGGTTACATGCCAATCCTATAAAAGGAAATTTTGCATTAAATGCTTAAGATCCTATTCAATCTTCTTTGTTTGTATTTACAAGTGTGTAGGAACCAGTATTTCTATTTTTCCCCCTAACCTCTTTAACACATTTTAACCAAGTCAAATTAATGCAAAAAAGTTAAAAAAAACATTTTCTTAAAAAAATGGGAAAAAGCACGTTTTGGTTTGCGCCTCCTCATGTAGGGATTTTGTACTAAAAAATCTGGACAATTGTAGTATTTTGTCAATATGTCGGTTTGTAGTTAACTGATCTTGCTGATTTTAAACAGCGATCATCTTAGGAATATTTTCGATGGTTGGACATCAATTCCTCGTCCATAGTACTTAAATCGACTCCGAAAACTTGATTTCAACAGACACACAGACGCACAGACGGTCATGGGTAAATCGACTTCCCCATCTATAAGGATCTAGAAAACAAATGAAATGACAAACTGATGTATTGCATTCTCACTATGTGAAGCGTATAAAACATATAATTACGGCTTCACACAGTGATTTTCCTTGTACATATTTAAGAAATTTTTTAACAAAAATTTATTAACAACTGAAGTAACCTGCATATTTGATGTCTAAAGTACACATGTACTTGATAGAACTACAGCTTGGAAAAATATTACCGCAGGCAAATTATGAAATTTATTTGATGCAAATTATGTATTTTCTAATGTTAAAACTAAAGATGAGCGATATTTCTGTACCTGTGATTTTATATCTGTGACTTGAAAATCACTTGTAAATACAGTGACATAAAATGTAAAGTAACTGTTACCGCGATATTGTTGCTTTGATATGTTAAAAAAAGTAAGGGTGTAAAAAATAACAAACAGCGATAATCGTCACTGTTTAAAATAACAGTGATTTACAAATCACGTTTACTGTGAACAGTGTTCTTTAAAAATCACGAAATCTCTCACCTCTAGTTAAAACATTAAAATTCTTTAAAAGTTAAGAAAGAAGCCTTTGTGTGATGTGCTAAAGCAAAAAGTAAAGTAAATTGTTGCATTTGAGAACCCAAATGGTTTGTTTCATATAAAACGATAAAGATGCTGTGAGGTTTTTTAGACTGACTTATGACTGACGGACTGATTCAGTTTTGCAAATGCAACAAAACGCAGCCATAAAATCTCAGAAATATTATTAAAGTTTTATTCTAATTTATATTTATTATTATTACTTTATATGATTATTTTAAATTGCAAATTTGAAAAATTTATTTTAATTCAAAGAAATGTTTTAGTTAAAATTTCTAAAACTTATACAACAACAATTACTTGCAAATGCTAAGAGAACTAACGAAAAGTTAATTCCAGCTTCTCTTCTTGTTTCTTTTAGCAAATAAACTAGATTTTGAGCCAAAAGAAAGAAGAGGAAGCAAAAACATTACAGGAATATTAGGATTGTGCAACTAAAAGTTCGCCATGAATTTTTGGGTTGTTGATAACAAAGCGTTACGAAGCATTACAATAATGTAGTTTTTGATTTAATTTTGACTTTCTCCTTAACTTTTTTCTGTTTTTTAAATACAATTTGTTTTTATTTATAATGAAAAGTAATTTAACAAAAGTTTTATAGTTTTGGTTGATAAAAGCATTTTTTTATTAAATGTTTTAAAATAAATTTTGAATTTAAACATTTTTTGGTTTAACCAAAAACTTAACCTTGCAGAACATGCAACAAAGCACAATAAAAAATATTAAAAAAAAAGTTTTATTTTCAAGAACTTTTGTTTTTTGAAATAAAACTTTGTATTTATTTATCAAGAATATTTTAAATTCATTTTATAAGTTTTTAACATTCATTCAACATTCAAAATTCAAACCTACATGCTTCGAAAGACACACAAAAGTTTTTCCATCTTTAACTTTTAATTTTATTTCATTTTTACATTTTGAGTTTTGTTTTTGATTTAATAAGATTTTGTAAAGTGATATTTTAATGAAATAAAAAAAGAGGCTCAAAAACTAAGAGAGAAGGAAATAAAAGCATAAATAAAATTCTAAGATTGTGATTTAAGTTAAGTTTCACTTAAATAAGTTGAGAGTATTAAATTCATAAATTTAAATATTTGTATTATACGTTGTAAAATAGCAAAACATAATTATTAATATTTCGTTAGAGATAAATATACTCTACCCTATATCGGACTTCAAATCCCATCTATTCCTTTGCAGACGATAGCAGCATATGCCATTCTTACTTATTTTACTACAGTCCTCACAGAAAAAAATTATTTCCAAATTTTTTTCAATTAAGTTATTAATCAAAAAATTTTTAATATTTAATCAAAAATTTAATTGTCTCAATTAAAGTTTTAATTGTTTTTTAAAAGTATATGTCAACAATTAAGCTTGCTTACAAACGCTTCAAAAAAAGCTGCAGTTTTGCCAAAACCTAAGGGGGAAGTTATGGCATTCGACTCGAGTCGAAACTAGAAAACTACGAGCATTGACAACTCGATCGCGTTAAATTTTAATTCGAATTCCGTAATTGACCCCTAGCGACTCTTCACAAAGTGGTATTTATCGTGGTCCTGACTGCATGGCAGAGTCAATACTATTTTGGTAGCTCGAACGTTTATTGCCCCTTCCATTTGCAAATGAACCCTACGCTTCGCCCGTTCTAAGCCAGTTTATTTCCTTTGATATCCCTGTTTCCTCGAATCCTGTAAATTAATACTTCTTTTACGGCAAAAAGTTTATCAATAGATTATCTGAACGTTTGGATGATCGAGCAGCATGTGCGGAAATAGCCTTGATAGCCTTGATCAATAAACATTTTCCCCTGAGAATTTTAAGCCTGAGACACTGTACCGTCCACCCAAAAAACACTGTAGTTATCTGAAAGTTTATAGGACATCCCAGTCTAGCTCGTGGCAGGAGACCGCAGCTCCGAGTCCCCCATTAAATTTGGAATAGCCTACCGTTACGCCGCAATTATTAATATTTGCAATTGAAAAGTGTTCAGTTTGCCAATTAGCTGTTTATCCTGCTGAAACTAGATTTATGTCCGTTATTTCAACAAATAGACATTCAAATGTGTTAGATATCTGTAGTTTTTGTAGTCTTAACACGTAGGTATGCCCTGCCTGCTAATATTTTCAACATAGTTTTACCTAATGGATAAAGAAAAGATTATGTGTGGCAACCCAACTTTAGTTCGGGTGTCAGTTGCCGAAATTATATTACCAATGGCAACTGACGGCAACCAGGTGTCAATTTTAGTTAACAATGTGGCAACTAAGTATTTTTTTTGCCGTTGGGTACTGCCACTGAAGTTAAGTTGCAATACACAATCGATATTAAAATTAATTCTCTGGTTTATAAGAATATATTCCAGTTATTTTTTGTGTTGGCGGATGCCGTTTGAGTTCGAGAAACGCCAATCATAATAAAGATAAATGAAAGAACTGGTTATAAATTAAAGTAATTTTATGCAAACCTTTAAAAAAAAAAAAACTTTTACTTAAAAACTGGCCGCTTTGCTTAAATGTACCTGAACAGTGTGGCCATATTAGCTTTTTTGGAGCTAAATTTAGCTTTATTTTTCTTCATTTAGCCCGAAATATTTACATTTAGCCTTTAGCTTTTTTTTAGCTTTTTTCGAAATTGAATTTAACTTTTTTAAATAGTTTTTGGAGCTAGATAAAAGGTTAAAAATTTGTCGCATTATATTTTTTGGTATATATCTCAATTATATTGAAAGGTATCAAGCTCCAAATTTTCTTCGAATTTACAACATTACTGTTTCCGAACCATTGTTTTGTTTAATAATTTACTTCTAGCGACATTTAAAAAACGTGAAACAGCACAAAACTTCAATAAAACATAGAAATAAGGAAGGTATGGTATTACAAAAAAAAACGTAAGAATTTGTTTTCCAAAACAAATACTTTTAAATGCGGCAATTTTAAAGAAAAAATCCAAATTCGACACAAACATTTGTTTCGTCTTTTGGTTAAATTAAAAAATGTTTTCATGTATTGCTCAAAAGTGTAAAACACTTATGTCTTTCGTTGAAACAAATTATTATATTAATATTTTTATTTAATAAGAATTTTAAAGTTTATTTAAAAAAAAAATCAAATCAAACAGGACCGAAATAATTTTTCAAGAAAAAAGCAGGCACAATGAAACATCGTAGGGTCAAGTAAAGCTCATCATTTTGATAGTATTAAACTATATTTGTTGAAAATCATGTTCTTTGTAAATTTAGTTTTTTTTAGCAGGACGGTCATTTTTTAATTTAAATAAAAACGGTTAATAACGATAATTATTATTTTTATGGATAGGGTTAAAAAAATAATAATATTTTTTATTTTTTTTTCTACAGTCATTGGTTTTAAATACATATTTAGACAAACATGTACAAATAAAAATATTTTTAAAAATGCTTTCTTACAATGCAACTTTTTTACATTAAAGACTATCTTTTTTTCTTTTCTTGAACAAAATTTACATGAATAAAGGCATTTTTCATGATATATATATATCTGTGGACTTTTGACAAAACCACTTATTTGAAAAAAAAGATTTTTACATGAGAGCAAAAAAACTACTTTAACATCGCAAGTACATGCAAAAATTCAATATTTGAAACTAATTCAACTAACTTACTTTATAATTTTAGGTTTTCAAACTTTTTAGAAAATAATCACGATGTTTCTTGCGATGTTTAAGTAGTTTTTTTGCTCTCCTGTAAAAATCACTTTTTTCAAATAAGTGGTTTTGTCAAAAGTCCACAGATAATTACTTATGTAACTTGAATGAAAATTTTCGATTTTTAACGAACTGTGTAGAAAAGTAGTCTCTTTATACTCGTTTTGTCAACAAACAAAAATTTCATTAAGGAATATTAAAAAAATTACATCGTGTAAATGTAATCTTATTGTTTCGATTTTTTATTGTTTTCATGTGTTTGTAGTTATGAAAAAAGTTTGTAAACAAATTACTTAAATTTACGTGTTTTTGTAAAAAAATGAACGAACAAAGTGTGTTGAGTATTTATATCTAAAACAAATTTTCGTTTGTTGTTTTTTTTAATACATATCTTACAAATTAGTTTTTTTTTTACCAAAACAGGCAGCAAATTAACACCTGCTTCTAAAAACTTTTAAAAAAAGCTCTTGTACATGCATATGTATATGAACACATACATATTATTTTTCTTCTTACTGAAGGTAAATAAAACCAAAATTTTAAAAACAAATTTTCTTTTTAAATATTTTTAGCACAAAAACGTTTCGTTCCTATTATGAGAAATGTCTAAATAACAAAGACATTTTTTAAAAAACGAATAAAGAAATGTAGCTTTATTTTTTGGTTTTAAGTTTTTGTTTTTAGCACTTTTTAGCTGTTTTTTAAACGTGATTTAGCTTGAACTTTACTTGAAAATCTGGTCACACTGTACCTGAATCTTATTCAAACGAAAAATTTGCTTAAAAAAACCAAAGCATACTTTTTGGCTTAACTGTTAAATACCATTGCATAGTTTAATTTATATAGTAATCATGTGTTTATATTTATGTTTATAATATAAATAAAATTAGTTTGAATTAACATTTATTAACCTCAACTATATTAACAATGACGTCGGTATATAAAATCTTAGTAAAGTCAAGTTAAATGACTTGGCACCCCACGTTTCTAAAAACTGCCTCCTCTACCAGACACCCTCTCCCTATGCAAACTTTGGAGTAATAAATGTTTTGTTTTTTGTCTATGTCTTTGTCTTCTTCCTTCATTACATTTCATTTCCGTTTTTTCTTTTATTAATTTGTCTTTATATTAGTTGTTATGTACACTTGTATGCTTAAACGTAATTTAAATTTGCTGCAGATTCTTGCCTGACCCCTGCTGCAAAGTTCCACAACATTATTATAACAGCAGTTGGCATTAGAAAGGGAATCTTGGGTGAACCTTTGTTATTCATTTCTTGTTTGTGTTGTGTTGTCTAAGATGTCCCGTTGACAGTTACACTTTGGGGAATTTGTAAATAATTTGCTATTAATTAACATACTTTTTTCCTCACAATTAATTTGTTTGTTTGCAACGTGTTGTTAATGTTATTCTTAAACAAACTTAAATGTGTTTAATAAAGCGAGAATCATAAAGGAGCAGCTGGAAAGCAGGACAACAATAGCAAAAGTAACATAAGAAATTGTGTTAATGGCAATAATGTATATTTCTATATCTTTTTCTTTTATTATTAAAACAATAAATTGTTATTACGTCATTTATTAACGTAAGAAGTAGTTGACCAATAAACATTTAGGTTCAAAATAAAATTCGTCTTGACTTTGAATTTTTGATCTCATTTTAATTATTATATGGTTTTATAATAATTTTGTTTTTTTTTTATAATAATGATTACATTTTATCAAAAGGATTGCCATTTTTAAATGAGGTCCTGTTTAAAGGATTTAAATTCATTACATCCAGTAGCTGAAACGATTTGAATAATAAACAAATTTAGTTGCTCTTATTCCTGTTTACCTATCAATTGACAATAAAAAGACGCACAATAACGTTTAAGTTATTTGGTAGCAATTGGTTAAGTTTTAAAATCTAATTAAATAATTAACTTAAGCCAGAATAAAAAGCAAACAATTGTGTTTTAAAACATTTAGTATAATAAAAATAAAATAAGCATCTAATTAAAATGAAATTTCTGAATTTTTTTATAGTAAATTATGTCTATTGGGTTACTGGGTAAGTCAGTTTAGTGGTTAGTTTATGGGTGCGTCCAAATTTGTATTAAAAAAACGTTCAAATCAATTGCGTTAAATTTTAACTCGTTAAACATGTTTTCAAGTTTCACAAACATTTAAATCATCTGCAAATAGCTCTGGAAAAGTAAATGTTAGCGTTAAATATATTTCCACAAATTTAGTTTGTTGACAGCAAGAGGGTTTCAGTTGTGGGTCAAGGATAATAATTGTCAATAAAATCTACAATATTTCTAGGGCCTTAAGGCTTTATTTCAAGATCCATTTCGTTATACACACATGATCGAAATTTTAAATTTAAATGAACAATTATTAATCTGTATGTATGTTGTTCTACTTTTTTAAGTACACTATTTAACACTTATATCATAAATAAATAGCATACTTTTAAGCTTACAAATATTAAATGTCAAAACCACACACATCTGCTTTTAGGAGTTGCAATAAGGACGCAAAAAAAATATTTCAAACTAATAAATAACATTTTTTTGTTTTTTTTTTTACACTCACAAACACTAAAAACACATGCATTATTCTACCATAAATTAATTAGGTGAACATTACCCAACAAACCAAAAGGCTTTTAACAAGTTTATTACCATAAGTCTTAATTAAGCTTGTGGTAATATTGATTGTTAGATTGCTAATAAAAAGCTTAGAAGTTTAATGATAAAACAAGCTTGCGGAAAAACAATTTCCCAATTATAATTAAAATAAGCAAAAATGGGTAATACTTTGTTAAGCAAACAATATGTTACAACAGTTTCTTTTGTTTCACTTCGAACATTTTGTTTAAGTTTATATTTGGGGTATTCAAACGGTATGCTATCAAGTCATATTGTCTTAAAGTTTTAATATTTTACAATAGTGTAAAAAAATTGTTGTTGTGCTTAAAAGAAAAAAGTTCTATAATAATAATACTAAGACTTTTTGAACTGTGTTTATTGTTTTGTCATACACAGTAGAAACCTGAGCCGGGCGGCCGATGATATACATAATTAACAAGTCGAAGTCATTAATTTAAAAATATTTTTGAAATTACTTATTTTTCTGTTTTTTCCAACAGCTGATTCAAATTGAAAATAGCACACTTAATTATGAGCGGATGCTCACAACAGTAGTATTTTTCGTTTTATTTCTTTAGGGCATATGACTTTATGACTACCTTGTGAATACCCTAATTATTTATTTAACTTAGTTATATTGTTTTTTTAAACTTCAATCTTTAAACAAATAAGTCAGAGTGAACAAATTACAAGTAAGACGAAATTTACGCAGGCGCCATATAACATAAAAACACTTATTAAACTATAGTAGACATAAGTCGTCTACAGTTGTGCTTGTCAAGCTTTTACGAAGAAAAGGGTTAAACAAGCATTGTTAGAAAAATTGTTATTGTTAAGTACATAGTTAAGCAAATTATAATGTTTATAAAAAGTTGTATAACATAAATGTCTTATGACAAGCTTACTCTCCAACGCAGTTATATTTTGCTTCAAAAATGGTTTGTTGGGTAAAAAACAGTAACTACAAACACACATGCTGATGCAACAAAGTTCAAAGAATGCAAGTGAGTGATAAACAATGTAAATAAAAAAAAAATTCACTTGATTACTCAATAGCCAAACTTATGCTCGTACAGTGCTGTGCAAAACATTTGCAGAAGTAGATTAAATTAGCTCTTGTAAAGGGCCTTTTATTACGTCGAGTACAATGAGGTTTACTGTCACACTGCGCCAAGTTTTAAAATAAAGGATCGATTCGCCAGGTTTATGTTCATGGCTAAATTATTTTTAACTTAAAGCATCATTTGTGGTAACAGATTTTATTAATATATATAATCGTAATCACTTACTGAGGCGAACTATTGATGTTTATCCATCCGCTTAGCTCTCTTATTTTTGTGAGAACCTATCGGATTTCTCACATAGACCTCATACAAATGTATTCCCGGAATTACCAGTTTATGACAGCGCCTTATTCAATGTTAGTCTATTTCCATAAAATCTTGAATATGTTTAGTACCTTAAGCCACCAATTATTAAACTTAATCTTATTACGATCGGTTTATAATATGCCCCCAGCACCCACATAAGTTCTACTTATAAAAACCACATTTAACAAAGCCCACTCTAAATAGATTATGGTAACTCCGAAAGTAGGACTTTAGCCGAAAATTGTGGTAACTCCACTCAAAACCTTGTTCATGTCGGTATAAAAACCAAATATTTTTGAAATAATTTTTATACAAAAGAAAATATTTGCCCCAATTTGGCGACAGTCGGTCCATAATTTGTCGTGAGGGGCATAAGTATAAGCCCCACTGACGATTTCAACCTTGACCTTCCTACATTTTGTAAAATAACTTGACTGAAATTAAAACAAATTGTGTTGTAGGGTATAAAATTGTTAAGTTTAACCGATTACAACTTTTCTTTTCAAATGGCCATTAAATTGATGCTGCCGAGACGTTGTTTAAACAAAAGGGCGCTAGGGTGGCCGCAGCCCGCTATTAATTAAAAAATATTGTGATAACTTGATTTCGAGAATTGGACTCGAAGGTCGTGCGGTTTGATACCTCTCTACTATATGTTGTGGGGCCAAGTGAGGTCACTGGTTAATGCTTAGAAACCAGCCACTATTGATGCCTTGAGGACCAACATTGTTCTTGAATCACATTTTTGCTGCTAGTGTTATATTCAGTACTGTTCACAACCACGCACACACATTTAAATTCATTAATAAAATCCCTTTTCGAAAACTGTCAAAAACCTCCAAAAACATTAGTTTATAATTACAACAATGATAATAAAATATTTACAACATAAACTACAACAGTGTTGATGAGAATAAAAACTTTAACAAATTATCGAGCACAATAATGTTTTTCAACTGCCACTAATTAGCGTTTAATTAACTGATAAAATTAATAATTTCGTATATTCCTGCTTTTTCTGCATATTGTTGTTGTTACTGGCTCTAAATTGTACGTTAGTAAAACAACATTTAAGAATATGATGATAAAATTTCTATGTTACGGATATATTTGACACTAATTTGTAGATGTTTCTGATTGTTGCTGTTTTAACGCCCATAATTGTCTGAGACCCACCTTTAGGTATACCGATCGATTTAGAATTACTTCCTGAGTCAATTTAAGCATTTCCGTCCGTCCGTCCGTCCACCCGTCCGTCCGGCTAGGTATCTATTTGGCACAGATAACTTTCTTGGCACTGGCACGAAGCTTACTGTTTTTGGTGATGATCATTCCACTTTTTGACAAAACCCTTATACAAATGTTCTCCCGGAATATGCATTTTAGGCTATAAATGGCCCGAATATAACTTTATCTTCACATATTTTTGCACGTGTTTATTCCAATGCCCCAACTATTATTAATCTATTTTTTTTATATAGCCCCCAATGGGGCCCCCCATACATATGTGGTGCAGGGTATTATATCGTCGGGCTTGACCGACTCTAACATTCTTACTTCTTTTTCGTTTTTTTCTAAAAGTCATGCACAATGGACTTTTCTTTACACTTCGCAACCTAACCTCCCTTACTACTATTCCTATGACCTGCACTAATCTGTGGGTCTGGTGATTGTGAATTCAGTTTTTGTCGTTTAAGATTGTGTAAGCAATTTCCCGAACATTTCTAATGCAGCAGTTGGTAACAGACTTAAAGACCTGTAAGACTCCAACTTTGAAGGCTCCACTTAAGGCTAAGGAACCATATTTTCCAAGGTAACTTTCCTTTTTCGTAAATGGCGGCCAATCTCAAATCTGTTTTGACATTTGTGAACAAGACAGATGTAGAATGCAAGTGAACAAGCGATACACTCCCTCATGTCTATTTTTTTGCGTAACAATTCGTCTGTGGTGTTTGCACAGCGCGAATTCCGTCGCCCCGGTCGTCCGGCGCCGACTGCAGAAACACTGCGCCGTTTGGCCACCAACCTTGAAGAGAATGGAACACGATATGCTACCAAGGGCGGCCGGCTACCGAAAATATCGCCGCTGTTGGCGAGGATGTGGAGCTGTCGTCAAAATCATAGACCAAATGCCGTGGCTCGCAACTAGCCATCAGCCGGTCGTCCCTAAGGCAAATTTCGGCCAAAGACCTGCGCATGTTCCCATACAAAGTTTAGTCCGTGCATCAGCTGCTGCGAGTCAACCGCCAAACGCATCGCAAACAACATCGGTTGGCTTATTTTGGCCCACCTTGTATCTTTCAAAATAAGCTGGCAACCCTATACGTATACTTAATATTATAATCACAAGCACTTTTTAAGCGGGTACGTAAAGACTTAAAAAAATTGTTATACTGATCTTTCCTTTAAAAAAATCTCAGCGGACAAGAAACTGACGAAATTACGAGGCTCAGGAAATCGGATATTAGTAGTTTTAGAGGCCACCCACTAAATGATGTTTGATTCTTAACTGAATCAATATGGCTAAGCCCCCCTAAATTATATCTCTGCGGTATTAGAATTCGAGTTCGTTTTTGTGTTGGCGGATGCCATTTACATTCCAGACGCAGATTCTTAGGCCTTCAATGGCTAATTTAGCATGAACCTGGTTTTTGCATATCTTGCATGATGCTTGGCATACTTCTCATGTATAGATTGGACCATATACTCAATAAGGCTCTTTAGAGGACTGAAATTGGGCCCTGTCATGTCCTTTGCCTAATTTATTACAAACAACAATAAATTTTTGAGTTCAGCAACAATAATTATACCATTTTACATAAATATTTTATACAAACAAATGTGTTAAGTTTTTATTTCAATTAAATCTGATTTAATACCTAAACAAAGAAAATGCTACAATAAAAAATATTTTACATTGATTTGCAACAATGAATGAATCATTTATGACAACAAAAGAGCTTTTTTGTTGTTTGTTCATTTAAAATTAATTCTTTTTAATCACCTTGTGGCCTTTAGTAAAATTTGTTAATTAAAAAATTATGTAATATTTAATTTAAATGTTTTTAAAGTGATTTTTTTTTAATGCAGGAGTTGTAAGGTTGGAGGAAAAGTAAACTTTTCACATTAAATATTTTTAAGTTTTCTTTAAAAAACTAAATTTTTCATTTATTTAGGTGCTTACTACACTTACTTTTGTTCGAATATATTTTTACCCTTGAACTATGCAACACTTTTATTCAATTTTTTTTAAATGACAAGCAACTAATGGCAAATTAATTGATTTAAATAGAGGGTCCGTTTTGCTTTTGTTTTCCATTAATTGTAAAATAGAAAACCGACGAAAGTAAACAAGAAAATCAAATTCACAAGTTAATTTTATGCCGGCAAATACAACTGAGCGGATAAAATAGGAAAGAAGGAAAAAAGTGAAATTTTGGGTTTTTTTTTGTTTCCTGTTCTTCAAATATTTTCTTTCTCTTAAATAAAAAAGTTTGTACAAAACTTTGAAGAACAGCCAGATAGAATTAAAGACATAAACAATAAGTTAAACATTAAGAAGATTTTCCCCACAAACAACAAATTAAAAAGTTGTCTAGTTTGAAGAGCGTTGTAAAAATAACTTGTCCATTTATCAATTAAAAATCTATATGAGGGTAAAAATAAAAGAGCCTTACGACCTCAAATCAAAATGCAGATATATGACTTGCGTAAATTGTCCTTTTCTAATTATAAATTGAATTTTCCTCAAAAATCTTTATACTGCAAATATGGTTCTTATGCTTAAATTAGAAGTGAGTGCAGTGTGTCACCTTAATAAATAGTTGTTGTGAAATGTTAATGCCAAGTGAGTTTAAGCGAGTTTTTTGTTTGGGATTTTCGAATATAAAAAATAGTTTTCTCATTTTTTTACATAGAAACCGATTTGAATAAATTATACTTAACTCCTACTTAAAGAGAAAAAATAAGTGGTCCACTTATTTCGTAATATATACATATATTTTTTTTTCTATTTTACCCCCTCAAGAAATAATTGTTTACATCAACGTCTTGCAAGATATTTTTCTTCTTTTTCGTATTTACTTTTCGCTTGCTTTAAGCATACTTACATTAAGAAAACACGTTGAACTTCGAAATATAAAGAAAAAAAAAAAATAAAGTAAACGAAATAAATAAATAAAAAAGAAAAATGTAGAAAAACATAAAAAGTTCTTAAGCAACTTTTACTTAATTATGAAACTTATTAAGTATTAATGAGCAGAAAAACAAGAAAATTAACAAAAACATGGAGACAAGTTTCAATGTATGACAGTGGCGCGAGAAGACAATGCTTTTAAAAGTTCTTGCAATATTTATTCCATCCACTTTTTAGGTGAAAAGAAGAGAGAAAAAAAATTACAAATAAAACTGAACGAGCGAACGATTGTTAAAAATAATTAACAGTCAAATATAGTTTGCAACTGTAAAGTAGACTTAATTTATATGTTGCTTTAATGAATCAAAACGTAAAAGTTGCATATTTTAGAGGAGTTGGATTGAATCTTGCATATTTTGCAGCAATTAGGATTCTTTTAAAAATGCTTTTAAGAAGAAAAAGTAGAGTTAATGGTTTTACATAACAATGTTTTGACTAAATGGAAATAAAGATTTTGTTCATTTCCCCAACTTAAGACTCAATTTTGCGTTTAAGCTAAATAGGGATTTTTGGCAGCGTGTGAAATTTAGTTCGGTGGTTTCTATCTAAAAATCGGTTTCGATCAGAATCTTTAATGCAACCATTGCATACCCTTTGCCCCTTTTTTAGGAGAAAGAGCATTTAGAACTCCGTAAGGACTGACTAGTTCAAATAAAGGAAATTTCCAAATAAAAATTGGGGGGATACTGATACTGATTTGGAAACTTGACTTGTAGATTCTCGTGAGACATTATATCTTCCAACACAAATGAAGCCTAACTCGAAACCTTCCTGGTAGGTTAGGTTAGGTTAGAAGGACATGCAGCGAGAGACGCTCACCGCATCACCCAGAGACAATTTGTCCATTGTGATTGTCCTATAAGAAAGAAAGAATAAAGGAAAGAGTAAAATAGAAAAGGTATGCCCAGATATAGGAACATGAAAGGTAGAAAGGACAGAGGTTAGAATAGTAGTATTAGAAGCTTCCTTCCTGGTAAAACAATTAGATGGAGATGGAAGCCTTTTAGCTTGCGAGCTGAAACGAGTACTAAGACACTTAAATTGTATGAGCGCAGCCCGCTTAGGGCAAAGCGAAACTAATGAAATAGAAAATTACCGCAGAACATTGAGAGTTCTAGTGAAAACCCCCAGATTACGCTAAGAAAATTGAAAGTAGACGAACAGCAGTGAAAAACCTTCGAACGCATTACAAGAAGGCAGATGTTTTCGCTCTGCTATACATGCCTCACTATACGGCGAGGATTAAGATTACAATATTATCTTTAAGGAAAGAGTAAAACGGCCAATCGACTTATCTTAAGCATACAAACCAGTCAGACCGGTCGGCACCACGGCAATGGCCTGATTATACCTTGGTTAGCTCAGATCTTCAGAGAATTCCTGAAGCAGAATTATGTGGGCTTCTAGGATTGTTTTTCTTCCAAAGTCAGGTAAAAGCAATCACTACTGCAAAAAGATAATGGATCTATCAGTCTCTCGTCATTCATATTAAAAACTTAGGAAAGAATTCTTGACTTTCACATCAAGAATAATATGGCTTCTGGCTCGCTTTGCGGCAACTAGCACGGCCACACGAAGAGGAAAGCGACGAAGACGTTACTTCAAAGACGTCATCTTGCGGATTAATAAAGCTTATTAGTACGATGAATATGCACTGCGAGCTATTCTTGACATTTTCAACCGGTTATAGCCTGGATATCTTCTCTCCTAGTGTCCAGAAATAACGTGCGAAATAAGGAAGTTCGAAATAAGGAAATGCGAAAACAGAGAAGAACTCTCACCACTTCTTACATGACTCTAAGGTGGAGCCGCTGGAAAAACCGTGAACGCCGATGATGTCGCAGTAACTTTCGCTGGAATAGGTTTGACTACAATCAGTCCTGTGATGGAAGCCACAATGCCTAGGATAAGTCAGTGGGCAAGGAACGTGGGGTTGGATGGAAAATCTTCCAAACCGGACTTCGCCAGCAAGAATAAAATAGGTCTATAGACCACACCGAGATTAGATAACACCGAACTAGTCTTATTCTGCACCATAACTAATTAATCTGATCGCAGAGGGTTTTGCAAGGAGATTTGACACTTGATGGTGGTGACAGAACAAATTACGCTGGTGCAATATGGACATGGCCAGATTATTTTGGGACACCAAATGCAGCAATAAATACATGGGTGGTTGAGCGTGATTGTTGGGGAATATGGCTAGTTGGCAGGACTTTTCAAAGACCACAGATCCTACTTTTTCCGAGATGAAATGAAGGGTCGAGGCCACGTTTTTGTGTTGGGAGCTGGTTGGCAGGGAATCCTACAAACCTAGTAATGATTGCAGGTGTCTTTTAGGCAATGATTCTTGTGGCAAAATTAGCGGCCAATCTTTTCAGACTCACAACTAAACCTATTGATATATAGTCAGGCAGCGATCAAGCCAATCTCCACAAAACTCGCCTGCCTCTTAATCTTTCAAGCGTGCAAGAAATTCTTAAGTAATCTGTGTGGGTGAGAAGAGTGCATATTCACTGGTTTTCGAGAAAACAGGGGTATTGATGGGAGTTAAATGTTAGACGAACTAGCAAAGCGCAGGTCAAATTTGCCTTTGAAAAGGATACGGGTCGTTCGCGCCCCACTTTAGCTCTCTCTGTGTTTCTGCCATGAGTACCAGATCTACAAAGGCCTCGCTGTGTTCCACTTTGTGTAAAGTCTTCAGGATTATATAGCGGACTTAAGTACATTGATTGAGAGATGACGAGGTTGTTTTTATCTTTGCAAAGTTGTGATTGTGGACTCCTAGTGAGGTTGAGAACCGATCTTTGTTGGTCAACTGTTCTTTTTAAAAGAGCAGGAAGACTGCGGTGATTACGGGTTTTGTGGTTTTCCGGAAGAAAAAATAACTGTTGAGCATATTTAATGGCACTGTTCACCGCTCGTTTGCTTGAGAGAAAATTATCCACCTGCTGAATACTTAAGAAACCCAAACGTTAGTAAGACAAGACTGTCGGATTTTACCAAGAGCGTTTGGAGCACCTTTAAGTTGATTACATTGAATAATTTAAATTAGTATCACCGGGTCATCGTTTATTCTCGCCCGTGACACCAAGGACCTAATGGTTCCTTGTGGGGTCTTCAGAGCAGGAAAGTTTAACCTTACCTTACTTAGCCTAACACTTAGCCTTACAGGAATTATTGGCTTGTTTTCATTTTCAATATATTATTACATTTTCAAGATGTTGTTATTATTTGCGACAATATTTAAGACAATTCCAAAGTAAATTTTTACCTCAAAACGTTTCCTTTTTATATTCTACAGGGTTTTTATTATTTCTAGGCCATCAAACACATATTTTTTAGTATGATTTATTGAGAAATTGTTCAAACTTATGCCAATAATTTAAAAACTCTATATAAAACACAAAATTATTTGTAAAAAATCAATGGTTGTTTAGATGCAACCAGCAACATTTTAATGCAAATATCTGCTGCAACAAAAATAAAGTTTAAAAATAAAAACAAGGCATATAGGCGACAAAACTATTCAATTTGTTAATTTATAACTTTTCACTTTATAAATCAAAATTATGTTATGGGTACAAAGACAAGTAAATACTTACAATGGCAAGCAAAAATGAAACAACGCTGTACATTTTTGTGCTTTTTTATGGTAAAAGTTAAATAATTGAATTGATACTACAAAGTTCTAAGGATAGACGACTTAACCATAATCCATAGTGAAATATAGCTTAAGAATTGCGAAACCTAATACATAAACAATTTAAACAAAAACTCCAATTTAATCCAAACGCACCAGAGAAGGATAACACTTGAATTGTTTCAGTTTTTTAACTCTGTCTTTGACTTTTTTACTGTTTTTAAAAAAGATTTTGCTAGCATTAATTTATTACTTTTGCTCGCCACTGTAAATACACAAACTTTTATATTTTTATGCATTTTAACACAAACAGTAGATGAAAGCAAATAGCTAAGAGAAAAGGCTTAAGCAAATTTAGGGCAATTATTAAGTATCAAATGCCAAAAATCATCTTTAATATTAGAACTTAATTCATTGTGTGGGCTTAGATTATCTTCAAGAATTGATTTTAAAATTAACATAAGAACATAACACTTAAAGGGCCAAAATTTTGTAAGTTATACCCAAAATTATTTCGAGACATAGCAGGTTAAGTCGAAAGAAAAGATCGCAGCTCACGCAGGACCCACACTTAAGCCAGTCATGTTGTTGGCTTGTTGTCCGCCCCTACAAGTGGAAAACGGATTTCGGGGCAAAGTTCACAGAAACTCGATGATGTGGACAAATTTACTCAACATTTCCTATTTCACAACTCCCAAGCGAGATACATCTAGTTTAACATCAGACAGTACCGAAGCATGTATTTTCTTCATGCCCTGCAATCACTGTTCTTTTAATCCCTTATATGATAAAAATACGTTTGTTTGCTTGAGTGACCCGTTTGTATACCCATTAACTTGCCAAGTTGAGGTTTTCTTAATTTCAGGATTTTCCTAATTTTACTCCACTCTGTTAACTTGACCTTTGTTGCAGTGAAAGTATTGGGCTTCCTCATGTCAACTCCCTACTGTTTTTCCTATAATTTATCTTATTAGCACTTGGCCATTCGAAAAGATGCTCACGTTCGTTGGAATTGCTATTGTACTAAGCCAGAACAAACATTTCCTGATTGCTCGGACTTGTGGGATAGTGTTTTGGTCTGGAAAGCGAAAGTGGATCTTGGTCTGCGGAGCCCAGTCCCATTCTACCCTCAGTCGTAGAGTCAATCGTATAACTCGTTCTTTCGGGTATTTGCCTCGAGAGTCCCGTCAAGCACTGTGAGACTGCCCTGACCTTCATTCAAGGTAATTTCACTGTCCTGGTATAACCCTCCACTGTTTCTAAAATGCATTAATGGTTATGTTCATGTCCACCATCAGCCCATTCTCCTGTAACCTGTAGGCGACCTACTAAAACAAACAACTCACATATATGTGAAGTCTTTAGGGAAACTTTAGGATTTTTTCCGGCAACTAAGCAACACTTTTGTGATTCAGTTCGCACACTTAGTACAAAGACTGGACGACCACTGTAGTGTATTACAAGCGAAGATTTTTGCAATAACGCTAACCACGCACTTATCTCGGCAGACCAACGGTCTAAGGGGAGAATGCATTAGGTGGATAGCGAAGCTGCTCTTAGAGCTCTGGGCTTAAGACGGCTAGGGACTGCAGATCAGCGTTCCAAAGACTCGAAGTTATAACACTCTGCTGGGTTGCGAAACACTCTGGGATATCCGAAAATGAAATTGCAGAGGAATTGGCGCGAATGGGATCTCAGACAAATGCCAATATGGTAACTGCCCCGATTTTTCTGTGGTATAATTCTATGCGAATTCTATGGTATAATTAAGCAACACTTCAAAGGCCAAGGTGACCAGATACTGGACTGAGGCTGTAACAAGATCTTTGTGGCGAGTACAGTCAGCCCAAAGAACCAAAAAATTTTTTGTCCATGGGTAAGAAAGACCTGAGGCTGCTTACCGGTATTCTCACCGATCACTGCAACATCAGGTCAATTTCAGTTAAGTGGCAATTAGGTACGGTTTAATACTGCCGCTTGTTTGAGGACGCAGACGGGGTCGAGACGATGGAACACCTTTTTTTACAATGCCCCGCAATTATCAGGAGATGGCTCCGTCACTTTGGCGAATATTTCGTGAACCCCATATCGATTTCATCGGCCTGGGACCTCTACGTGACTCTAATGTACGCTAAGTGGAAATGAGCAGTACCTAACACTTTTCGTTTTGGGTCTATTTACCTAACTTTACTCGTTCCTTACTATTTTCTAGCTTAATTCCATTTTCTGCCCCTCACTTATCTACACTTTTTCCATTCTTTATTTCCCAGGGCAACACAATGAACAGCATATTGTTTTTGAGTGGAGTGATGTACCGCCACTGGAATGCATCACTGGCCCGCCCTACCTACCCATATACCTACCTAGTACAACGACTTTACTGTGAAGCCAATATAAAGATATTAGGTTGTATCTAGTAATACTTTAGTTTGGGTTCCTCCACATATCGACTATTTTGGTTTTGAGCGGGCGGGCGAGCTGGCTAAACTGAGGTTTGCTCTACATATCTCTAATAAGAAATCAGTCGCAACTCCGCCAGAAACTCTCAAGAACGAGATCTTTAGGCACTTTCTTGAAGTGACTAAGAGAAGGTAGTGTTATCTGGACACATGAAGAGTATCTACGCCGATGAGGCCCTCTTTTGATTGCAAGCATACAATTCGGCTGAAAAGCCGTAATCGGTAGGAAGAATTAAGGTTGATTCAAGTTCTAACGGGTCACTGGGTGATAGGTAATTACACCAGTAGACTGACTAACACTTCAACTTAATGAGTACTGCCGTACTTGTGGAAATAATTACAACTAAAAGGGTTGACACTTTCTGATTTAGAAAAAAATTTAGTTTTTGTTATTTTCTGCCATCAAATACGTTTTTACAATGCATGTTTGTAAAAGCAACTACTGCCAAAATTTAGAAGAATTTCTTTGCTTTTTTACTGTTTTAGAATCTAAACCCAAATACTTAAACAAAATTTTTTCCACATACGCAAACGATTCGCATAAATATTTATTGAGTAACAAAAACAATTTGCAGTTTCTTGCCAAATTGCTCTTATAAGCCAATGACCATAAAAACGAAAGAATAAATCATAAATGAAAAATACAAAAAAGAAATCTGAAAAAGATGTTCATTATTAAACTCAAATTGTAAAGCGATTTCTTACTCAAGAATTCATTAAATTACATTAAAAATTAAAAAAAAACATGTAGATTTAGATTTGCTGTAAAAAGAAGAAAAAAAAGTTCAAAAGAGTTTTTTTACTTTGGGGTAATTTTAGTGAATTGCTAAAATAAGCCTTAAGGGAGGAAAAACTTTTAAGGAACCATATGGAAAATTATTTTATAAAACTTTTAAGACCTCATCCTTCTTTTTTTGCGAATTAAACCATATGGTTTAATGGTTTGTAATTCTGTATGTATTATTAATATTGATTTCTAAAATTGTTATTGTTATCTTTTTATTGACGTTTTTTATTGTAATTCTTTCTAATAAAGTACATCACACTACTACAAATGTACTTGCATATGCACATGCTAAGTTAGATTTTCAATTTACTCTTAATAGAGAAAGTAAACAAAATGTAATTAAGCTTCTTACAATACATATTTTCTCCCTCTACCCCTAACCTTACATTTCAACACCCAAAATCCCAAACCCCAACTAAGTGCCAGCAACCTCATGAATACATTTATCCAACTGTGATTATATTACAGTGAAAGTAGCAGCCATCATACGAAAGTCAATTACATCCGCCATTAAAGTGAGCGTTAAAGGAAAGAAAAATCTACAACCTTAAATGGCACAAAGAAATGTTGTAGAAACACAAAAAAGGGAAAGCAAAGTCGAGCAAAAACATTTTACATGCACTTAGTATTAAAAGGAAAATCGTAAGGCTTTGTTCGCTACAGAGCTGTGATTTGAAGAAGTGGAAATAGATTTTTAAATACAATTTATTGAGAGGAAGATTTGGCGGCAGTTCAAGTAGTCTATAAATACAGTTGGTTAAAAAATAGATTTGATGACAGGACAAGTTGCTTTCTAAACTAAACTAAATCTAAATTGATAAGTCCAAAGATAGCAAATTAAGAACTTATCCCTTGTTAGTCCAAGAATGTGGTAAAACACCCACGTGAAACAGGGGAATGAATTGATGGGAGATTATACATATATCTAACCATTCACAGATTTTTGAGGATTTTATGCAGACAGTAGGAATCGCCCGATCGTATACCTCGAGTAAAGTTTAAGGTTAACTGTAGTGCACTTATACCAGAATGATAGTCCTAAATGAACGGGGCTCTTGTACAGGTGCTCAAAGGAACGCGTTTTAATGCATAACATTTCAAAGCAGGGAAAAGAACAGAATTAGACCTCCGCGCTGCTTCCGCCTTTAAAATTAGAACACTATCCTACAAGCGAAGCTCTGAGAAATCAAGTAACATCGTTAACGTCGGTACAAATAGCCAAGGGACGAAAGCAGCTATTTTGTGTGGAGAAAAGAAATGTAGAAATTGCAATGCAAATAGATTATTAATGAGTATAGAGAATACAGCCAAGTACGAAATACATTGGTGCCAGGGCCTTCTGGGGTAATTTAAAATAAACACCAAAGGCAGTTGATGCGGATAACATAAAACTTTTCGAAAATGCCGAGTTGAAGGAGTAGACAGAGACTCTTCATGGGACAGAATGACGATAATTTTTCAGGGATGCCATTATGAGAATAAAACTGACGAAATCTTGCAACTCAGGAAAGCTTAAAACCTAGAAAACCAGTATTCTGACGGTTTACTCAAACATACAAGCAGACTTTCATTAGATTAGGGTTGAAGACAACATCGATTAAAGGGCATGTTAAAAGGACCTGGAGTCCATTTAGAATTTCCTGTGTCACCGCCTAGCTTTTAAAATGCCAAACCCCGAAGTTTTACTTATGTCTGATGCTATATCAGATGCGGCTTAAGTGAACAGTTTAAAATTAGAAACATTAAGGGAATTCCTTTAGACTGATGAATTTCTTTTAGCTTCTTCCGAATTGTTTCTCCATACCTAGGAGCACACAGCAAGCCGATTATTGGCTTAAGTGTACATTCTGCGGTACTTAAGGCCTGCCCTTAAGGACTCCTCCCTTAAATCGTAGCTTACCTTGGCCAGAGAAGTAGCAGAACACCGGCTATAGGGACGAATTTCCTTAACGCTTTTACATTTAACTTGCCTGTGAAAGTTTCGAAGCATTCCCATATCAGTACATTCAACGATTCAATATCTTTCCTCTATTCCCTGTAATCGCCATTCTTTACTCCTCTATCCGATGTTCAGTGCGTACTATTAGTTCGAGTGACCTGCTAGCAACTCATTAACTTGTAACTCCGAGATTTCTTAATTTAGAATAACTTGATTTTATACCCATCTGTATCTTATCATTTTAGTGCTCCATGGGATTTTTCTGCTCATGATATGTCCTAAGTCGTTTAAGGTTTGTAAAGTTTTCCCCCCCAATCGTCAGATACTCAAATGATTTACACTGAATGGTGTAGCGAGATATCGTCGATTATCAATTTCAACTTCAGTAAAAAGACCCAGTTCAGCTCTTTCATTAAGACTAATGCCGTCTGTGTAACAACGCGTTCCAACAGTAGTACACAGAAAAACGGCTTTCTAAAATCAAGAATTTTATTCTTGATTTTATCCAAAATCTTTCTTGAAATTTTCAAGTACGATCCTTACTTACATTTTCTTAAATCAAGCCTATTCGGATTGCTTCAACAAATCAAGCAGAAGAAAACTTTTTGTTTTAATATATTATTTTACATTTGAAAACAAAGTGTCTCGGTGGCCTAGAGGTAACGCGCTTGTACTGCAGTGTAGAAATCCCTGGTTCGAATCGCAGCTTCGGTAAGTACAAAAAATGAAATTTTTAAATTATAAATTAATTATAAAATAAAAATAAAATATAAAATTCTTCTTCTTTAATAAAGCTCCATAAGTCAAAAAAATGACATTTCACTTTCGAATTAATCCAGTTTACGGCTTAAATCAATCTTTTTCACGCTTACATCAAGTACGGTTCCGAACTTAAATCAATCCTATTTAGGCTTAATTGTGGCTAAAAGTAAGAAATTCGTACTTGAAAAATTTTACTTGGAGTAAGAAATTTCGTACTTGATTTAAGAAAAACCGTACTCACCGTACTTTTGACACCGCTATGGCTTGATTTAAGTAAAGTTTTCCTAGATAATTTTTTGTGTGTAGGTTTTGGAATCCCGTTCCGCCAAGATTGTCAATCTGATATCGGTGAACTTGAATTAGCTTTAACTTACTTGATAAAAACTAAAATAAATTTATCGTCTTATAATCTGTTTAAACAATTTGATTTTTTTAAACTTGACCAAATAAAGAGATGATTTGCAATATACATCGGTTCGTAAAAACAAACCCAAAAAAAAGTTTTAATATTAATGTATTTTATCTCTTTTGAATTGCTCTTAATACGCAAACTAGAAATCAATCGAATGGTCGCTTCCTGGTAGTGGAGCCTGTATTTTGTTCCAACTACCATTTTTGTGTCATTTCCATTTCTTCTTGTAAACTCTTCGAGCATAAATAAATATGCCGGCAGAATCACGGGATCGCTCATCTCTAGTGGCCACAATTGCCGGCCACTGTCGATTTAGCACCCGTTCCAGTAGATTGTGCCTACTTTTTAACGACTTCTGTAAAAGCTGTCAAGACGCAGATGGAACTGAAAGTATCCAACACCTTTTGTGCTTCTGTCCGGCACTGGACAAAATTCAGATCCGGCAATTTGGCGGTCCAAGTTAACATTGGCCTATTTAGTCTTTCACCCTTTATCAGGAATAGCGGCTGGTTCAAAGACGGGAACCATTATGAAGCGACTAATTCCGACCATTTGACTTGACATCTACCATCCTTTTTCAAAATTTCCTTAACTAATCTAAGATATTTAAATGTTCTTTTTATTTCCTTTTTCCCAGGTATCACTAAGGGACCGAAGAAGCGGACACCTAAGTGGGCTGCTCCTCGTTCTTTTATCACGTCCGCAGCCGCCGGTTCTACCTAACATAACCAAACCTAATCTAGCCTAAGTGTCAGCATACGGGTCAACGGATAGAACCACATTCAAAAAACTTTGTTTAAAACTTGGACTAATGCTTCCAAGAACAATCTAAAAAGTCTTCCTGTAATCATGTTTAAACACCATTTCTTACCAACAGTTTTTAGTGAAGCAATAATAGTTGATCGCAAAGAAATTTCTTTTTACCTTAATGGCAGACGGCATAATGAACCGTGTAGAACACACACAAACACATTATTGCTGGATATTGAGAACATTTTACCAAGTGATGTTTTGCTTCACTTTCGTATATAAACTACTTCTATAACAACATTTAGAAATTGATTAGAAGATCTTTTAGATGTTTGATTCAGTTTACTTCTTTCGACATGTAATTAAATTTGTTTCTTTTATTACTTTTATAAGAAAAAGCTTTTTAAATATTAGATTCTGAACACTGAAACAGCAGTAAAAAAACGATACACGAGATGTACATATCAGGGTGAATAGAACGAACTCCAAGACTCTGAATGCATTTTTTTTTTAAATAAGTTTTGCTTAGGTTTGTTTGAATAAGGTCTGTTTGAAATAAGGTTTCTTAAATTGGAAGGATACAAAACAATAAACATTTAAAGAAAAAAGGAAAAATATTAAATATTTTCTGAATAAAAATTGTTTATTTGTAGTGTTTGTTGTAGGTTAAGTTTGGCTTAGTTTGACTTGTCTTAAAACGCTTTATGAATACTTTCTGGCCTTATATAATCACCTCAATAAACTAATTGAGAATTATTACAAACAAACTAAGAAGATTCAAGATTTATTTTAAAGCGCCAACAATATATTTTTCGTTATTCAACTGTTTTGAAATCAAATCCTTAATAATATTTAAACAATTGTTCATTAAAATTATATATCACAACAAAAGAAGCATACGTCTAATTGAATTAAGATAAGACATTATACGTTCAACTAAAAAACTAATTTATTAATTTTAAAAATATATATTGGGAGTACAAATTATTTCGGTCCGTTTTCAAAAGATGGCTCTGGCTTTTATGAATATTGAACAGTAACAGCTGATGTCGACAGTTTAAGAGAGTTTGGACATCTGTCATTAATATTCAGTTCATATTTTTTTTTGATTTAAAAAAAAACTCGTTTTTCACTGTTTTAATTATAAGCAATTTTGTGTTAACTAAGTAGCATTTGCGGGAAGTTTTCTGTTTAAATTGGAAGATAAGTGCAGCTGAAGCGCATCGAATGTTTGTGGACGTTTATGGTGGCAATGATCCAACTGATAAATCATGTAGGAAAGGGTTTCGACGTTTTAACAATGGAGATTTCAGTGTTGTGCATCTGTTGAGATCAAAAGGGTATTGCGTACTATGAGCTGTTACAACCAGGCAATCGGTATAGGCTGCAATTGATGAGTTAAAGCCGTGCATTGCGAGAAGAACGGCCGGAATACAATCAAAGACATGATAAAGTTATTTTCCTGCATGACAACGCCCTGCCTCATTTCGAAAAAGTCGTGAAAAAATATTTGGATACGCTCAAGTGGGATATTTTGCCGCACTCGCCGTATTTTGCTGACATTGCCTCTTCTAATTACTGGTTGTTCCGACGGATGCAGCACGATCTGGCAGGTCACCGGTTTACTTATTTCGCAGAAACCGAAAATTGGCTTTAAACTTAGATCACCTTAAGAGACGAGACATTTTTTCGAGATAAAATTCGAAAATTACCTGAGAGGTTGGAAAAAGTAGTAACTAGCAATGGACGATACTTTGATTTATCTTCAAATTCTTTTTATTTTGAAATAAATGCATTTTTGACCCCAAAAAAACAGACCGAATTAATTTGTACTCCCAATACTTAAGTCGTTTGAAAAATTTAAATGCCTGCAAAATGTTACAAAAATTTGTTTTATTTGCTAAATAAAATTAATTGCTCGGGGAGCTACAAAGACCTTTAAACCCTTTGCCCTATGACAACATTAACAATTGGTATTAGGATTTAAAAAAAAAAAACTTTTTGCAGCGAACTATCGACATTTTCCCTGTTGCTTTATCGCAAAATGTTTGCCAATATTTGGAAAACTTTCAGACGTAAAAAGTAACAACTTTTCTAAGACACAAGATGATGTGTTTCTGTTTTGTATAAATCTAAATGCTTTGGTATCATCCAAGAAACTTTACAATAAATAGTTTTCAACAAAAAAAAAAATCTTTTAAAAACTTTTCTAAATACGCAACAAGCATACCCAAAGTATTTACAGAAACACAAATCTGAATAAAGCCATAGATAATGAAGCTAAAACGTTTAAAAAGGCAAGTGTTAAAAGCAACCACATATACACACCCACAAAAAAATACCCACACATACGCAACATATGTATGTATGTAAGCAACACAACTTTTTTATTTTTGTAAAAAAAGAGAAAAGAAACACTATTTTTAAACAGTTTAACTTCGAAGAAAAACAAAACTTTTGATTTTCTTTATTTAAAAAATGGCATGAAGAAATTTATATAAAATAGTTTAATGATAGTTTTATTCGTTTTAGAAGTTTGTTATAAAAAATGTTTATACTTTTTAGGGTTTATTATTTGTTAACACTCAGTAGGTTTTCTTCATTTTTTTTCTTCTATGACATTGTATTGCTAATTTACAATTCATAAGGCAAGTTGGACCCAAATGGCTCAATATCGTTTTAAATAAATGAACAAGTTTAACTAAAAGTTAATTTCAGCTAAAACTTATTAAGAAAATGTCACTTAACTTATTGTCGATTTCTTTTGTACCATTGTGGTTTGCCCTCTTTGGCTTATGATTAATATTAAAACACTTTTCACCGGTGTTCAACCCAGGTCTGGCTCTAAAACGCTTTAAATTTAAAATTTGGCCAAATCAGAGCCGTTCTTTTCGACTCCGGGTCATTGAGACGTCGCCGGCAATAGGACTGCCGATAAATTTGCGAGGAGAAGATCGGCCCGGGATATTGAGCTTGGTTGTGAGCGGTGAGGCCAGCACTGAGTTTCTATTACGGACTGATAGGGACTTAAATAAGGGACAAGGTGGGCCGAACCTGAAAGGACAGGGCTAACTGCAGGATCTCTAGACTTTTATGGCACAGTCTGGACAAGATAGGCACTGACCTGCTGCTCGAGGAGAGCAGTAGGGTACTGAGGTGCATTATTGCGACTCTCGCAAGATACTCCCATGTGAAGTATATGACAAGCAAATGGGACGAATTTCTGCAGGTTGTGCAGGGATGAGGATGACTGTGGAACACCTTGTCTGCCACTTCTATATTGACTTGTTGAGGTCTCTGGATGTGGGCTGCAAAACATCATAGGATTAATCAATAGGGTTGGATGGCTGGGAAGATGGGTGGTTCAGCGCCTTCTATTAATGACTTCTTGCGTATAGCACTCCTGATTTCTTTTCTTACTTTTTTTGTATCGCTCTACCTACAAATTTTTTTGTCTTTCCTATTCCTCTTTCCGACTCTTCTGAAGGGATTCACAATGAGCGGAGCTGGCAAGTTGCACTCGTCACTTCGCTTCGTAACCTAACATAGCTGATCATTGAATTAATAATTTAGTTGACATATCATATTCGTTATTACGTAGACTCACATAAGTTTTGAAATTACGTACGCGAAACGCGCTAAATTGTCATCACTAATTTTGAAGCTACTAACCGTTTAACACCATCTGAGTGTGGGATGTTTTTTACTATGAAATGTGCTTTGAAGAAATCAGGGAACATATCCCTGAAACCCGGAATCTTTTGTGTTAAAAAATATTTTTCATGTTTTCCAGTTTTTAAAATATTTTTTAATTTTAGGATAATTTTTTTATATGATAAATATGTATAGTAGCAAATGCGGTCTACTTGCAAAACAGTGGCGTGGCGAAGTGGTAAGAGCGCTTGGACACCACAACCAGCCAAGGTTCGAATCCTAGCCGAGCCAAAAAAAAAATTGTTGTTATTGTTTTCTCTTTAAATTTGTTTACTCCTTTATACTTAACAGAATGCGCCAAGAGGTAAAACAATTAGAAACGCAAAAAGAATTTAAAGTAAAATTAATTTATTTCATTTATTGATTAATCGATGTACATTGCTCATGTTATTCTTTAATTAAAATTTGCAATTTTTCTTATTTGGGTGAAAAATCGACTGAAAATTATTCGATTTTTCGAGCGATAATTGTTCAAGTGGATACTCTAGTCAGTTAGTATACCTGTATTGTAAATAAAGTGTTATAACAGTAATTGAATTTCCGAATACTGTGTCTTTATTTGCATTAAAAAACCAGTTAATTAGTTTTGTTATTGCCAAGACTAATCCTTATTTAAGGACCTTATTGAAGGTAGAATCTAATCAAATCTTATGATTTTTTTTGAAAATTTTAAAAATTTTAACCATATTTATAAACGTGTAATTAAAGAAAACGCTTTCATTATTTCGAAAAAGACAAGACTTAATCAACTAACAGTATAAAAAAGACACTCTTATTTCCAATGAGAAAAACAAAATTGTAAAATCAGTAAAAACCCCCGATAAAATCGCAATAAAATTATTTTTTGATCAGAAAGCTCACGTGATTGCGCCATATAATTAAATACAATTATAAGCTGTCGTGTCATGAGTATTGATTTTTTTCTTTTTATCTAATGCTTTAAAAATTTTTTTTTAGTTTTAAAATGTCGCACAAATGTATAAACAATTTACTTGAAACCAACATCCCTTACACTGCACTACGGCAAAAGGGAGAATTTTTAAAAGCCCGTATTTAATTTATTTTCTTTATGATAATTTTAAATCGATTCATTAGTAATGATATCAAAGGTTTATGTAAATGTGTAGCTTTTGTCAACACTTCTATACACCCAATCCCACACACAAGGACACCAGAGTCCATATTGTTGTTAAATGAAAAAAGTTTTCATTTTGAGAAGATATGGAAATATTGTGCTTCTAAAATGACCAAACAATTTACAAAAATTTGTTAAATAAAACTTTTTCGTTTAATGTTTATCTGAGAGTTTAACAAAAACCCAAAAGGAAAAGTTTCTCTTTAGTCCTGGTTACGAGTAAAACAAGATTTAAATCAAAATCTTTTGTTGTGCGGTCAGACAGAGGCGAAGCTGATTTTCTTTTCTTTTTGCACAACAAATTTAGAGAGATAAAAGTTTTAGCCTTTTGCTATCAACTATTTACCCCAAATGTCTGTTTCAATTTGTTTAATATTTTTGAAATTAATTTAAACATCTTTTGATGTCATTTGCCTTAAACTATGTGTTGCAAGTGTTTATTAAATTCCTAAATGTATGCGGCAATATATATTTGCTTTATAAATAAGTAAAAATGAGAACAAAACAAGTAAAACATTTAAGATAATACTGATAATGTGATATTAATTAAATCAGATTATTTAGATCAAATAGTAGAAAGAAGTTAAAAGCAAAAGAACGAATGCTTTTAATGCTTTAAATTAGTTAACGGACGGAAATGGTTGGTTTGGAAAAATAATAAGGAGCTACAGAATTAAGCAGTTACATTTCAAATATAACATACATGTTCATATCGTCACCTTAATATAGAAAGGCCCCAACTCGTAATTTTGTAGAAGAGTTTTTTTTTTTTGCTAATTGTGATATATGAGCAGACCATTTACCGCAATAAACGAAAATCTGGGCTTATAAGAAAATACGACTTAGGGCCTTTGTTTGTCAAGGTAACGATATATTGAAATTGTATATTTTTTATTTATTTCGTGTTTACGATTTTGTTATCATTTAACATGCTTTTCTTAAATCAAGCCGCAGTCTATTCAAAAGTACGGGGGTGAGTACGGATTTTCTTAAGCCAAGTATGATTTACCTAGTACGAATTTCTTACTTTTAGCTGCGATTTGAACCTGGGACCCTTTCTAACTACAGCACTAGCGAGCTATCACCTAGGCCTTTGAGACATTTTGTTTTCATACCCTTCACATAGTGATAAGGGTATATATCAGTTTGAGATTCTGTTTGTAATTTTTACAATATTCACTTGCGACTCCATACAATATACATATAAGGCGTAATCCATTTCGAGGTTCGCTACTTTAACAAAAAAAAAGAAACACAGAAAATTCAAATTTAATGGGGAATGTTTATTATCATTTGAAAGAACATTCTTTGACATTAATTTTTTGAAGATTATGTCTATCAAATGTTGGCCGTTGCTACGTCGCAGATGGTCCATCCGTTGAGTTTAATTTTCAATGACTCGTTCGAGCATTCTGACTGGTAACTGCCGCATGACAAGCGTGATGTTTTCCTCCAAGGCCTGAATCAAAGCTAGTTTGCCCGCATAAAATTTAGACTTTACATATCACTACAGGATACGGTGTGATATCACGCGATATTGGTGGAACTTTTCAAGAGCCCATAGAGCGAAGCGATGTCGCTTGGGAAGGTCGAGCGGCTTCAGTTGTTGCACAAGCTCTATTTTGTACGCTTTCAATTTAAGATATCGACGTAAAATGCGCCAAGTCGTTCCATACGTCAGTCCGAGTTGCTGCGAATGGCGCCGGTTCGACTCTCCACGGTCTTCGTGTACACTCTAAGCTACGGCCGCTAAATTTTCTTCACAGCGTGCTGGACGTGGTCAATTCGGTCGAATATAATCTGATAATGAATGGTGGGACCCAAAATTGGTGATGGTGTAGCGATAGTACGCTCAGTAGGTCGATTTTTTTGACCATAAGTTGAGCGAAGTGCCCGAAACACATTCCTCACAGAACGTGAATTTTCATATATCCCTATTCATCTCACTAAATAAAATTACAACTTGGCACGGATATTTTGAAGATAGGGATCGAAATTAGGGAAAAAAAAAATTTCGTATAGAAGCAGGGAAAGTGGTATCCCCCTTACTGTTGCACCAAATTTTGTAAAATATTTCATGGGCTAAATCTGGGAAACCATAACAGCTACAGACTTAAAACCTGCTGCAAAGTAGTTTTAGTATAAAACGTATATTAATTTTGTAAAGATTTTTACTTTAAAGACAAGGACAGCTATCGGCCTCAAGCCCGACACAAATTAATTTTATAATAATATTTGCGGCATGGAAACAATTCGATTAGATCAGACCAATAAAGACCGATGTGAAGAGTACATAAGATTCGGCACAGACGAATATACCGCTCTTGCTTGTTTAAATGTTTAAATATATTTAAAACAAACAAATCTTTTTTGCTTAAGTTTTTAATTAAAGCGACTAGACGTGATTTAAGAAAACCTAAGTGCGGATCGTACTTAAGGATATCAAGTACGATTTTGAATAAATTAGAGAATGAAATTTTTGGTTTTAGAATGTGTTTGTTGTTTTATTTCTGTTAAGGAAGCTACAAATTTTCTTTTTAGTTCAATGATGTTAAAAATAAATCATATTAATATAAAATCTTATTTACTAAAATACCTTTAACAGAAAGTCTTTAAATGCCGAAACTTACCTAAAAAGAAAAAAAAAGAAGAAATATGATTAGTATAAAAGGCCAATATATAAAATGTATGGTTGTATGTTTATTTATATGACAGAGTGTAAAACACTCTGACGTATGATTAATTAAAAATAATGAGTTGATTTAATAGTTTTGTTCTTAACTCGTATTTTTTAGGCAAACTCAGATTTTCTTTGAAAATATCTAGTCTTTTTGTTTATTTTCTCTAAGTATAAAAACCCAAAGTGTATTGGCTTGCACAGAATTGTTAGCTTTTAGTGTAAATTTGTTAACGACTTTGTTGACTTAAAATTTATGGTATTTTCCATTCTAAAAAAAAATGTTACAATAAGTATGTGTAACATTTATATCTGTTTACACACACACTTAAAAAATTGTCCATTTTTTTTGTTTTAATGGAACATAAAATTGCTTGATTTTAATAAAAACTGCACTCTGTGTTAAAAACTCGCCTGCATAAAAAAGTATTTACTTACATAACACAGCTGTAAAAAGTGGTACTTTGTTACACTGCAATATAATTGGGGGTAAGAAATGTTACACTCTTGCCAGTTATTTGTGCAACATGTTCAGAAAGGAACACGATAACCGTTTTCACTCTTGCATGTATTTTTAGAATGGAACATAAACCCGCTCGAATGGTAGCATTAATGTAACATTTTTGCCAGAAAGGAAAACACCATTAGTTTTTAAATAACTGCATAGAAGTAGCAAAATAAATTTAAATTCATTTATTTTTAAAATAAAGAATCGTTCAGTATATTAAACAGCACAACATGCAAGTTAAAAAATGTTTTTCATGCTTTTTAACGGGTGGAACATTTTTAAAAATTAATTTTTATCTGCTTAAGGATAAAAACTACTTCTAGTAGGACACTTTTGATTTTTGAGTTAAATGCTTTATGCATGTGTATATGTTTGAAAAAAAAAGGCCTTTTGTTATACGTATGGCATATGAAACATGGGCATATCTCAGTTTCTCATTCCGTTTTCAATTATTCAATATTCATTGTCAACGCGAGTAGAGAAGTCGATTAAGCCGAAGCCAGGGCAAGGCCGACGAAGCTAGTTTTAGATGTCAAACTATTACAAATATTTTATATAAAAGGTGGGCCGTCTATTGGGTTTAATTTGACCCAGCGGTTATTTCGAGTTTGGCAATGATCAGTATTCTATTATGTCACAAAATTGAGTATATTATCTCTGCTAAACGAAATGAATCGATTTGCGCTAGAGCAACATTGGAATTTTTTGAAAAATTTTTTCTAAATTAAAGCCAATTGGTCGGAAATTGCACAAAATTGTCGTAAAAAGTTTGGTCGCAGAGAGGAACTAACAGTGGTATAAGCAAGTTTATTGCTTAAGTTCGTGAAACTGATTTCATTGCTGATGTTCCACGACGTGAGCATGCTCGTACGATGCGTGCACCCGAAAATATTGAAGCTGTGGCTGAGAGAGTGCGTGAATCATATCAACATTTAGCTATCACATTTTAAATAATGAACTTAAGCCGAATAAATAGACATAATTATCAATATATATATTTATACTTTTTCTTTCATTCATTTTTACTATCCCGGGGGCAAATTATGGCATTCGACTCGAATCGAAAATTTACTCGATCGATCAAGTTGTCAATCCTTTTAATATAGGAGTTCCAATTAGAATGCTTAAATTTCGACTCGAATCGAATGCCGTAATTTGCCCCCTGATCTTTTTAAGCTTTTTTTGAAAGAATCGAGTAACTTTTAAGTATTCAGTACCCAAAGATAAACTCGATACAAACTACTCATTACTTTGCCAGCACTACTCGAAACTATCGACTTAAAAGCCCATATTCATAATTATTACAGTAGGCTTATTTGGCAAATGTCTACTGAATAGTTGACAAATAACCCCTTTATAAACTGTCTTTAACTTTAATGAATATTAACCTTAATTTTTTTAATTTTTTTTATGTTTCATGAAGAGTCTTAAATATCGCTTTTAATGTAAAATGTATTTTAGCGTTTTATTTTCGCTTGGTGTATAGTGGCGTTAAGATAACATTGGGGAAAACTATTAAACAACAGATCAAATTGGAGCATTCGCTTGGAATGGAAATCACAATACAGTCAAATCCCGTTAATTCGTACCCCGATAAATCGTAATTCCCGATAATTCGTAATAAACTGTCGGTCCCTTGAAAAAATCTCGTTAATTCGCAAAATTTCCATACATTTTGGTCCCCTCGCTAATTCGTAATTTTTTTTGAAAATAAATCCTTCTTTACCTCTTATAAATCGTAATGGTTTGCTAACTACCACTTATAATTCGTAATAAAAACAACAGAAACATGAAAAGAATGATTTTTTGTTTACAGCTATTTTTTGCGTAGGTTTTTACTTTTGCTTGCGTGTGTGTTTATTTTCTTAAGATCAGTTTGTTACATCAGTGTTTTTTTATGTTTTTTCATCGTTTTATTAAATAAATTCAAAAACCCCGTTAATTCGTATTTATTTTATTTTAATCCCGTTAAATCGAAATCCCGCTAAATCGAAAACCCCTATAATTCGTAAGAAATGGCCGGTCCCTTGCGATTACGAATTATCGGGATTTGACTGTATTATAATTAGAATTCTTATATACACAGAATTGACAACGCCGTATTTTGCCACCCTGGGTTTCAAATCGTTCATCTTTCACTTTGGCTATTTCATTTTCGTTCACGCTCAGTAGCATGTCATAAAAAATGTTTTTAGCATTCAATATCACGTTTTTTGTTTCATTCGAACGATATATTTTTTAAAACATCATATACCATCCCTGGTTCTGACAGATTTATTTCACACAAACCGTATTGAGCTGCAGAGCGACTGAACTATTGAACTAAAAGAGCGACCTAGTTCAGTAATTTGATCTAAACTAGAAAGAGCGATCATTTTAAACAGCTGAAAGACCCCATTCTAATAAGCTATCTAACATTACTTCAACTTGTGCCTATGCTCGAGCTACAGTTTTAAATATTTCTAAAGCGAATTTATGTGCGATCCACAAAAAGCAGTGTTTCCAGACATATGTTTGTACGTAGGGTGGCTAAAAAAATACAAGGCAGAGTGATTTTCACACCATTTTAAATATCATTGTTAAAGCTTAAGGGTAAGAGATATTAAAAAAATACCTTGACTGGTATTATTTAATATGTATATCACAATTTAAAAATATTAACCCATTTCTTATTTAAATAATCAACTCAATACCAATTCGCATAAAGTAATATTGAATTTTTTTTTATGTTTGGGAAAACCCCGATTTGGAAAAATTTTACATTAGCAATTTCCATCTTAGAAGGCTTTAATTAATCAAAGAAAAATTTATGCAGTAAATGTTTTAGCCATAACGTTGACCTAAATTAATAAAATAATCCTTAAGGGACTCTCTGTAAATTATATTCATAACTATCTTTATGTAGTAAATATAATAAAATTATATGTACTTTTCTTGTATGCCAAAAACACACCCTATTTAAATAACTAGTATTGCGTCATATTTTCTTTTTTCCTGTACTTTGTACATGTATTGGGTAGGAGTAGTGTTTTCTGTTAAACTAACAAGTCCTTTGAGTAAACACAGAAGAAGGAAGGGAGCGCAAAAAAAAAAACAACTAAACACAAATAATAAATAAAAAATTGTATAAAGAAATAAAGAAAAAAACAAGAAAATATTTCAACTTAAGTGACATTTTTTACCCACTTAATAGAAACGCCATCATTATGTCATACATTGTAGGGTACTCTCTTGCTGATTGCTGCTAATGTAATGCTTTTGAATATGACGATGATGACGAACTATGACAGCAATGATGAAGTTTATTATATGCCACGAGTATTTTGAATAATAAAATATTCTTTGCATTTTCCTAATATGAATGACAATTTATTTGACTATTGTTGTTGTTGGTGTTTTGTTTTTCAAAACTTATAAGCGAAACTTACAAAAATCTTTGCCCATCTTTATTTGCCATATTTTCTATAAGGAATGAGTCAGAAAAATTGTATAAACACTATTCCAGCCACAAAACTATCCTTTGCCCAACAATGTCGGATAATATCTTTTCTAATAAATTCATTTTTAACTGTTTTTTCGGTCAAAATTTAGAGTAAAAATTTTTTTGTAAAATCCAAGATGAATTGAAAAAAAGAATCAAAAAAAAAAGAAAACTTGAGCATTGGAAGAAAACCTGGATTAGGACGAAAAAGGGTCTAACAAACATTAGTAAGGCTAAGGAAGTCGAGCCACTCCTTCAAACACTTCTATCATAAAAGCCGCTCATAAAGTCAAATACGGTGATTTTTTTACGGGCAGAGCCGAAGCCAATGCTGAGTTGAAGTCGTATAAAGTTCAGGAAGTTCCAGATGCAGTGCGGTAAATAAATTAAGAGGTAAAACGAAGGAGCAAAAAAATTAGGCCAAGTTTAATTAAAAAAATATAAATGTTGTGTGGAAAATGCTGAAGCTTATATACTGGCAAACTTTTCACAGCTTCAGGTTCAAGATTTTTAAATGGCTGATGGACGACGTTATGTTCAAAAGCAATACCAGATGAAAAAAAACAATCTAAATTCCACAACAAGTTTCTTGTATGGCAAGGAGTTCGAAGTCGTAGCAAAAGCAGCTAATCATTTGTAACATCCGGTACGACAAATAGAAAAAAATATACAGGGTGTCCGCCGGGCAAGGTATACTACTTTGTTATGCCGCCATTTTGGTAAACATTAGTCTTGACAGTTCATATTTGGCAGTCGTGAAGTAGAGACGTGGCAAATTTATTATGGAAAAATATTCGGTAAACTAACGTGTTTTTATCGCTTAAACATTTTATCAATATCAATCATTGATTTTCATGAAAAACCATAATGACGAGACATATTTTCATTTGAATGTATATCGGAATAAACAAAATAGTCGGTTCTGGGCAATGGAAAAACCTCAAACTATTCATAAGTCACTTTTGCATTTATTAAAAGTGACAGTCTGGTGTGCAATTTCGTCAGGATGAATCATTGGACCTTACTTTTTTGTAACTGAAAACTGCGTTACGGTCACTGCCAATGGGGAGTGATATCGTGATATGATTGAAAACTTTTTAATGCCACAACTGCATGCTTTGGGCTTGGTTAACATGTGGTATCAACAAGGCGGTGCCACATCGCATACAGCGAGGATTACAATAGAATTACGACGGATTGCTTGCCACAACAAGTTATTTCAAGAAATGTTGATGTTGATTGGCCTCCACGGTCGCCTGATTTAACTGCTTCCTACTTCTTTTTGTGGGGTTATCTGAAAAGCAAGGTTTATGCAAATAAACCAGAAACGCTGAAGCATTTCAAACAAAATATTCGTAATGAAATTAATGAAATACAGCGTGTGAGAATGTAATGAAAAATCTGCTTAAAAGGGCTCGCATTTGTGAGGCTAACAGAGGCGGACATTTATTTGGTTTTGTACTTCATAAATAATTGTCGACATCAAACAAAACATTCATCAATATAAGATCTATTCTCTTTCATTTCAATCAAAAATTATAAGCAAAGTAGTATACCTTGCTGGCGGACACTCTGTATTACGGAGTGTCTAAAAAAAACGGCTATTACCTTTCTTAAAACACCGCAGAGTGCCTTCATACTTCCGGCTCAGTTTGGCATAAAGCCGCTATAAAAAAAGGCTCTTCAGTGATATTAAAACACAAATATAAATTTTGTACTAAGTAAGGCAGATTCCGCCAATTGTACAGAGCTTCGGCTTTGGAAACAGTAAAGATATGCCAGGGCATGTCCAACTTTAATCGTAAGTGGATCACCTCGTTCAAAAAGGTAACGAAAGCAACTATAAAAACCTTAGGGTAAGGATTTTTGGAAAAACTTGATAAATTTACAAGTAACAAGTAAAATTTTAATATTTCATTATTTTGTAATTGTAACTAATTCAAAAAATTTCTGAAAGTATACTTAAGAAAGACTTGGAAGGTCTAGGCGCGACTTTTTAGACGAATTATTCTCTATGACGATCAGAAAATCGTCTTAAGACCCGTTATCGCAAAACCACCATCTCGTTCTCTGAGAGGATCCTGGGCAAGAAATGACCAAGAAAAATGGGATCTGGCCGCAAGTCATTTAAAGAACGTGTTCACTCTCAATACAGGTAATGACGTGAGTGAAATACCGCCTTAAAAGGGAGACCATTTAAGTTCTTCTTAACCCATAGTGGCTGGTGTACCTCAAAGTAGTATTCTAGGATCAACTCTATATTTTCTAGACAAAGTAGACATGCTTTCAAACAGTCTTAGACACAATTCGATATTTGATGATGTTGCCGATTTTCTCAGTACCCATAAAGACCTTAAAAGGACCACGAACCCAAGTATAAAAATGGGAAAAGTTATAAGGGATACCTTTTATTTTACGCAAAGAAAATTTCTGCCCAATCTTTATTAATAACTAGATAGTGCCCCAACACTATAAAACGAAATATCTTGGCACTTACCTGGATCGTCGCCTTACATGGAAGTCACAGAAAGAAGAGAAGTTGATACAAATGAAACTAATTGGTAGAAACTCTGTGCTTCTGCTCTAAAAATTGATTCTGAAACCGATTTGGTGCTACGAAATACATTTATAAGGGCACTGCTGTATTAAAAACGGCAACATCCACGGTTCCACTAGTTGAATGCGAAATCCTTAACTATTTGGACAAGTAATTAATAAGCTGGAAACATATCAAAATTCGAAACATTTTACAACATGAGGGGCACACCCGTTTGAAGAGGATGGATACCGGTGCCCTTAGATAAAACCTTTAGAATTGTTTTAAACTTTAATTTGGGGATTTAAATTTTAATGTGGCACTGGCTAAACATAAATTCATTATTTAGTTTTAAGATTTAAATACTAATTGCTATTTCACAAAAGGCAAAGATTCACTGCAAATTCGTTTATTTTTTACCAAAACAGGAAGTCAATAATAATAAAAAATATGCAAAAAAAACTTTCTTGTCTATTGAATTTGTACAATATTGAATACGTGAATTCAATTTTTATATTTAACGGTTTACGTTTTTATTCAACTTATTACAAATAAGTTTTTTTGACTCACTCCTTACTTAATATTTACAGATTTGGAGAGTTATTTGAATAGTTTTTCCAAACAGAATTATTTGTCATTTTTTCTATCTCCTTCTCTTTTTCTTTCTTTTCTATTACAAAAATTCTGTTTTTATACTTCCACGGCTTGCATCTAAAGCTTGATAGACATTTGTCAATCAAAATTATTTCGTGTTGTCATTTTCTATTTTATTCATTGGCAGTCTTCACAGGGTTTTTTTTATTTTATTGCAAAATGTATAATTCTTTGGTGGCCTTTTATATAAAAATAATACCCTACACTTTAGTTGGTTAAGGCATTCTTATTTGTACACTGGGTTCTACCTTGGCGATCGACAAGAACTACTGACCTATTAAGGCATATGCCGGAAAGTCATCTCAGCATCAAAAATTCCCGTTAAAAAAATTTTGTACCACAATTTTTGTGGAACCATAAATAGTCCTTGTCAAACTGAGCAAATCTTTTTTATCAGAATCAAAATATATTAGAACTAAATTAGTACAAATCAATTCGCCTGGTTTGGTTGCACCGAGTTAGTACCAAGCTGTCATATTCAAACCCGAAAATAGCGTTTGGTAAAACAAAGTCGAACACCATCAAACTTTTTTTTTTTATTTGAAAAAACAAACACTTTCTCTGCTGCATTATTTTAGGCGAAGCCAGCAAAAAGTACTAAAACATAAGCTAATATCCTCTGCGTTTTGTGAATGCACAAAAAATTATAATATTTTAAGCTGCGAAATACTTAACGAACAAAGTTGTCATTAGATGAATGGAAAGAAAAGATTCTAAATGAGTATAAAAAGAAAATGACACTTATTGTTTTGGTTACAATAACTTGCATAATGATGTTGACAATAATCATAACGAGATATACAAAAGTTTATGAATTAGTTAAAAAAATTTTTTTGTGTAAAAAAAGGTGTCACTTATAATCATGATAAAAGATTAATGACTCTGAGTGATGTGTTTTCATTTAAAAAATCCTTAAGGTATGCAAAGATTTTTAGCATCATTTTTTAATTAAAACTTTTAAAGACAAGGTTTTTTTTTAATTAAGACGAAGATTTTTTTTGACTATCAAGAGCAACAAATGAAGCAGATCCTCAAATTTTTGAGTCATAAAGGTTTAGTTTTTCATGCCCAATTTAATAAATTACAAGATCTCAGTGGCCAAATGTTATGCAAAACAACATGTGTAGCGCTGGCAGGCGTGAGTTTTTGAATTAACTGAGATTTAAAGTCTTAAAACCTAAATTTTTCTGCCAGCTAATCCATCTTTTATTCAACTTTAATTCAACTTTAACGCAACGCTGGCGACAATTTGGCAATCATTATAGGTAATGATAGACGCATCCCTAGAAGGGGCTGGGACCTCAACCAGCAAGCTGTTCGTGTCATAAACAATGGGATGTTCGTTGTCTGTGCAATGTATGATGCTTCTGTCTGGTGTAAATCCGGTATTTCTGTTGCCGGCAGAAACAATGCCTTTTTGTGTTAGAGGGTTGCTACGCTGGCATGTATGCCAGTTTACCAGTTAGTTTCAATTGACGCGTATGCTAGGCGTATGTTAACTTGATTTGAAACTGACACGTCTAGCTATCATGTCAATATCAAGAGGCGCCTACTACTAAGAACCCGATCGCACATTTGTTAGGTTGGGCGCATTTTTTGGCTCGGTATTTAATAGAAGGAATAGACTGAGTGGAGGCTGGCCTAAATAAGGCTCACTTGGGCGGTGCTAACTGCCATGTCCGCTGGCCGTTTCCAGTCGTCTGTCCCTGATTTGTAGGTATGCACAGGCAGTTTCAGCTTGGTGCCTCCTCGCCGCCCTCCGTGTCAGGACACCTATAACTTCGGCTCTAGCCTGACTATTGTAAGGTTCCTTTAAAGAGCAACTTGATGGTTGTGGTTTAAACCGAAATCGCGGAAGGAAATTGTAAGAAATGTAAGGTAGGTTCTACTCCACACCAAAATGATGATTCATATTCAACTGCAAGTATGGCTTTGTATTGGTACTCATGGAAGGTAATTTATCAAATCGACGCATGGTAATAACCCTGTGTTAAGAGTACTAAGGAGTTTGGACGGCGTGGGCGGTACCCGCATTTATCTTGAAGCCGGTCTTTCTCTTTTTCTGTGGGTTTAAATCAAATGATGATTTTTGTCGAGAAGTCTTCCAGCACGGTGCTTCCCCACAAGGCAGTGTCAGTTTTTGGTATTCAGACGCATGGTTTAAGTCTTGCCTATTAAAATTGTTGATCCTTTATCCCTTTGTTATCGCCGCCTTAGAGGTCGTAACTTTTGAAACATCTCGCTACAAATAGGTACCAAACGGCAGATCAAAATCAACAGGCCGTTTGTGTAGAAACTATTAAAAGCCAGTGGAGTTATCTTCGGCAGTTTTCATCACTATATCAAGAGGTCATCCAGTTAAAAAGTTTATGTGACATTGCAACCCTGTATTTACATTTGTTATATTTCCAAGATTGTTTCTTTTTTGGAGTTTTGTTGGGGTATCTTTTCAATCTAGTGCCTTCCATATGGTGTCATTCGATTAGAATCTAAAATCGTTCTTATTCGTAGAAATTGAATTATATGGTACGATTTTCAAAAATTTATTGACGAACCTTCGGAAATTAACTTTTATTTTTTTAATTAAAATCGACATTTTTAGAATTCCTTCTCAAAACTTAAAGGTGCCACGATGTTTTTTAAAATGTTTAATTTCAGTATCAATTGATATTAACCTTAAATTATTCCACAAAACTATTAATCTTAAAAACGTTTAAAATTTTTCCATTAAAAAGAGAATTAATCTCGCACTAAAATCTGGTTCCACTATCTGAAGCAATATTGTCGATTCCCACGTCTTTGTAAAACTTTAAGGCCTTGATTGCATTAACAAATTTCCTTCACAGAACAAATATTAGTAGACATATGTTTGCATTAGGTTGGCTTGGCGTTTGAGGGAGCTTTGTGTAATGGTTTGCCCATATCTTCCGTTGTTGAGTTTTCGAGGTTACTAAATCACCCAAGCTTGCCTTGAGGAAACGATAGATTTTGCAGGTTATTTTGGCATTATGGGGTAGAGATATCAAGTGCGCTTTGTAGCAGCTTCAGCTTGAGCTTCTTTTTCCAGACCGGACGCGAACGCCTTTTAGCTTTGGCGTGCACTTTGTGCTTTTACAAACTTAAACTTCTGGCTACACGTTTTTGCGCTCTTCAGCAAATATTTAGCAGACTTCTTGTCTTCTATTAGCTCCGACTTAAGCTTGGATATCTACGGTCCCAAATATTCCTCAGCAGCTGCTAAGAAGATTCATTTTACTTACTTCCAGTCGTTCGTATTTTCAACATAAGTATTTTGAAGGCAGCTACGACATGGAACTGTGATGGTTTTACCACGTCGAACTTGCACGCAAAGGTGTTGCTAGAGTGTTTGATAGCTGCTTAAGTTAAACGCTGGTACCCGCTAAGAGATGAGGGTCACTGCTACGATTTATACCTCTTTTTCGAGTGAATGCGATATTAAAAAAAAAATTAATTATGTGACACGCTTTTCTTCCTTTATATTTGTAATTTTTTTAAGTTGCGAAAAAATCCCCCGCTAAAACCGCATTTTATTTTCTTTTCACATTCAACTCAAAAGAATGGGGATTTCATTAATTATTTGAATTACTTTTCCTTTCAAAGTCAGCAAAGTATATGCATAAAGTGACACTAATGTTTCAATTTCTTTAAAAGAATATTTATCTCTTTTTCCTTTACTTTTTCTACTTTACATTACTTTTCTATTTTGTTTTTCGTATAATTTTACGAACAATGTGTTCATTTGCAGTGACCGCCACAAAACATTGTAAAGAATATCCTTCCCCTCACATTGCATTACACAAATGCAAATGTGTTTTTAAATTCATTAATAAATAAAAATAAAAACATTTTGAAAAAGTCACTGGGTTGACATTTTTCCTTGTTGAGCGTTTCAGTTTTTTTTCTATTTTGAATAATTTCTATTTCTTTACATAACTTATTATTCATGCATTCTACTCATTATTGACATAATTGTGCTTCCTTTGTATTGTGGTGTTGTTTAACAATAATTCATTCATTCATTTACTCATTCTTTTTCATTGTTGTAAAGGTAACAAATCAAACTCAGACAAAAAAAAAACTGACATTTTAATATTCAGTTTCTAGAAGAGTTTTCTGTTATTTTTCTTCTTTGTTTCTTTGGAGGTTTTTTTTGTCATATTTCGCATTTAATCTATATTTTTTATGAAATAATAAATGACGTCCACACTAGAAGAACCTTTACAATAGTGTTTTAAACTAGAATAAGATTGTTTACCTAATGGGGTTAAGGGAAAAAAATAAATTAATTAAATTAATTACAAAAGCAAACAAATAACTTAAAACTTTAAAGCAAACCAGTGGTTTTTTATTGGAAAAATTAACAATATTTTAACAATTTAAAATATTATTAAAGATTTGATTCCAACTTTACTTATGTAGTTTAATTATAGGGTTTGTTTTTGGTTTAGTTTGTCTAAATGCATTTCATTGGTTCTTGCACCAAATCATCAGTGGACTTCAACCAAATTCCTAAAAGTTTTTGTTTATTTATAGTAATTCTCATTAAGTTTATAGAAGTTATTATATAAAGACAGAAAATATTCATGTGGTTTTTCAAGAAATGCCAAGGAAACGAGTAGACAAAAAAACTTGTAGCGTCAGGTAGAAAGCACTTGACTATTCAACGAAAACCTCGTTTAAAGAGGAGAGATGCTTTTGCCCCCAGATTGAAAATATTTTGGAACTGTCCATCCTTTGAGGCTGGAACTATAAGCAAGTTGCGGCGAAAATTTCCAACTACTTTTTATAATAGGTATTGGCTATTGTTTCATGTCTGGCCAAACATGCTGAGCGACCAATTTTCGCTTTTAGTATAATATAAAAAGGTGCTTTCGGTAAAGGGGGGTTATTATGTAATTCGATTCGAATCGAAAAGGCTTTCGAAAGGAATTTTCTATTCGAAAGGCAAATCGTATTATCTAATACTTTTGAGATTTGGTAAGTCTGCTTTCATTATTCTTTAATTTCTTTTTTTCTTCTGCTCTTAATTTCTTAAAAGTATTAGATAATACGATTTGCCTTTCGAATAGAAAATTCCTTTCAAAAGCCTTTTCGATTCGAATCGAATTACATAATAACCCCTCAGGTTTCCTGTAGTGATTAGCCCAGATTTCAACGGCTCAAAATATTTGGGGCCCTTTTTGCTTTTCCAGAGTGTTGATGCTTAAGCTAAATTTATCTGACATTGAATGAATCCTGCTACTTCTTTTAGACGTTTTAACCCCGCTAATTGAATAGGGTGACCACATCCCACACTATTATGACCGAAATATATGGTGAAAAAACGAAGAGTTTCGAAGGCGTTCCAAAAAGACCTGTCTTCGACCGCTTGTTATGGTATTCTTGAGACACAACGACAAAGTTAATTGGGCCCAAAAACGATAAAATAATTTTCAGAGTGGCGAATTGGAATTGGAGTTGGCTGTAAAAAAAAGGCAATTGGAAAGACCGGGCAAAACATTAAACTAAAACCGTAATAATTACAAGCAGAGAGAACTTAATTAAGGTGAAGATGGGTAACTGAACGATAAACTCTAAACCGGCAATCGAATTTCAAATACACATTAAATACGCTTGGGCAAAAGTTTTCACCATTATTAAAAGGAGTAATGCCAGGAGTATAGCAGCAATGTTTCCAAGAAACATACCAGCAGCAGAATAAAAGAAAATCTTCAAAAGGCGAACGACAGATAAGACAGAAACCAACACAGCTGCGGGTTAAAAAAAAGATAAAGTGTTGCCAATCGCAGAATGGCATAGAATAAGGAAAACACTCCCCCAAAAAACAATGGACACACAAACTGATCCTAATGAATAAAAAAAATAGGGGATACAAACTATTAAAGGATCACATCGCAATTTAGACAATACCTCCGCAGATTTGGTCATAAAATTCTCCAGCGGCAGAGAACACGGATCACGGCGTGTTTTGGTATCCTAAATACTGGGGTTGGAGTGAGAGCATGACGAATCTAACGGAGTTTCTTTAGCAAGTGACTCATTGTGTAAAGTGGGATATCTTTAGGTAAGGTTGCTTCCAAATAATTAAGGATCTAACAAAGCTGTAAAGGGTTAGTAGGTCTGATGCGATGGAGACGAAATAATACCTAGTGGATACCTCGCGGAGATATCAATTGATGATGAGGGAGTGTAGTTTAGGACGTAGACGCTAGGATTGGTTTCACGTGTCACTTTTATCAATAAAAATTCCACACCATCAACTCGAAAGCAAAACAAACACACAGACATCTGTACCAAGAAACATCGTGTAAGGACTTAAGTTTGTAAGGTGACCATAGCTTTTTTTTTTAAAATACCGCGAAAGAACAAAAAAAAAACTTCAAATGTAGAATAAAAAATTTTTGCAAAAACAGCAAGCAAATAATTTAGAACGACTGACCCAGTTGCTATTCAAAGTTTTACACAGAAACCGTATAACTGTAGCAATAAAATATTGGAGTTAGAAAACAAACAAATGACAAAGTTGTTTTTAACAATTTTTGGTATCCTGTTCGTGTTTAAGTGTTTGAGTGTGTTTATTTGGTGCTAAGTTCCTTTCAGAAGTTCATTAACTTTAACTTTAGTGTTAAAAGTGTTAAATAATAAACTTTCTCTCTAACAACAAACACAAGTTATTTTGCTGACAGCATTAAAACTTTTTTTTACTATTTTACACGCTCTTGCAGAGTTTCCGTTTTTGAATCACGCGAGTTGCTTTAAATAAACAACAAAAATATAGTTTAAATACTTTTTTTTAGTTTTTTTTATTTTATTTTCTATAATTTAAAGCAAAAAGTTTTTGGAACAGCAACAACAAGGATGTAAATAAAAGTGTGGCTTAAATAAAATCAGGTGTTCCAGGTCCCAGCAGCAGCAAGTGTAAATAAAAGAAATATGGAGCGTATAATAGATGACTTTTTAAATAAGTTTTCCCTAAAGTTAACAAAAGCATGTGAAGTTAATAGAATTGATTAGTAAAGCTTTTCATTTAAGTGGTGTAATCTTAATAAAGAACAAAAAAAAACAAAACCGTAAGTTTTGGCAGGTACTATCATTATTATTATTATTTAATTAAAATTAGAACTTATGGAATAAATGAAAGCATTTGTAACGAAAACTTTTAGTTGCTCAAAAGTTAAAACTACAATGTATTTCTCTGTATGAAGTACGCCACAATGCACATTTACATTAGAAGCCTTTGTTTGAAAAAATATTTTATATAATTTCTCTTAAATTTTACTTTGTTAAATTGCAGAAAGTGTTATATTAAACAGAACTTGAATTAAATTAATTTCATGTTACTAAGTAGTTTTAATATTTATAAAAGTTTTTTTTATTTTTACTAAACAAACTGTCACCATCAGTAAAAAGTGCTTAAAATCATAAAAACTTAACACTACAATGTAATACAAAGTGTAGATATGTTTGAGTGAATGTCTAAAAGAAAAAAATATGACAGACATGTTATGGGCCAAAAATTTATAATAACTATATCTACCAAAACATTAACGTGTTCGAGTGATTATAAAACGTTAAAAAATTTAAGGATTTATGGAAAAAACAGGACCCTAAGTTTTTTTTTTTAATTTTTTGTCTAGCGAGCTCAACGCGAAAATATTTAGTTTTCATAATTGTCATTTTTAAGTTTTTTTTAATTTCTTTTTAAAGTCGAAAGTGTCATACATTCAGTTTCTACCAGTAAACATTATATGGTACAGGGTGTCTGGTGGCAGATTTATATTTTCAAAATTATATAAAAAAACGTTATAATTGATACAAAATTTAATTAGGAGCATTAAACAATAGAATGGAAATGCGGAATTTTTCTTCCTTGTGTTCTGCGCCACACGCTGCAGTAAACTTCGTTCAATTGAGCTGATTTCTCAACGAATATTTACCTTTGAAGCCACAAGAGATTGGGGATTGTCATTATAAACCCTTTCTGTTAGGTAGCCCCAAAAAACCTAATCCCTTGGAGTGAAATAGAGCGAGCTCGGTGGGCATGGGATGTCCCCAAAACAACTGATCAGTTTTTGGGGAAATTTTTCCGAAGAAAATTTATCGGAGCTCTGGCTGTGGGTGCAGGCGCCCCATCCTGTTGAAAGTGTGATGAGTACGATGAATGAACTTGCAGGTTTGGCAAAAAGCAATTCCATAATTGTCCGTCGATAATTTTCACCGGTAGACACTCGTCGTCTGGCCTCGAGAATTTTCGAAAAAAAAAATTGTCCAATTATCTCATGCAGTTCTGCTTGTTGACGTGACCGTTTAAATCAAAATTAGCCTCGTCGCTCAAAAAAATTGGATTTACGGTGCAAAATACTTCAAAATCGTTTTACAAAAATTTGTGCGTAAATCAAAGTCACTTTCTTTCAGGTTTTGAACGATTTGAATTTCAAAAGGATGAAACTTCATATCCTATTTTAAAATTCAATGAATAATCGCTCTTGGAAGTTTCAGTGAGGCTGCTCTTTTCCATATTAAAAGTCACGGATTTTCACGGAAACTGCTTTCAACCAGTTCAATGTTTTCGGGAATCCTTGCAGATATACTGGGCCCTGGCCGTGGGACATTTATAGCCGAAACAATTGCGCGGAATCTCTGCACCTGCGAACGAATTCAATCTACACTCAGTCCATCACGTATTCACAAAATACCGAACTTTGAACAAAAGTGGCGACGATCAATTACGTAAGAGTTATTACTCTTAAAAAATGTTTACACAGCGAACGAGCAATGCTTACTCGACCACTGCGACATCGTGACTGACAAATTCGCACAATCGATAATTCCAAAAACGCCACCCTTTCCCCGCACCGTTTATTACTTTTTGAAATTATCGTATTTAAAAATATAAATTTGCCACCAGACGCCCTGTATAAGTAACTGAGGTATATTTTAAAAACTTCGATTATGTTCCACTTTTTTTTCATTTTCTACATATAGTCTTTAAAAAAAACGTTTTGCGTCCTTATTTAATAGGTAAATGACAAACAAATAATATTAAAAATAAATATTTTTTTTTAATATTTCCAACAATTAAAAAAATAAAACCTTTTGAATTATATTTCTGTGTCAAAGGAACCTCCCTGGTAACATAATACAACTCCAATTTCCAAACGAATTTTATTATGTGCAGATATCAATGTATTTTATATTCAAATAATTTTGCTGCAATACAACAACTACGGACGTGTCTACGCGAGTGTATATTTGTAATAGGTGATATTTGTAATAAGTTACAAAAAAAATATTTGTTAATATACATACCTACAAGACATAAGTGAGAATCGAAAATAAAAACAAACTAAACAAAACAAAAAAACCAAACGGTTAATGAGTAACAGTAATCGTTGTGACAGTGGGCCTAATAGCCGAAATGCTTACATTGTGTTAAGCTCAGCAAGCGTTAGCAATGAAAACATTAGAGACCCTGAATATAATAGAAACTATTTAAGTGCAAAACCGAAAACAAATACAAATAATTTAAGTGCAAGTGTGCCTAATTTGAATAAATGTACTGAACAAGGGACAAATTTAGCCCAATCTCTGTTTAAAAATTATAAAAAAAATACCGAGGTGCCATCTTCATCGCGGTCTTCTTTATCAAGTTCTGGTGTCGCACCAACAGCTGCTAAAGGCGCTACGGGCCCAATTTCTGCGTGTGCTCCTAAGATCCAGGTAGGGATGGACAGGTACGTAACAGTTCTTAAAAGGGGAAGGAGCCCTAAATCGGCAGAAGCATCTCAACCTGCAAAAATTTTAAAAGACGATGAAAGGCCAACCTCATCGCAAAATCGTTTTGCAATTTTGCAAGAGGATAATGAGGCCCCTGTTAGTGAAAAAAAGTCCTTTAAGCCACCTCCCATTTATTTGAGGGAAAAAAACTCAAATGATCTCGTCAAGTTTTTAGTCGGTTTGATTGGGGAAAATAACTTTTATGTTTCAAACGTTAAACGCGGTAACATATTTGAGACAAAAATTCAAGTGAACCATGAAAACGCCTACCGCGCCACGGTTTCGGAGCTCGAAAAACTCAGAAAAAACTTCTATACCTACCAACTCAAGACCGCAAAAGGCCTTCAGGTAGTTATTAAAGGCATTGATTCTAACGTTGACCCAGAAGAGATCAAGACCAGTTTGCTAAACAAAGGGTTTATGGTTAGGACGGTATCGAATATGAGAAATAGGGAAAAACACCCCCAACCATTATTCCGAGTGGAGCTTGAGCCTGGTGATATCAAATTAAAAAAAAGTGAAACTCACCCCATCTACGATTTAAAATATATTATGCACCGACGAGTCACTGTGGAAGTGCCACATAAGCGATCTGGGCCCGTACAGTGCTTAAACTGCCAGGAATATGGCCACACTAAAACTTATTGTAAGTTGCCTACTGTTTGTGTTGTGTGTGGGGATCTGCACGATACGACCAAGTGCGACAAGCCAAAAGATGATCCTAGGATAAAGAAATGCAGCAACTGCGGGGGAAACCACACTGCCAACTATAGAGGTTGTCCTGTTTTTAATTTAGTTAAGCGATCAACTAAGCCGAAAATAGTTCCTGCCCCTCCCCAGCCTTTAAATATACCAACTACAAATATGCCTCCATTGGCACAACCAACTACAAATCAAGTTTCTTACGCCGCCGCATTAAAGTCTAACCAGCCTAATTCACGTAAGTCTACCCAGCCTACAACACAACAAGAAGTGCCAACTAGCGAACCAACCGGGCCTAATTTTAGCCGCCTGGAAGCCGTAATTGACAATATGGTCACACAATTTACGCAGATTATGGCGCAAATGGCCAACATGATGCAAGAAATGCAAAAAATGCAGTCTGCTTTTCTGCAGGCTATGCTTAAAAGACCATGAACTGCCTCAGGGTTTGTTTCTGGAACGCAAACGGCATCCGCCAACACAAAAACGAGCTCGAATATTTCTTGATGAACCAAAAAATCGATGTTATGTGTATTTCTGAGACTCATATGACATCTAGAAGCACTTTTAAAATTAGTGGTTATTCTTTTTACGATTCAAAGGATCCTAGGGATAGATCATGTGGTGGCTCGGCTATTCTAATCAAATCAAGAATTAAACACCAATGGTTGGGTGGCCTCTCGGAATGTTATATCCAAGCTACGAACGTCTGCATTGATGAATTTTTCCATAACCTTGTTATTTCATCAGTTTACTGTCCACCCAGATTCTCCATAACGAAGGATCAGTACAACAGTTTCTACAAATCATTAGGTCCCCGCTTCATAGCTGCTGGAGACTATAACGCTAAGCACACATACTGGGGCTCCCGCCTAATTAGTCCCAGAGGTCGTGTCTTGTATGACTCAGTGTCGGAAATAGGACTTTTCGTTATTTCAACTGGACAACCAACCTATTGGCCAACGGACAATAATAAAATTCCAGACGTAATAGATTTTGGCGTGGCAAAAGGTATATCACCGGACCTTATTGAGGCTGAAGCCTCCTTGGATTTATCTTCTGACCACTCACCCACAATAATCACTATTTGCAGTCCTCACCAAATAGCAACTAGTGATTTTTTCTTATCAAAAAGAGTAAATTGGTTAAAATATAAAAAATATATCAGCTCACACTGCTCGGAACACATACCACTAAAAACTCCCCAAGAAATCGATGATTGCCTAAATATCCTAAATGAAAACATTAAAAAAGCCGTTGAACATGCTTCTTCAACATACCGTCAGGTCAAATACAACAAAATTTTTTCTGTCGATTTTGAGGAGCTTTTATCTGAAAAAAGGAGAGCGCGAAGAGAATGGCAACAGCATAGATCGCCCCAACTTAAAACGAAGCTAAAAGAGTGTACAAATCGCTTAAAAAACTTGCTGGAGGTACACAGAATTGCATCAATTAAGAAGTATTTGGAAGGTCTAGACGCAACCCCTCAAACAAATTATTCTCTATGGCGATCAGCCAGTCGTCTCAAAAGACCCGTAATCGCAAAACCACCACTGCGCAATCTAAGAGGATCCTGGGCTAGAAATGATGAAGATAAATGCGATCTGCTCGCAAGCCATTTAAGAAACGTGTTCACTCCTAATACATGCACTGACGTGAGGGAATTACCGCCTGTTGTTTCTAGACGTCCTATAGAAATACGTTTCCGATATTCAGATGTGGTAGAAGCTATTTCTAACCTTAATGATAAAAAAGCTCCTGGTGTTGATAAAATAAGCAACAAAATGCTCATTGAGCTACCTTTTACAGCAAAAAGAATAATTCTTTTTATTTTTAATGCCATAATACGGCTTGAACATTTTCCACCAATATGGAAAGTTGCCTTAGTTAAGATGATTCCTAAGCCTGGTAAAGATCCTTCTAAGGTGGAGTCTTATAGGCCTATAAGTTTGTTACCAACTTTGTCAAAACTGTTTGAAAAGCTGCTTAAAAACAAGCTTACTCCGATCCTGAATGAAAACAACTGCATTCCAGATCACCAATTTGGCTTTAGAAGTCAACATAGCACAATAGAACAAACTCACAGACTGGTGCAGGTTATAAGAAAAACTTTCGAGGAAAAAAAGTACTGCTCCGCGCTTTTTATAGATGTCTCTCAAGCTTTCGATAAAGTATGGCACGAAGGCCTGTTAAACAAACTAAAGCTAAACCTTCCAGCTAATATTTTCAACCTACTAGAAAAGTACATAACCGGTCGACAGTTTAAAATCAAAGAGGGAAACCAAATAAGTTCTTCTCAAAAAATAGGGGCTGGTGTACCTCAAGGGAGTATACTAGGTCCAGTTCTGTACTTGCTTTACACAGCAGATATGCCAACCAATAGTTTTACACACACGTCGACATTTGCTGATGATACTGCTTTTCTTAGTATTCATAAAGACCCTAAAGAGGCCTCAAACCAATTGCAGCAACACGTAACCGAAGTTGAAAAATGGGCAAAGTTATGGGGAATAAAAATAAATGAACAAAAATGTACCCACGTAACTTTTACTTTACGCAAAGAAACGTGCTCTCCAATTCTTATTAACAACCATATGGTGCCTCAACGAACCGAGACAAAATATCTTGGTATTCACCTAGATCGCCGCCTTACATGGAAGCCTCATATAGATGCTAAGCTGACGAAAATGAAACTTAAAGCTACACAAATTCATTGGCTAATCGGCAGAAACTCTGTGCTTCGTCTTGATTGTAAACTTTTACTCTACAAATCGATTTTGAAACCAATTTGGTGCTACGGTATACAATTATGGGGCACTGCTTCCGCAACCAACATAGAAAAAATTCAACGCAGGCAAAACAAAATCCTAAGAATGATAACTGGTGCTCCTTGGTATGTTAAAAACAGCAACATCCACAAGGATCTACAAGTTCCACTAGTTAAATGCGAAATACTGAACTATGTGGACAAGTATTTAAATAAGCTGGAAGCTCACCCAAATCCGCTCGCCCGAAACATCCTGCAACATAGTGTGCACACCCGCCTGAAAAGGAGGGATACTATTGCGCTTATATGAAGCTTGATAATTAATATGAGAACTTAAATTTTAGTCTGGCACTGGCTGGACTTATATTAACTACCTAGTTTTAAGATTTGAACACTTATTGTTAGTTCGCCACAGGCGAAGATTCAATAATAAATATATGAAAAAAAGAAAAAAAAAAATTTATTTTTTTTGGTTTCAAGTGTTAAGAGGACTTTAAACAAAACGAATGTTTTTATTAATTTTTTTTGCACATGCATTATTTTTAAGGCAGTGTTCACTAAAAATCCGGCTACATTTATAAAATAAAATTTTTAAATTAAGCAAAGAGAATATCTATTATATACTTTCTTACTCACTAAGGTGGCTATTGAAGAACTCTTTTCTAGGGAACAAATACAAATGCATTTGCCGAAAGCAGAATCGATTTCTAGGCGCTTTGATCTTCTGCGCTTCTTCTTCAATTTCTGAGACCCAGTCTTGAGATGTACCTTCCTCCACTTAATTTTTCACATTAAATGACTTCCTAGCTAAAGCATCTTCATTCATTTTCACAACATGACCAAGCCAACGTAAACGTTGAATTTTGATTCGCGTAACTAAGTATATCAAAGGCGGCACAAAGCTCAAACAGATCACAGTTAATCCGACACCGGTATTCTCTGTCAACGCAGATTGGTTCATAGATTTTCGAAGAATTTTCCTCTCAAACACTCCAATCACTGCCTCATCTGCTCTTGCAAATGCCCATGCTTCAGAACCATATATAAGCAGGGGTATGACTTTTGATTTTCGTGAGGTGGCTTTGATTATAAACTGCTTACTTAGTCCAAAGTAGCATCTATTGGCCAATATTGTTCTTTAAACCTTTAAACTGGTGTTTGTTCTGTTTTTAGCGGTGCCGAGGTAGATAATATCGTTGACTATTTCAAAGTTGTAGTTAACAACTTCCACTGTCTGCCTAAGTATACTGGACGTCTTGTGCGTTAATACCATCAAAGATGAAAGTTAGTGCTCGCAATGATGTCGATATCGTTGGCGTAAGCAAGTAACTTGTGCTGGTTTGTGAATAGTGTGCCAGTTCGATTCAAATTTGCGTCTCGTATAACCTTTTCTAAGAGGATGTGAAAAAAATTACACGAAGGGGTATCTCCTTGTCCCCTCATTTGGTACTGAGAGGCTCAGAGATATTCCTGCCTATCTTTGCTGAGGATTGCGTATCAGTTAAGGTCATCCTGTGGAGTCGTATCCGTTTCGCAGGAATGCTAAACTCAGGCATAGCTTGAAACAAATAGATGGTTAATGTGAATCTATCTTTTTTGGGTCTTCTTCAGGATTTGGCACAGTGTGTACATTTGTTTGATGGTGGATTTGCCAGGTCTAAGGCAGCATTAATATAGTCCAATTTATCTCTTCGATGGGGAATGGGAAATATACTAACTCCAATGTAGGTTGCCCATATTGTCTTGTCCAATCCTCGGGTATGAGTTCTTCTAGCCAGATTGTCCAAACAGGCTGGTGCATACGCCTTATCAGCGTGTCGCCTCTGGTCTTAAACAGTTTAGTTGGAAACCTATCGGCTCCTGCTGCCTTGTTATTCTTAAGCCGAGTAACTGCTATTTCAACGTCATTATGTTTTCGCGGTATTCACTCAATACTGTATTCTGGGACACCCAGTATGGTATCTCCATCGTTGCTATAATCAGATACCAACAGGCGTGAAAAAATAATTCTTCCATGTCCTCAGCACACTATCTGTATCAGTCTCCCTCATATTTGCAGGAGAATGTACCTATACAAAGCCTTTTTTACTCTTTCGTAAAATTTGAATCCTGAACATCTCAATGCACTCACACTCGCGCCTTTTCATTAGTATCTTCTATCGGTAAAAAAAAATAGGTCATGCAGCATTCATGTAGCCCATCCACACACACACACGATACTTATACCATAGAATTTTTAATAAAATAGAAATTCTAAATATTATTGACTTAAAATTTTGTATTCCAGGTTTTATGTGAACAACTCTTTGATATTTTTTCAGTACAAGTGAAGAACTTTAAATAATATTGATGATAGTATTTCAATTAAAATCTACATATTGCAAGTGACATGAAAATTTAGTTTGTTTTCCTCCAAATTCGTGTTTATAATTTTATGATTTTAGCACGATTTTAATTAAATAGATTTAAAATTTAAATATTTGTAAATAAAAAAAAATGAGATAAAGATATTTATGAAAAATGAAAAATTTAAACCTTTACGTTCATATTCATATTATTTAAAGTAGGCTTATTAAGGGCCTATTTAACAATTATGCCACATTGACATCTGTCAAATAAGCGCAAAATAGCACTACTTTAATTTTTGTGAATGGAGGAGTTAAACTCCATATAGTTAATTAAGTAGTTGATATCGCAAGCCCCGGATGACTTTTAACAGTGTTTTAGTATGTCAATCTGGAACTGGAACTGTTATTGAGTATTGTAATAGGAGTTGTACATTTAGTTAACAAGAAATATTGTAATTTTTTTTACCCTTTGTTAGTCCATTGCGAATTAAAAATACGTCTTTTAAAGAAGCCACCACGGAAAATTTTTCATAAATATGCGCAAAATAGATTGTGATTATGTACTTATTTTTTACGACAATTACATGAGAGGATATTAATAAAAAAATAAATTCACTCGCATATTAATAAAATTTATTTATTTATGTGTGTGTAAATTAGTTCATATCTACCCTGTGAGACCAACAAAAACCGACTAAAAAAATGACTCACTTAAAGTTAAATTTTGTATAACTACCCTGCGGGAAATGGGTGTCAATTGGTCGGCGTACTCGTCCTGTTACAGGTACAAAACATGAATTGGACAAAAGTTATTGGTCGTGATCGGTTAAAAAGTCACACATCAAGTAACCGGTTTAAAGGTGTTAAAAAGATTAGGGGAAAAATAGAAATACTGGTCCCTACACATAAACATACATCTGTTTATATATATACACAAGCACGCGTAAATACAAACAAAGTAGATTGAACAGGATCTTAAACAATTAATGCGAAATTTCCTTATAAAGGATTGGCCTCTAGCCCGTTCTGAGGTGTTAGTTTTGAACCAATTGCCCCCTCCAATGACAACGCAATGTTAAAGTGACAGGTTCTCTTCATATAAAGTGCAAGAACTAGAACCAGTCCCTACACTAAGAAACCGTTCATGTCAATAGTCTTAAACCAGTCCACTTCCCCCTAGGGTAACTACAAAGCTAGCTGCAAAGTAGTCCAGAAGAACCCCAAAGGTAAAAGCAGACACACATATTCTGTAAGTGGTGTGTTTTTTACATATTATGTTTCGTTTTTATTTGTGGTGTACTTTAGGTAGGATTATTTTAAGAACAATTTCTATAGCCATTGTTGTAAGCGAGTGGAGGCTGAAAATCTTGGGAGCATGGGTTCAAATCCCACCAGTGACGCATTCGGTAAGGTAAATAAATTTTTTTTTCTTATATCTTATATTTTCCTAATTTTTATTGTTACTCTTTTTTGTTCTTAGTAGGAAAAAATGAGGCAATGGTACTGTCCCAAGTGATAATTTTTATCCTTTCTATCCAGGCTGTGCTTGTTTCTGTAATCATGCTTATTAGAAAGTTAAAAAAAAATTCCAATGTGGGATTCGAACCCAGGACTGCTAAAAATTTAGTGACATTAAAAATTCCTAATATAGAACTAACTTTAAGTTAGTTAAAAGTAGCAAATCGGACAATCCACTAGTTTCTAGGATATCACAATATTAAAATTGTCAGTTGTTAACATTGAGAAGTAATCCAAGTGCCACAACTAGTTGCGTAATAAGTAGTTACCTTAAAGCTTGTTAAAAGTTAACTGATCATTCGACAGGGTGGTTTTATGCTAAAAACGTGATGGATGCCAAACACACATCTTTATTAAAATAAACATTAAAATAGTGATTTATGATTATTTTTCAATTTTCAACACTTTTCAAATGCTTTTAAAATTCTGTTTTTTTTAAAGCAATATTTACAACGTGCAAAGGTGCTAAAAATCATGAATAAAATTAAAAAAAGTTTTATTTAAAAGTAATAAAAGTTTTGTTTGAGCTATTCTCATTTTGAGAAAACATTTTTTTAATTATTATTTCATTTTTAATAATACTATTTGTGTGTATTGATCGATACAAATCCTTTTTAAACTGACCCGTATATAAAAATCCTCCTGTTATCGTATTAATTTTTCTATTGGCATAATTTAATTTGTCAAAATTACGTTAAATGCATTTTTACTAAATTTTATATTTTCTGGAGATATTAAAATGAACGAAACTAGAAAAAAGTTTTAAAGCTAAAACCCCGACTCCTCCATTTTCCAAGAACTTAAATCCCAGAACTAATTTTATACGTTTTCCCCACAACTGCAGCAAAGTGTGTAGGACTGATTAAATACTTTCACAAATAATTTTCTCAAAGCCTTAAAGTAAATACCTAAATACTTCTCCGCTATGTGCATTAAGAATTGTCAATCGGACGAACTACCGTTTAGAAATGGCTAAATTGTTTAAAAAAAATCGTTTCTCTTCCACTTTTATTGTCCCACGATCTTTGACCCAAAACTAAAAGTTTTAAGGTATTACAGATAAATCTGAAACTAAATCACAAACAACCTTGTAACATTGAGCAGCGATAATAAAACTCAACAGTTTTGTCACACTTCTACATATATAAGCTTCTACTAAAATTCCAAAAATTTACAAAGTCAATTCCACCTGAAACGGCCCAAAGTGGGGGAAATTGATTTTTTCATTATTAAAAAAAATCGAGGAATTTACGTTTGAAAGAGAATGAAAATGATCGAAACATAAATAAATTGGTCCATAATTAATTTTTATTAATTAAAATGATCACAAACTGAATAATCGGCTCATTTTTTTTTTTGCCTTTTTGGTGAAAATTTCACACCCGTCACATTTTCTAAGAGGTTTTTTTCTCTAAAAAAAACTAGCTATTATTGAACTAAATACGATTAAAAACACTTTAAACTACCATAAAAACCAACAAATCAAACCCGTTCTCAAGAATATTTCACACAACTCGATCTTAAAGTCAAAATTCTCTTAAGTTCAAATTTGTAAGGTCACGCCCGTCACAGTCTTTAACTGATTATTGTGAGCAGAAATTCTGTTTTGCAGTGTTTTCCTACTACCAATTGCTTAATAAACCATCCTTGGAAATCAAAGCCTTTTTTTCAAACTAAAATTTTGAATTGCTTGAGTTAAAAGCAAAAATGTGAGGAAAATGGTCACACCCGTCTTAATAGAATTGCCCACTACTAACAATATTTTTTTAATTATTTTTTTAACTACAAATTTCCTAAGCGATTTTTTTATTTTTTTTAAATTTTAATAAAATAATAATAACTTTTTTATGTGAATAACCCCTAATATTGCAAACATAAACCTTTTTTTGGCGTTTTCAAACCTTCACCAATAAAATAAAAACGAATTTTATGAAGTACGTTCATATGTGAAAAAAAACTCATATTTTCTATTGATTGATTAACAATTGGCAATTGTCAATGTTAAATAGAGGATGAAATATGAAAAACGTGAAAATTCAAAAAAATATATTAAATTTTCAACTAAAGCCCAAAATATCAATAAAAATTGAAGAGTGGGAGTTTAAATAAAAAAAATATATTCGTTTGAGCGTGTGTACACAAAACGTGTGGAATCACTGTTAGGAAAATTAAGTTCAAAATACTTAATCATAGTAAATCACGTTTTATTCGTTAGAAAAAATGAAAGGATTTTTTTTAATATAAATTCAGACTAAAATGTTTTGTTGTGGTTAAAAACACATTTCATCTGTAAACACAACAAAAATGCTGGTCGGTTGCTTATAGCAATAGTACAAACGTTTTAATTAAAAAGTTAGTTTGTTAACTAATAAACAAATAATAAAATTTGTTTATTTATTTTGTTAGAAACTAAATTATTAAATAAAAAAAAATATAGAATGACAGGCAGAGGTTGATAGATTTAACCTGCCACCGATTATGATAATTCTGCAGATAATTGTATTTGTGTGAGTTTACATTTGGTTGTGTGTGTATGTGTGGTGGTTAGTAAGCTTTAAGTTAGTTTTAAACTTTAATAATTTATTCGTTTTATAAATATACTAATTTATTTCATATTATTTCATAATTTTAGTGCACACTTAACAAATTATGTTGTAATTCAAATTATGGTTAATTTTATGTTTTATTATGTTTGTTTTTTCCTTATTTTATTGTAAATAATTTTTTCACAAATATTAACTAAAATTAACCACAAAACAATAATTTTGCAGCCAATTGGAAAAAAATAATATAATTCAAATATACATTGTGCAATTCCATGCAAAGTGACGCAAAATCAGAAAAGCGTTATATTCGTTTTTAAATAATTCGATGAATCGTCTAAAAAGAAATAAAAATTATTGAAACACAGATTGAGCAGTTCATATATTATTTTTGATTATTTCGCAAGAGTTAAAATTGATAACAAACTGAACACGTTTTATTAAAAATGTCACACCCATCACAACTTTTTTGAAGTTTTTCCTCAAGCAAAAATATGGAATTTATTCTAGAAATAATGAATCAAATACGATAAGAAATATTTTAAGCTACAGTGAAAATTAAAAAAATTAGGCCCGTTTTAAAGAATATTTAACACAACTCGATCTTAATGCCAAAAATTTCTAAAATTAAAATTTTAAAGGTCACACCCGTCACAGTCCTCAAGTGGACACTGTGAGGCGAAATCCTTTTCTTACAGTGACTATTAATTGCTTAAAAAAAAATAAAGGATACCATCGCTAGAAATCATAGCCTTTTCAAATTTTAAATTTTTTAAACGTGAGCCAAACGGTCACATCCATAACAACACACAAAAAAGTATACCTTAATTTGTTTCAATTAACTCATTAATCAAAAAATTTTCAATTAAAAATTTAATTGTCTCGATTAAAATTTTAATTGTTTTTGAAAAGTAAATGCCAACTATGAAGTTTGTTTACAAATTTTTAAAAAAATTCTGCAGTTTTGCCTAAAGCTCTTTTGGTTTGCCTTTGCTAAAGCAAAGCTCACCTCAAGTTCAGTTGCTAGAGTTGAATTTTTTTAATGTTAATTAAACTAAGTGTTAAACTTTAAAAAATAGAATGCCTCGTTGGCTGAGCGAATAAAACGTACACCCCACATTCATATGACCTACGGTTAGAGTCGTTGTTGAGACTTGTAATGTATACTTAAATGTAAATAAATTAAACATAATACATACATTTATAATTAATTAAAATTAACATACATATATAAATAAATAAAAATATAAACAAATAAAAAAAACCAAAAAAACATTTTTTTTGTTTATATAATTCTAGTAATACTCTAATTTATTTACATTTATGTGATGTTTTTATAAGCCAAGTAGTGATCGTCTAGGTGCGAATTATATGTATTTTGTTGTTGTAAACAAAAACAAAATACATAGACATAATTCGTACCCAGACGATTACTACTTGGCTTATAAAAACAGCACATTAAATTTAGATTTGTTTGTGTTTGGATTAAGTCCATTAATTGATTTTCTAAATAAATTTGTTTAACATACCTTTTAGCCTTTAACACTTTTAATTTTTTAGGACAAAATCCGTGCATACATCCCCATATATCTCAGTAAATATATTCACTCTTGCCACAAAGCTCGGATACCCTGAAGATAGAGACCTATATAAAGGAAATCTTTTTTTCGGATAGGATCTGGGGAAGTAATATTTCCCTTACAATTGCACAAACTTTGTGAAATATTTCATGCGCTAAATCTTGGAAACTATAACAGCTATCGACTTCGAATGTTCTACAAAAAGTAATTGGACAATAAGGCTTATATTTTGGAAAAAAAAAATGATTTGGATAAGAGCAGGGGGAGGGAAACTCCCCATAAAACTAAACAATGCTTATAAAATTTTTGATACGCTATATCTGGGAAACTCTAACGGCTACCGACTTCGAATGTTTTACAAAAAGTAATAATCAAATAATTCCTCCCATACAAATTAACAGCTTTTATTAAACTTTAAATACGAATAATGTCCAAAGACAACTAATTCTGATGGTCTGGGAGCAAGAAGTTTTATTACCAGAGCACTGTGACTTTTACCACCTCACCTCTTGTTTCTCTTATAAGAAATTATGCTTTTATACAAGATAAAAAAAATTTGAGGATAAAAAAAGCTTTGATGAGCTAAAATCTTTTTTAAAATATTCTTTTCTAAGTTGACATTTCCTTATAAAAAATCTAAAAATCAAAATAAGAAAGAACGAAGTGAATAAAATAGAACAAAATGACTAAACAAGTTTACATTATTCATGCTCTGCTGAACTCATTAATTGAACAAGTCCGTTCCTGAACAATCCAACTATTAATCCTAACTCAAGGCACACTCTAACGATAGTGAAGCGTTGACTTTCAGATAAAAAGTAAACCAAAGAGTTAAACCACCAGTGGGTGAAAGTGCTGATGTTTATATCCAAAAACTAACAACCGATCAAAGGGAAGTGATGGTGAAACACGTAGCTGGTTTCGCAATTGCATTCTATTTGGCTAATATCGGTAAAATAACTTGCTTTTCCAATCAAAATTTCTTTTAAAAACTAACGCCAATAGAGTAAAAAGATTTAAAATCATTTGCAAAAAAAAAGAATTTAGTTGGATTTGAGCTTGAGGCAAGCAAAATGAATAACATTTTTATTAAATATTTTTTTTTAAATGACAATTTTTTTAAAAAAATGTACATTGTTGTAACGAGCATTTATTCATAAATATTTGTCCTTTCTTTGATATAAAAATACGCTTTTAACCCTTAATCGTATTCATGGGTCAAATTTGCCCAAACGGTTTTTAATGCTCAATATTTTCATACCCACTGGACGGATTTTTACGAAAATCTTGTACAATTATTTATTTATTGTACTGTGCTTAAATATTAAATATAAAGTTTCTACTTCTTTTTGCATAGCCTGTGTAAAAAAAATTACACATATGGTATATGTGGGTCAAATCTGCCCAATACGCGAAAGCTCTTTTAAACAGTGTAAAGCCACCTCCGTAGTAAAATCATTTTTTATTTATAACAAGAAAATAAATAGCGATAACACAGAACAATAAAACAACTGCATTCTGTATTTTTGTAGCTGCGCAAGAGCAACAGAAATATTTTTCTGCTGAACGACTTTTATTATTTGCGGTTGTGTTTTGCAAGTGAATATACATACATACATAATTTTGAAATAATGAAACCTGAAGAAATTGGAGCTTTGCTTATGGAGTCTGATTCAAAAGAGGAAACTCTGAATGATACTTCAAGTGAGGACGAAGAAGTTATCGTCTCTCAAGTTGGATCTATTTATGATCCCAATGTATCATCAAGCTCAAGCGAAGGCAAAACTGAAACTGAAGCTATACCATATACTTCAAAAAACTAGAAATATTTATGATTAGAAATATCCGCAATAAAGGAGTTTGGAAGAAGTGCTACAGAGATTATTATAAACCTTGCTCCTGGTCCAACGCGTTATACTATTTCTAGAGCAGATGAAATAAAATCGCTGTTTCTGCTGCTTATTCCAAGCGAAATAATGAAAAAAATTATCGACATGAATAATCTGCAGGGTATTTATAATAAATTTTATAAAGTTTACACATTTCAACAGTTACTTTTAGGCCAACCAATATTCGAAAATATTTTAATTCCTGTAGATGATATAACTAAAGAAGCTCATTTTGGACTTCTTTTGTTGGCTGGTGTGTACTGTTCGCACGGTGAGGCTCTGGAGTCATTATGGGATGATCGTAGAGGTTAATTTTAATTCAAATCAACAATGAGTTTGCGAAGATTTCAAAACATATCGCGAGAGCTTCGGTTTGATAACAGCTCTGGTAGAAACGAGAAACGCACTAGCGATAGGTTTTTGGAGTCGTTGGGAGGCAAATTTGCGGAAAATGTTTAATCCTGGTGAATGTTCACTGTGGACGGGCAACTCGTTACATATCGAGGTCGTTGCCTATTCAAGCAGTACACAACATTAAAACCAGGAAAAAACCATACAAATATGGGCACTATGCGATCGGCATCGCAACTAGCTATGCATGGTCATTACAAGTGTATACGGGCAAAGAAAGAAATTGCAAACCAGAAAAAGACTCCCATTAATTTGGTATTGAATTGCTAAAACGCAATATAACATTGGTGGGCACTGTGCGAAAAAAACCCAACATTTTTGCCACCAAAAACAAGTTTAGCACATGGCCTTTATGCTAAAGCTTATTCCACCAGCATTCAAATTGATTTAGCTACCCACTCAAGGGTAAAAAATCTCAAAAGAGGAAGTTGCCTTTTTTGCCCAAATCGGTCCAATAGCACGAAATATTCAAATAAATACTCGGGTTGTAATAAATTTATATGTAGAACCCATTCCGAAATACAAATTACATGCCATAAGTGCAAAAAACATAATAAAAAATAAAAGTTTTGTGAACTTTTCATATTGGGCAAAATTGACCCACTAATGTTAAATGCGTTTTGTTTTTGAAGTACAGGATAAGGGTTAAAGATTTTTATTTACTTTTTACAGGTGTTGCCAATGATGTAAATGTTTTTTTTATAAAATGTTATGCGTTTCAAGAGTCTAAAAACAGTTAAATAAATTTTAATTTTAAAAGGAAACAGCAAGGTATTTTGGGTAACTTTGGAAAATTTGAATGAAGAGTAATTATTTTTTTACTCCCATTAGTCCGAACTAAAAGGAAATCTTCTGGAACACATCCAATTTATGACTGCTAAGTTGTTGCTAATAATTTATTTATTTATTTATAACAACAAATAATTTTAATACATTTTGTTGCAACAAAGATTTTAGCCAACAAATTTTAATTTTCAAGCAATTTACATCAACATGTTTCCATCAATAACCTTTTAAGTGTGAACGAAGCTTTTGCTTAAATTAAAAAAGAAACAAAATTTATTAAGAAAAAATAACAAATTAAAAAATAATTATTCCAATTGTTTTCTATAAAAAGTCAATAGATATGAGATGTTGAAAATCATACAAGAACCTAAGAAATACTAAGAAATCATTACAAATAAAATAATGTAAAACAAACAGAGCATAAAATTAAAAAAAAAAATATTCTGCTTTTTGTTTTGTTTGTTCAGTTTTTAAATTTGATTAAAATGTTATTAAAAAAATAAATAAAATACCTAGTGGAAGTGAGGGTTATTAAAAAAGAGGTGTAATATTAAAGCTCTAGAATGTATAACCAACTACATACATGTTGAACAAATAATCGACAGTTTTTAGATATGTTTGATACAAATTATCTAAATCTAAACATTAAAAACGTTTTATATATAGTTACTAAATAGCAATTAAACCGCTATTTTGTAACCGATGCACAGTGGGAGAAATGGCCAATCTAGTGGCGTTTAATTATGTCTTTTTAATTACTGATCTGATCTATTAGAAATGTTCAGTGAAGTTATAGCCAAGGACATGCTCTTTCAAAAAAAATTTTTTTGGGATATGCCGCTTCAGTACAGTGTGCGCCATTAATGCTGTATCATTCATCATCGACAATTAATATATTAATAGTAGTATGTATGTTTATAAATTTGTATTACATTCGACTTTAAAACTTTTTTTAAGCAAAATTGTATTTTTGGCATTGTATATTATATTTATTTATATTATACAAATTTTTGATTTTTAGTTTGGCTTTAGTTCATATAATTTCTTTTTATTAGAAGAAATTATTATTTTCCGTTAATGTTGAAAGAAACTTTCAATTTGAAAAAAGCTGATTTTTCTACCGCTACTAGCCGAGTAGAATGCATTTTCGAAAGCAGCTACGCAATTTCATCATCAGTACTCTTTGAACGGTAGTAGTGTATATGGTTGTAAACATCACCTATTTAACTTACATGTAACAGAGAAAAGTATACGGTATCAGTGTTTTCCTTCTGTTTTTATTTTGTAAGTTAGGACGAAGTTTATTTTTCATATACACTATGCTTTTTTCCATTAAAAGTCTCTTTGGCAACACTTGACTAACGGACAAGCATTTGTCCATCTCTCAGATGGAACGAAACGCTTTTTATTATTGTATATCATACAATAGGGGTAATCACTTTTTAATTTCTTTTTTTGTCAACGACAAATTGACAGAAATTATTAAAGAACATTTTGCACCGTGCCATGTGTGAGTTATATGTTAATTTTTATTTATTGTTGAACTAATTGTTTTTAATACAAATTTTTGATTTTTAGTTTGGCTTTAGTTCATATAATTTCTTTTTATTAGAAGAAATTATTATTTTCCGTTAATGTTGAAAGAAACTTTCAATTTGAAAAAAGCTGATTTTTCTACCGCTACTAGCCGAGTAGAATGCATTTTCGAAAGCAGCTACGCAATTTCATCATCAGTACTCTTTGAACGGTAGTAGTGTATATGGTTGTAAACATCAACTATTTAACTTACATGTAACAGAGAAAAGTATACGGTATCAGTGTTTTCCTTCTGTTTTTATTTTGTAAGTTAGGACGAAGTTTATTTTTCATATACACTATGCTTTTTTCCATTAAAAGTCTCTTTGGCAACACTTGACTAACGGACAAGCATTTGTCCATCTCTCAGATGGAACGAAACGCTTTTTATTATTGTATATCATACAATAGGGGTAATCACTTTTTAATTTCTTTTTTTGTCAACGACAAATTGACAGAAATTATTAAAGAACATTTTGCACCGTGCCATGTGTGAGTTATATGTTAATTTTTATTTATTGTTGAACTAATTGTTTTTAATACAAATTTTTGATTTTTAGTTTGGCTTTAGTTCATATAATTTCTTTTTATTAGAAGAAATTATTATTTTCCGTTAATGTTGAAAGAAACTTTCAATTTGAAAAAAGCTGATTTTTCTACCGCTACTAGCCGAGTAGAATGCATTTTCGAAAGCAGCTACGCAATTTCATCATCAGTACTCTTTGAACGGTAGTAGTGTATATGGTTGTAAACATCACCTATTTAACTTACATGTAACAGAGAAAAGTATACGGTATCAGTGTTTTCCTTCTGTTTTTATTTTGTAAGTTAGGACGAAGTTTATTTTTCATATACACTATGCTTTTTTCCATTAAAAGTCTCTTTGGCAACACTTGACTAACGGAAAAGCATTTGTCCATCTCTCAGATGGAACGAAACGCTTTTTATTATTGTATATCATACAATAGGGGTAATCACTTTTTAATTTCTTTTTTTGTCAACGACAAATTGACAGAAATTATTAAAGAACATTTTGCACCGTGCCATGTGTGAGTTATATGTTAATTTTTATTTATTGTTTTTTTGAATTTTACCCTACGATCGGCATGCACCAATAATAGTACTTAAAACCAGAAATTAATGCAAATTTATAAGAAGTAAAATAGGAATAATGTGACAGTGCTGAATTCTACTATAATGATTTTTTCTGTAATTATAATTTTTTTCTTTTTTAATTTAAAATGTGTATATTTTTTAATTTTTTTTATTGATTTATTGTGGTCTATGCAAGAATTTGCTAATTTCGCGTTGCTTTTTTAATAACTTAAAAAAACGAATTTTAAGTTTGGTATTTTTTTTTAATTAATCAGTTGTATTTTATTTTTGTAATCTTACTATTTTTATAATAAAAAAAAATAAAGTAACAAACTCTTGATGTAAATTATGAAATATTTTTAAATAACAAGATCCTACTTTATATTAGCTCATGTTCTAAAAGAAACTATTTGGAAAATTATTCTGAGTCAGAGCTTTCCGAAATGTGGGTTACTGGTAACTCATACTCATTTAAAAGAAGTTGCTTGACCTCATCATCTTTTTCAATATGTTTTTTTTGAGATTTAGATGTAATGAAAGGGTCTGAAGAAACCACCAATGCATGTATTAGGTCCTCCATAGTGTGTAGTCTTGAGGTTTTTCGTGTGTGGTTAAGCCTATAGCTACGGAAATCTTTATTTCTTGCCTCAAGTGCAATAAAATTTTATGGACGGATGCAGGCATGTAGAACCAGGGGTATTCACTTACAAATATATTTGCAGTTTCCCTAGCATATATGCGAAAAGCTTCTTCTTTTAATAAATTCCATTTGTACGCCAGTTACTGTAAAGGCCAAAATCGGTTGCTTAAAAAATATTCTGGCAGTATTTCCCGTGTTTGTGTTCCCTGAGCCGGTCATTGGAATGTCCACCAGGATGCCCATTTGTTTTCTCAGTTCTAGTTGAATTTTTGTTTTTGTTTCTTAAACGATTTCCTTATTTTTTTCACGAACTTGCCAGGTATTTATTGGTAGTCTGTAGGCGATATGAATTATACACTCAAAGCAACGAATCCAAGCATGGAGTGTGGATAATCCATACTCGTACAAATGTTTTTGTGGTTGTTTTAACTGAATCATATTCAGATTGTTAAACAATTTTGGAGCTGCCCCACAAATTCCGCAAGCCTGTGGTGATGACTCCGCTATGGTGTTGAACATTTTTCCGTCAATCATTGTCAAATGGAATTCATGTTGTATTTTTAAATGATTTAATGGTGTAGATAAAATTTGAGAAATTTGCCTTTTAACATTATCAACCTCATCTCGAACTAAGTCTGCTGACTCTTTTTCAAAAATTAGTTAAATAGGTCTGCAAAACCTAGTTGAAGAAGGTCGATTATTTTCCCATAGTATTGAAGATTCATTTTTTATTAGCAACGGTACAATACATACAGCAAATAAATGCTGATCAATAGTTCCAGTTTCGGGAATATTAAATCATTGCCTGTAAGTAGAGTGACCAATGCTTCCATCACAACTCCATTTATAAACGGCTTTTATGCAATCGTTTTTTTTTTTTGCATTCGATTTCGAGGTCCTCAAATGCTGCTGGAAAACCCTGTAATATACGTCCAACAGTATGGTTAATAAGAGACTGTAAATTTACTTCTGCTGAACGTTCAGTTACGCGTATGTCATTGGAGTAGCACTCTTTTTTAGTTTTAGCTTAAACATCGTAGCTTGGATAAATGATAAAATTTCGCTCTTTGGCACCAGATTGCATTAACTTATACATATGCATTTTTTTAAGAAACTCCATCTATATATAGAGCCAAAGCTTCCTCAGGCGTATATGGAATAGGTTCTTTTGGCTCAGCATTTACAATTTTAAGCATTTTTGAAGCTATTATCGGTTCTGAGCTCAATTTCGAAACAACTTGTGATGCATTCCTTTTTCCAGATTTGAAAAGATTAATTCGCGTTGCTAACATTAACTCTTCTGTTGACGTCTTATCAACAATAGAAGAAACCCCTTTTATTTGAGTTTTAGTTGAGCACTCTGAAAAATGTTTACGACGACCAATAGCTGGTTCTGGAAAAATAAGATCTCGTTCTAACCATTCTTTTTTTCGATCTGCGAATGTGTCATGATTCTGTGACTACTTGTCCACTTGTACCGAAGTTTATTAACGAAATTTCTTAATTGTTGACAAATTTGTTAACATTGATCTTCGTTTTATTTTGATGAATCAATAACATTAGAAAAAACATGATTTTCCACCGCCAAAAACTTTTTTGCAAGTACTGGTTCAGAGTGCCAAATTAAAAAAAGAGTGCGTTTAGACTCTGACATTGCATCTAAAAAAACGTAAAAAATCACAAAGTTGCAAAAAGCTGCAGCTGATTTTTCAAATGGACATAGAAAATAGAACATAGAAACAAATAAACCAAACATTAGAGCGGAATTCGTCGAATTCTCCCAACTTTTAGTCCACAGAAGTTCAAGTTACATATAATAAAACACTATTTTACACAGGTCACTTGTTTACCACATTTAAGAACAAAAACATATAAGCACAATTCACAAACATATTTTTTTATTTAATACATACCTAATAATTTTAATTTAAGCACTAATTCAAAAAAATATATAAAGTAATGGTTTTGTTGTGTAAACAAACTTTAAACTTTATAAAAGCGCGAAAAGTATTAATGCACTTGCTAAAACATATGTCATGTTTAAAAGATCACAGGTGCACGACTATCGAGAGTAAAACAAAACAAAAAAAAAACAAAAATCCGTTGGTTTCTTAGTTACCAAAAAAATAAAAAAAAATTGCAGAATTCTAAAATTTTAAATTTCCTTAAAGCGCCACTAGATTGGCCATTTCTCCCACTGTGCGATGTTTTAAATTCTAACTTAAACAAAGCACTAATTGCAAGAAAGTAATATTTGCATTAATAAAATTTGCACGATCCCAGCAAAAAATTAGAGATTACAATGAGAGCAAATTGCCACGTATTTAGGGGATTCATAAGGTGTTCTATTTTTCCTATTGTCATATTGTAATAAAATTTCACAATGGTTTTGTTGTCTTTTATACAAAAATAGTTCTAAAAAAATACTACGTCGTTTAATATGCTTATTAAATTGTCACAACCTCACATACACCTGCGCCGAGTGTCCAATAGTTGTTAAAGGTGTTTAAACTATTATGAAAAATTATAACGATAAGACAATAGGACAAATAGAACACCTTATGAATTCCCTAATTAACTTACTTTCTGAAATTTATTTCAATTACCTTTTTACAAATTTTTAGTTGGTATTCTCCACGCAATCTTCATCTAGAATGTATAATTTTATATTCTTAAGACTGCCAACTTCAATCAGGGTCAATATGCCTTAATTTCATATTTAAAGTACTTTTCGACCACCCAAATAATTTTCGACCTCAATCTGTATTAATAGTCGTTAAATTAACATTTTTACTCCTAATCAGGGCTGTCAGTTATGGCGATTTTACGCCAAATGTGGCGATTTTTTAGTGCTCTTGGCTATTAAAATTTAGGTTTGACGCCATGGCGATATTGTTGGCGATTATTTCAACAAACGGCAAAGTTTTTGAACTAACTAAAGAAATGGTAAACATATTTAATACAAATACTGTGTACGTTACCCAAAATGACACAAATGAAACGGATAAAGCTGAAGCTTATAGCTTACTAAATGCATCTTTTTAATTTCTTAAATTAAGTGCTATTAAAGCTCTTTTTATATATACATACACACATTCAAAACTATACTCAAGGTAATATTAACATAACTCGTAAATTACCCCTTTTTGTATAAAAATAACAAGTGTTTTAACCTAAGCAAAGTTTTTAATATTTAACAACATGTTACTTAACAAAATTATTGCCATTCAACGTATGCCCGTGGTTAAACATATTTTCAATTCTTCCTTTGAACTTCTTAGTGTACCAAAACATTTAATTTTTACTTTAATTAAATAGTTATTTCTTTTTATTTAATTTATTTAATAAAAAAACAACATTAATATTTCATGTTCACTTAAGTGAAATAATTTTTGAGTTTTTTTCGTCAAAAACGATAAATTTTTATTATGGCAAATTTTTTGGGAAAATTTTTTTTTGTTTTTAAACTCAAAATAATATTTTTGGGCGATTTTTGAAAACCGCTGTGGCGATGGACCCTAACAAATAACTGACAACCCTGCTCCTAATCTAACAAAATACTAAAAATTAAAGGAAACGTGACTTACTGGCCAGTTAGATGGCAGCTGGCCTCAATCAAGGTTAACAGACTTATATTTTATGTATTCTAGACCAAATGCTGAAACAATGCGCAAAAGTGCTAATAAAAAGTGAAAAAAGGACGTTTTGATCACTTTGTTGATTTTTTATTTTGCATTTTTTTTTTTGCCCTTATAGTCTTTAATTTAATAATTTTTTTTAAGACTCCTAATCTTAAAAAATTTAAAAATTTCTAGAAATATACATATCAAGGCACATTCAACAAGGTAAACTCAAGGCGAATTGAAAAAATTCGCCCTCTGCATTTCCTTTTTGTGTTTGAACGGTAGAATGTCAGAAAAATTAAAAATTCCATATAAAATTAATTTTTATTTCGTATAAATGTCAAATTGATTTTAATCAGCTGGGTTCTTAATATAACCTGGTTGAATGAGCCTTGATACATATAAAGAAAAGTTCTTTTTATCAACTTTGCTGACTTACGACCTTAACTTCTTTCTAGAGTATAATTTCAAAAAATTAAAAAAGTACTAAAAATGTTTAAAAGAGTACTTTCTACTAACTTAATCTAGGTCAAAATGGTAAATTTCATATTTGTAGATTCATAATTCCAAAAAACGTAATCAATTCCTGAATAATCTTTGGAAATTGTTATAAAACTACTTTTTGTTCACTTTGTTGATTTTCGTTGCAAAAAAGTACCACAATAAAATAGTTATACTTTTTGGGCCTTTACGTTAAATTTTTAGTACGAAAATTATTTTTAAGAATAAAATACTGGATTCCCATAGAGAATTTGTATTTAAATAGAACTTCAAAACAATTGTTGTACTCAAAAACTGGCCATTAAGGGACAAATTTTAAAAAGAAAAGGATCAAAAACTTGTTCATATATTTTTAAGATTATTCAAACTTTGGGTTAGAATTTCAAAAACGTACAAAATTTGTATCCATATTTTTTCGTGGCAGAACAGAAGCGGTCGCCAAAAAACGCCAAACTAATTAAATTATAAATCACCATCATTCATGATTGCAGATATTTACCGAAAAAAAGCAACGGGGCGTTAATTTCTATTTTAAAATTAAAAATTTTACATGAAATAATTTTTTTCTGCTTTAATTTTAGGCGAGCTGTAAGGAGGTGCATGTATGTTGGGTTCAAAAATTCAGAGATATTCAGCGGGATGACTGAGGAATCGATGAGGTGTAGAACATTGGGGCCTAACGGTGGTACTCGTGTTGTGAATATGTTAAAACTCGATTAATATTCAGGCTCCGGGGATCAAATTGGCCACAGCTTTATAGAGCCTCCAAGACAATGTGAAGATCTTACGACGCAGAGTCTAAGATGGTTATACAATCTGTTCTACGAAGGAGTAATTTATAGATTTCTAATGAGGCTGACAACAGGTCGTTGTTGATCTTTCATGCCACAGGAGCAAAACGACTGGCGAATAACAATTGCAGGTTTATATTGTCGGCCCACGATTTGTGGTGGTCTAGCGATCGCGGGTTTTAGTGATATTTTTGAGTCTCATTTTTACCTGGCTTGAAGGAGCTTTTTGGGATTGGTAAGACGAGACTGTTGGCTCGTTACATCGAAAAAGTAGTGTTTAGATTAATAATGTATATTGGGTTATCGTTTCTTCTTAACCTTGTATCCTTGAGTATTTTCAAAAACAACTTGCAATAATAGCGAAAGACCAATGTAAGCGGCATGCGGCAGCAGGCGGCAACAATATTGCCAACTTACATTCATAAATATTTTCACGTTGAATTTATTTCAATTTGGCAATGCCGTTCAAAACGGTCGAGTAACAATGTTGAATTTTCTTTAACTTCTTATTTGCCGCCTCATTTTGTCAACAACAAAAAAGAAAAAAATGGATGAGAAATTAATTTTCGAAATTAAAAAATGCAAAAATTGATATGAAATTTTCGTTTGCGTTTAAGAAATTATAAAATTTTTTTTATTTGAAATTGTCAATACACAGATGTTATTTGCCGCGTTCATTTGCCTACCAAGAATTAACTCAAGCGGCAAATAGAAAAGCTGATTGCTGCTTGCTGCTGCATGCCGCTTACACTAGTTTTTTACATATATGTGGGATTTATTTTTTTTTTATTTCAATTAAAGATTTTAAAGAAGCTTTAGGTTAAAAATTCAAACATTAAAAACGTTATTATATTCAATTTCAAATAAGGTTTTGGTTCAAAATTCACTTTTATATAAATATTTAATAAATCTTTGCCTTAATTTTGTTTAAAAAAACCTCTGAATTATTTGTACTTTTCTCTACTTTTTTGAAACTGTTAACTGCAGCTATGTACGTATTGGAAAACTCATGATATAAATTTAATGACCTGAATTCCAGTTAGGAATTTTAAATCACTTTAAATGTGCATATCGTTTACTGGCTGCAAAAGTGTCAGAAATAATTCTAAAAAAACATCAATATTTTATAAAGTCCGACAGAAACTGGCTGCATTAGTCAAAGCCAATCGATTTAGTTAAACTGTGATTAATTGAAAAACACGCAAAAAAATCTTATTTATTTACACCAACTTTTTCATAATAAATGCAATAAACTTTTAAACAGATTCAACCTTAAATTGTGCCACAATCGTAGCCGTTAAGCGCTAAGCACATATGTACATAAATATATGGTTTAAATTTATTCTACAATTGGTTGCTTCATTCGCTTTTATCTTGTAAAAAAATTAACAGTAAACTTTTTCCTTTTTTCATTTTGCTGCCTCATTTAGTGTTGCACCAGACACTACTTTTATATCCCTTTGGATTTAAATACATGCATCGGGCAAACAGATAGGCAGGCAGCAAAATATCAGGAGACGTTCATTCATTCATTCATTGATTCCCCCTTTGTATTAATGAAAATGGCAAGAATTTTTTTTAAATGGAAGAGAAGTAGAATGACTGGCATAGTTAATAGTAAAGAACCATTTTTTCATTTGCACTTGCAGTTAATTGCATCCATTCGTAGTCTTGTAGTTAATGTTGCAAATGCACAATTTATTGGATGAAGTTTTAAAAGCAAAATTCAGCAAAAACCAAAAGACAAAACAAAAAATCGGATTTATTAGCCGCAAAATTGCTTTTCAATGCTTTTAAAGCCTTTTGCTTTAAAATTGCAAGAAGAAGAAAAAATGAGATGAATCTCGTAACAGATATAAACATTTCTATAGAGAAATACACAAATACAAATAGGAAAGATGTAAAGGATTATTGCAATTGTTTATAGAAAAATGAGCCGAAACAGGATGTGGAGATATTTTGCTTTCTTTGCCGTTAATGCTTTTGCAAATTCCAAATTTAACAACTGCATCTGACGTTTTTCCTTTTACAAACAGGCTTTTCGGCTCATTTTCTGTTTTTCTTTTTTTGTAACATTTAACAGGTTTAAATTATCAAAAAGAGGTTTTTGGCAAAAAAAAAACGAACATTGTAATAGTACTAATAACAGAAAAAGATATCAACCTGATTAAATATTAACAATTGTTTCCGTTTAATTTGTTACATATACGAAAAAGTTTTTTTTTAACTCCATGCACCCCTACATTGTTTTACTTCCTTTCAAAGCAGGATAAAATACAAAAGAAGCAAAGAGAGATAACTTTCCACATTAATTTTATTGATGGTGCTGAGAAATTTTTTCCTGCTGCTGCATTTAGTATATATTTTAGCAAAAGCCTTTTCGTGTTTCATATGTGCAAGTGTGTGTGTTTGGTCTGTCGCTTTTGCAAGGCTGTTGTTCATTTTGGTAAAATTGTTTAACTCAATCCGTTTCGTTGGTTTACTTCTGCGGCTTTTTTTACTGAGAATATTTCCTTCTTTTAAATTTTTTATTTTTTTTTTCTTTCTTGTTGAATATATCGGCTGTTACTAAATTGAAAATCAATATTTTTTCTTTAGTTTTTTATTGTGTCGTTAACATTGTCTACATGTGTTCAAAAGCCTGTAGGAATTTCTTTGACCAAATATTTAAGCCCAACTTTTTACGGGATAACGTTCGTAATATACAGTGGCTTCTAATATAAATACATAGTAGAATCTGCTTTAATCTCATTAAAATTTTTTAATACTTTTTTCATATATAGAAAGAAAGTTATTTAAAATTAGATATGGGAAAATGGAAAAATAAAAAAAAATCGTCTTTTTCTATACAAGCGTTTGGTAGTCACGAAATTACGCCTCAATAGTTGAAAAGATTTTCAAAAAATTATAAACATAAGTATTTCTCACCATGTACGGTACAATAGGCTGTAACTTTTAAAAAGAAAAGTGGGCGTGGCTTCCGCAAGCAGTCAACAAAAAACATTATTAGTTATTTTTATAGCATATAGATAATTTTGGCACATAGTCTAGAGGTTAAAATAAGGGGGTGTAGCACCCTTCATGACATTCATTGCGAACTGCTATGTCCATAGACTCAACCAGTTTTATAAAAAGCCTGTAAGATACAGACCTTTATTTAAGCAGCAAATGAATAGTATCAGGAAGGGGGTTGAAGCAGCCCCCTTGCAATCGAAAGACATTAAATCTATTACTTTACATAAGAAGGAACAGCGTTACTGACTGACTTACTCATTCATCAACGTATATCCCAAACGCGTAGAGCTAAAGACTTGAAATGTAAAGTGCGGGTACCTCCTTCTACTAAGCGGGGTTTTGGGCAACTCGGCCCAAAAAAATTTAAAAAGTATTGTATTCTACTCAAAAAAAAAGGGCCTGTGTCTGGTTTAAAATTTTAAGTCCTAAGAGAATAAACCAGGTAAAAACTTAGTTTTGATTGTGCTTATGTACACTTTGTAACTTTGTAACTTTTTAACAAATAAAGATGGAAATTTAACCTAAAATTTATTCGAAAGGTCTTAAAACATATAAACATATTTTTAATTTTTTTGGAGTTTTGACCCTAAGGGATAAAAACAGACGTAAAAAGGGGTAGAATTTATATATTGGTACTTTAATGGTGATTTTTGTAACTTTTTAAACCAATAAAGATAGAAACATTATTTAAAGTGCGTTTGACAAGCCTTGAAAAATGTTTTTAGTACTTTTATGAAATTTGAGCACTTAGGGATGGAAAGAAGGGAAAATTATTATTTTGGTACTTTTTGTTAGCAATAAAGGAAGAAACGAATTTAGTACTTTGTTTTACTTAATATTTAAAGCTGCACTTACAAAGTAATGCGTTAATTACTAAGATGTCGCACACGTGTCACCGATGGTGGGGGCCATTTGAATTCAATTATTTTCAAAACTGCATGAATTACTGTAAAACATATGGGAGGCAATTGCTAGGTATATACATATGTATATAATAACTTTTTGATAAGATGTCGCACATGTGTCACCGAGGGTGGAAGCAAAATCAATGGTGCAACACTTAAGCTATATTTACACTACCTTAGTTCTCATCTGAGTTGAGTGTCAAAAAACAATTTTAAATTTTCATTTTTAGTATTACATAAAATTAAAATAAGTCCGCTAATTCTAAAAGTTGTTAAACTGGTACAAAAAGTATGGCAGTACAAAAACAACCATTAACCCCGGTATTTTTTTAAAACTTAAATTTAAAACTCAGACGTTAAATAATTTAAAAATAGAAAACGTTCTATTTTCAACTGAGGTTAGACAAAAATATTAACAAATGAAAATAGACATGTTATTACACTATAAAAATAAGTCTCAGTTATGGAACTCAGATGACAACTCAGGTAGTGTAAATATAGCTTCAGCATTTTCAATATTTAAAGGTTTCATTTCGTAAAAGCTACGATTAAAAACAAAACAATTGCTTATAAATAAAATAAAATTTCAATACGATTTTTTGACATTAATGACAATAATCGTTTTTAGCTCTTTAACCACTTACCTGTACATCAAAATTTGGTGGTTGTTGCTGCATTAGATTACCGGGAGATTCAATTTGATTATGACCTTGACCTTGATGATTTAACATGGGACTCTAAAAGCAAAATTAAAAAACAAATTTATTAAACTTTTTCCTATAAGTAAAATAATCGTTTGAGGAATTTCATTACACAAAATTATTTAAAATTTAAAACTCCATTTAAGGCTTTATACTCTATACCAACCTGTGTCATTTGCATACCACCAACACCATTCATAACGGGCGGCTGCAATTGATTCATCTGTGGCATTTGATGATGTGCGTAATTTGAATTCATCTGATGGCCAGGGCCACCGGAACCAGAATTATTGCCATGATGATCGATGCCAGAAGAGCCCAACATGTGATTGAAGACGTGTGGTGGAAATCCGGCATGTTGACTAGGGTCGAGTAGAGTGGGTGGACGTGGTAGGTTTTCTTCAGCTGGCGATGGTTGACGGGAACCAGGGGTGCGACTATAAAGAAATAAACGAATGCAAAAACATAATTTAAAAAGTTAATTTTAATTTCAACGGTAAGTTACTTGTGCAATCAAGTAAGCAAATACAAATTTCCCTTAGTTTTAAAAGCATTGATGCTGCTAAAATGTGGGCAGAAATTATCAAATACTGTTATCTAAGACATCAACCATTTCGAAACTAAACAAAGGTAGCAACCCAAGCAAAAATAGGAAATTTTAGTCACAAACTATTACAGTTTTATACCTCTTTAAAAGATAAGTGACTCTCAAACTAATTCTACTTCGAGAAAAACAACTTTAACTATGAAGAAACATTTTGAAAAATGCTTAGACAAAACAGTGGGATATTATTACAGTAAAGCCAAAATATTACCTAGTGCATAAGTTTTATTCACACTAAAGCACAAATATTTTTCAACTACATACATACATATATCGTCACCTAAACTCCAAAAACGCGATTTTTACTCTTTGGAAAACTAAAAACTGAAGAAAAAAATTAATTAAAAAAGAAGTAATGCATGTTACACATATTTCGTCGTGTGAGTTCAATCATATTTGCTGCATGGAACAATCAAGTGAAGTGTAGTTGGTGGCATAAAGTATGAAAAATTAAAAAAAAAAATAAAATTTAAAAAAATATTTTTTTATTTTTTGAGAAAAAGCTCAAAATAAAAAATTTAAAAAACACTTGACTTGCAGAAAATCTAATTTGCCACCATCAAGATGGTGTACTTCACTTGACTTTTCGATATTTCCTTGTACATGATCTTTTTCATTGAAAATTCGAAAATAATTATTATTTGCAGACCTTGGTATAATCACATCCCTAAGCCACTAAGAAAATGGAGAAGCACGGTAGGTGATCTCTTATGCTCTGATGTGACTTTTCTTGACGTGATATGGATTCAATTTTACAAATTTAGAAAAAAAATGATCAACTTCAATATAATAGTATTTTGGAAAATAAAACGGAGCCGTGCGCTTTTTAGAATAAGTTCGTCCATTACCTTTGCAGCATGACATGACCCAAAGCACACTTTTTCGTTAGCAGTTTTGACTATCGGATTTAAATATTGGTGTCCTAATTCTCCACCCTTAAATTCTTTAAAACAATTTGAAGCAGAGATCTTAAGCAGATAAATCCACAGAAAAATTAAAGATGAATTTTTTGAGTTAATGCAGTAAGGCTCTAAGAGTATAGGTCATCTATCGGTTTAAATTTAACCAGCGGTTATTTCGAATCTGGCAATACTTATGCCCATCTATTCTGTCCCAAACTTCAGTATATTTTTTCAGCTGAACGAAATGAATCCATTTACGTTTGAGTAACGTTGGGATTAATTGGAAAATTATTTCCGAACAAAGACAATTGGTTTATTGCTAAAGTCCGTGAAACTGGTTTACCTTTTGATATGTCAACACGTGAGCGTCCTCGTACACCCGAAAATATCGAAGCTGTGGCTGAAATAGTGCGTGAGAATTTATCAACATTAAATAGTCATCGTTCTTAAGCATTGAACATTTCACGCACCAGTTTACGCCTCGGTATGAAGCATAACAAAGTTCAGTTAGTTCAAGAGTTAAAGCCGCATCACCATCCGCAGGGTACACGTATATCAGGTAGCCTTATATAGATAACCAAAAGTGAGTAACGGTATTTCGTTATATTATTGTCAAATTTTGGGTATGTTCATGTATTTTTTTTCCTTTTTTACAAACAACAACTGTGGTAATGTAAGAAAAGCTCAAAAAGAAGAAGAAAGATTTTGTGAGTTATTGTTATTTGTCTTTGACATCCCAGCAAAAAATAATGGAGATTTTGTAAGCAGTAAATACTTTTTCTAGTATACTAATGCGCTTCGCAGCAAGCACTTATCTTTTCCGTTAATAAATGCAATAGTGTATGGCAGTAAATGTAAAACTTTTACTGTTTTACACACTCGCTTACTCAAGTGCATACTAAGAAGCACTACTGTAAGGCAGTGAGTAAAAAAAACATTTATTTTTTCGTCAAGTAACGAACATAAAAACACGGCAAAACATTTATTTCGATGATGCAATAAATTTAAACAACTAAAGAAGCGCAAAAACTGCATGAATTAACTGGATATTTATAGCGCCTAAATAAGCACTTAACATGAAATGCAACTAAGTGGAACATCACGAATAAATATCATGCCATACGTAAGCAGGTTTGTAAGCTTTGCTGTCTTGATATTCCCTTACAAACCTACCTACGGCGAAGCAGCAGTTTTTGCTGGGATTCTTATGACGGTTTTAGTTGTTTTTGTAGAATCGCTCCTACCTGATATGAGTGCGCCTTGGCCATCCGCTTTGTTTTCGCTTCGCTTGATGGGCCAAAGAGAAACTGCACGATGATGTCGATTTTGCCAAAAAAAAAAACATCTTTTAGGATGCAGCTCATCTTCATCCTGGACTCCGCTAGCCTATTTTCTGTGGGGAGTCGTTAAAGACAAGAGTGGAAAATGTGCTCAAAATAGGTCTAATCGAATGAGCCACTGTAAGACCAACCGCAGCAACCTCATTTCATTTCTAACCAGAACAATTGTATTTTGCAACACGAAATTATTTTCGCAAAATTTCAAACTCTTTTTGTTTTTTTACAATTTTAAATTTAAACTTCTTTTATAAGCAAATGTCAACGTGTATGCAAGACTGTTGGTTGGCATACCTGCTGTGTAAAGGAAGTACAGAATTTGGCCCTAAAGGTACACCAGCTCCTGTTGTTAAGTTGAGAAAAACTTAAGTGGTTTTCCTCTTTGATCATAAATCGATTAAAATATCTAAAAATATATATTCATCTTTCGTTTTCTTTTCAATTTGTTTCGAATTTTTTTCCACCCTTTTCTAATTATGTTTGCTGCCGCAACAGCAGAAATTTAACAACAAATACATTGATGGCACTGAAAGAAGGTTAATCAAAAGCAAGCTTTCAAGCCGTACATACATATATGAGTAAACAAATCTCCTAAATTTAATCATTTTCAATAAAGTTCCAAAATAATTAATTTAACAATTAAAACACACAATATTAACAGTTTGATGACTATAATTTACTTATGTAAATGAAAAAAGTGCAAGCGGTAATTAACATGTTTTAAAACAAGAAAAATTATTTTTTTTTTAATGTTAATAACCTTAAATAAGCTAAAAAGACAATTTCTTTTAATAAAGCAATTAAAACCTAGAAAAAAAAAACTGCGGCTATAAATAAAAATAAAAACAACAAAAGTCAAAAAACAATATAAGCGGCGCCTCATTTTAATAATTTTTCAATTAAATTATTTCTGTTATTTAGCAGTTTTTAATTTTAACTTTTAATTGCTTATTAATTAATAAAATTTATTTAAAACTGTTTATTGTTGTTGTTGTTTTTTGTTCAAGCGCCGAATTGTTGATGATTCACTTGTTTTTCTACAATTCAGATTTATTAGTGTGAGCGTTTTTATTGGTGTTGTTGTGTTAATTAATTGCAGCACGTTTTTCTTTTCATTTGTTTGTTTATAAAATTTGCATTTGAATGTCAGCAATAACTAAGAGCGAATGCTCACTTTGATCTACTTTAACAAACTGTAAAATGTTACGATTTGCATTTCAGAGAGCAATAAAAATTAAACAGATGTCTACTGAATAACAATAAAAATTAAAAAAAAAAATAAAAACCGATTTATTTAGATTTAAGTATTTAATACATTTTGAAAAAAAAGCAAAACGGTTAAACAATTTGTTGCCTTTTTGCTTTTTGCACATAAAAGTTGTCTCTTTTAGAAATTATTCAAATGAGGCCTGAGATCTTGCACATTTTTTTGTAGATGTGTGCGTGTGTGTGTTGGCTACTCTGCTATAATCAAGTTTGTTGTTTAAGTCTTTTGTTTTTTATGAAATTTTTTTCAAACAAACAGACCAAATACATCAGACAGCTGGCTAATTGGCTTGCGACTTTTCAAGCGTCAACTTTAAAGAGCCATTGACATGTTTACGCCGTTATATAAATCTAAGTTTAAAATTTTTATATAAGTTAAAATCGTACTAAAATATATTGCAAAAAATTATTCTCAAACAACGAACGTGTTTTAAAAAATAAATCTGTCAAACCAAAGTTTAGGTTTTTAAGAACTTGCAGAAGCTAAAAATATTTTTTTTTTTACCAGGGAGAAAATGACTTATTGATATTTCAGTGTCATATATGAAAAAAAAATATTTGTGTTATTATGGTTTTATTTTATAATGTGAATACTGATTTCAATTTCGGTTCTTAGCTTATAATTTGAAAATTCTTTACACGGAAGATTTTATTGTTCGCTTTTAAACCCAATTCCGATAAGTATCGGTTAAGGGAAAACCTTAATCTTCATTTGCAGGCGAAAAGGAGAAGGTAGAGCTTGTTTTCCTTTACCGTCTGTCGAGAAACAAAAAGAAGTTCGTGCAACTAATTTCAGCAAAATTATCATAATGTCAGTGTAATCCTTTTCTTACAAAGAAAACTCAATTCTTTCTAATAATTTTGTTTAGTGCTACTTTGAAAATGAATATATTTAATTATTATTTAATATAAACGCATGTATGTGTGGCACAGTAGCAAACTACTGTATCGAAAGAAAAAAAAAACTTACACGGGAATATATATGAATTTGACACACATTTCTCCCCTTTTAAGTTGGCATTCCCCGTAGATTAAAATAATCAAGTTATTTGTAATTAATTCACATCATGAATTAAATCCAAACTGCTGATGAGGGTGTGGAAAAAATTTCATTTAAATCTTTGCCAAGAGCTTTAAGCGTACTTAATGTGTCACAAATAATGAACTTAACAACTTTAAACTACAAAATTTCTTCATAATTGACCAAAACTTAACTTTACTTTTAAAAATTGTATACAAATAAGTAAAATAGAAAACAGAAACCGGAGACATTCCCTAAGTAAAATACGCGCACACACAAACTATATTTGCTCCAATGAACGGCAAGAATAGTAACAACCATAAGAGTAAAGAAACAAACTTCTCGAATGGAATTTAGTAGACAGAAACAAACATTTACTTTGAGATCGATGAGACAATTATAACTTAATCAAATTCCTTCTACTGCAAGTGTTAAGATCAGCAGTTCCCAACAACTTTTTCTTAATGTACACAGTTATTTGTTATAAAATACAATTTCTTTTAAAAACCAATGTTCGTAGACATGAAATGATACTGAGCAGCAACTTTGTCGTACAAACCTTAAATAAAATTAAACATTTACGAATATGTTTATGAAAATTAAAAAAAAATACAAGTTTAAATTAAAAAAACATTTCTAAACGGAAAACGGTCTAAGCGATGAAGTCATTGATGTAGTTAACCGCTGAATGAAAAACAATGTTGTTGGCTTTAGTACCTTTAGACCATTTAAATTAGAAGTACTTATTAAAGTCCGATATTTGGAAAGATCGTAACGGTTAACAACTTATTTGGTTAGGTTAGGTTGAAAGGAGATCTTAAGGTTCTCAAGCTAGTGATCGATTTGTTGTGCGTTCCTAGCAAGGAAAAAGAATCTCAGGGGAGATGTCTACAGAAATTCGGTTAAGCGAACAAATTTCCTTAATACCTCCCATTTCACACCTTCTAGGCCACATTTGGGAAAACATTAGACATAGAACATCGGGTTCTGGCTTCTACCAAAGTCGGGCAGTGAGACAGGAAATGCTTCATCGTTTCGACGTCTTCCCTGCATACCCTGCACTCGCTGTTCTATGCATATCCCATTCGATGAAGGTAGGACCCGTCAGAATACTCATTATCTTGCTCAGTTTAGGCTTCCTAAGTTTCATAATAACTTTAGTTCTGACCTCATTTGGGTCACCCAAGAGGATTCCTGTCAATCTCTTAACTGTCTCGTTGTTTCATTGTATCCTGTAGGCGTTTTCCTCCAATATTTCAACTCGGCCTGCGTTGCAGCAAAGGGTCTCGGGTTCACCAGATCAACCTCCCGCTGTCCTCTAGCTTGTTCATTTTCGACCACCCCCTGAAGACCAGTTACCCACATTATACTAACCTACCCATTTTGGAAATAGTCATCAATCATCCTCTTGCATTGCAAAACCGTCCTAGGTCCGGTGTTCACATACACAATTGCCTTTAAAGACGCTTGGCAAACTGTACAAATGTTCACATCGGTTAGGTCTGCGTGTGCCCTGAGATTCGGTCGACGGGTTTTCAATAAAAAAATGCCCAATCCCGTTTTTCTTTCCGCCCTTGAACTATCTGTAAAACAATACGTCTTTTCGGTCATCTGCCCCAGAGTTCCGTCAAACCAGGACTGCCAATCTGATATCAGCACAGAGCATTTAGTCTTCACCTTCACTAGAGGTATACGGTTAGACAACAGCACTCTGTCCGTATAACCCTCCAGTGTTTAAAAAATGCGTTGATGGTTAGACTCAAAGCCCCCATTAATTCATTCCCACGTCGCCTGAAGGCGTTTTGCCACAAGTGCCGCCTCGTAGTGTATCCAATAGACTGGATACTCAAAATACATATACGTTGGACCTCTTGTAGGATATCAAGGTTGCACTTTCTGTTCATTGATGTCCACCATACCACCTAAGTGGGGGTTAGTATCGGTCTAATTACGCTTCTGTAAAGCCAGTGTGTCATCTTTGAACTGAGGCTACATTTCGAGCCTATAGTTCTTCTACATAGCGCTTTACATAGGTGGACCTTCAATGCTCTTTACTCCGAATTGTGCTTCCAATAAAATATCAGGTTTGCCTTGTCTGATATCATAATCGTTTAACCCAAAAAACGAGGCTTGTCCTAGAACGCGATTTTCATTTTCCGGGCTCCCTAATCTCAATGCATACTGCCAACTTAATGTGTGTGAAGATAAATATGCCGAGTTAAATATGTTTTTAACGTAACGACTAAAAAGTTAAATACGTGATGACGTAACAAGAAAAACATATTTAACTAAAAAACGTATTTAACTAGCAGAGACCAAAACCAACATATTTAGCAGAACCAATTTGTCAGTTAAGTTTTGGCTACACATATGAGATTTCTTTGAGGGATGATGTCCATTGTGGAAAAACAAGGTGGAGGCCCGGAATGCCACTATATGGTAATAGTAGCTAAGGGTCAATACTACTAATCTGTATTATAAGAATATCCAAATTGTATTTGCGAAAAATGTTATAAATGATTGAAACAGAATTTGGATGCACATATGAGATTTCTGTGAGGGATGATGTCCATTGTGGAAAAACAAGGTAGAGGCCCGGAATGCCACTATGTGGTAAAAGTAGCTAAGGGTCAATACTACTAATCTGTATTATAAGAATATCCAAATTGTATTTGCGAAAAATGTTATAAATGATTGAAAATGAATTTGGATGCACATATGAGATTTCTGTGAGGGATGATGTCCATTGTGGAAAAACAAGGTAGAGGCCCGGAATGCCACTATATGGTAATAGTAGCTAAGGGTCAATACTACTAATCTGTATTATAAGAATATCCAAATTGTATTTGCGAAAAATGTTATAAATGATTGAAAATGAATTTGGATGCACATATGAGATTTCTGTGAGGGATGATGTCCATTGTGGAAAAACAAGGTAGAGGCCCGGAATGCCACTATATGGAAATAGTAGCTAAGGGTCAATACTACTAATCTGTATTATAAGAATATCCAAATTGTATTTGCGAAAAATGTTATAAATGATTGAAAATGAATTTGGATGCACATATGAGATTTCTGTGAGGGATGATGTCCATTGTGGAAAAACAAGGTAGAGGCCCGGAATGCCACTATGTGGTAATAGTAGCTAAGGGTCAATACTACTAATCTGTATTATAAGAATATCCAAATTGTATTTGCGAAAAATGTTATAAATGATTGAAAATGAATTTGGATGCACATATGAGATTTCTGTGAGGGATGATGTCCATTGTGGAAAAACAAGGTAGAGGCCCGGAATGCCACTATGTGGTAATAGTAGCTAAGGGTCAATACTACTAATCTGTATTATTAGAATATCCAAATTGTATTTGTGAAAAATGTTATAAATGATTGAAAATGAATTTGGATGCACATATGAGATTTCTGTGAGGGATGATGTCCATTGTGGAAAAACAAGGTAGAGGCCCGGAATGCCTTTATATGGAAATAGTAGCTAAGGGTCAATACTACTAATCTGCATTAATAGAATATTCAAATTGTATTTGTGAAAAATGTTATAAATGATTGAAAATGAATTTGGATGCACATATGAGATTTCTGTGAGGGATGATGTCCATTGTGGAAAAACAAGGTAGAGGCCCGGAATGCCACTATGTGGTAATAGTAGCTAAGGGTCAATACTACTAATCTGCATTAATAGAATATTCAAATTGTATTTGTGAAAAATGTTATAAATGATTGAAAATGAATTTGGATGCACATATGAGATTTCTGTGAGGGATGATGTCCATTGTGGAAAAACAAGGTAGAGGCCCGGAATGCCACTATGTGGTAATAGTAGCTAAGGGTCAATACTACTAATCTGTATTATTAGAATATCCAAATTGTATTTGTGAAAAATGTTATAAATGATTGAAAATGAATTTGGATGCACATATGAGATTTCTGTGAGGGATGATGTCCATTGTGGAAAAACAAGGTAGAGGCCCGGAATGCCACTATGTGGTAATAGTAGCTAAGGGTCAATACTACTAATCTGTATTATTAGAATATCCAAATTGTATTTGTGAAAAATGTTATAAATGATTGAAAATGAATTTGGATGCACATATGAGATTTCTGTGAGGGATGATGTCCATTGTGGAAAAACAAGGTAGAGGCCCGGAATGCAACTATATGGAAATAGTAGCTAAGGGTCAATACTACTAATCTGTTTTATAAGAATATCCAAATTGTATTTGTGACCCTTAGCTACTATTTCCATATAGTGGCATTCCGGGCCTCTACCTCGTTTTTCCACAATGGACATCATCCCTCACAGAAATCTCATATGTGCATCCAAATTCATTTTCAATCATTTATAACATTTTTCACAAATACAATTTGGATATTCTAATAATACAGATTAGTAGTATTGACCCTTAGCTATTATTTCCATATAGTGGCATTCCGGGCCTCTACCTCGTTTTTCCACAATGGACATCATCCCTCACAGAAATCTCATATGTGCATCCAAATTCATTTTCAATCATTTATAACATTTTTCACAAATACAATTTGAATATTCTATTAATGCAGATTAGTAGTATTAACCCTTAGCTACTATTTCCATATAGTGGCATTCCGGGCCTCTACCTTGTTTTTCCACAATGGACATCATCCCTCACAGAAATCTCATATGTGCATCCAAATTCATTTTCAATCATTTATAACATTTTTCGCAAATACAATTTGGATATTCTTATAATACAGATTAGTAGTATTGACCCTTAGCTACTATTACCATATAGTGGCATTCCGGGCCTCTACCTTGTTTTTCCACAATGGACATCATCCCTCACAGAAATCTCATATGTGCATCCAAATTCATTTTCAATCATTTATAACATTTTTCGCAAATACAATTTGGATATTCTTATAATACAGATTAGTAGTATTGACCCTTAGCTATTATTTCCATATAGTGGCATTCCGGGCCTCTACCTCGTTTTTCCACAATGGACATCATCCCTCACAGAAATCTCATATGTGCATCCAAATTCATTTTCAATCATTTATAACATTTTTCACAAATACAATTTGAATATTCTATTAATGCAGATTAGTAGTATTAACCCTTAGCTACTATTTCCATATAGTGGCATTCCGGGCCTCTACCTTGTTTTTCCACAATGGACATCATCCCTCACAGAAATCTCATATGTGCATCCAAATTCATTTTCAATCATTTATAACATTTTTCACAAATACAATTTGAATATTCTATTAATGCAGATTAGTAGTATTGACCCTTAGCTACTATTTCCATATAGTGGCATTCCGGGCCTCTACCTTGTTTTTCCACAATGGACATCATCCCTCACAGAAATCTCATATGTGCATACAAATTCATTTTCAATCATTTATAACATTTTTCACAAATACAATTTGAATATTCTATTAATGCAGATTAGTAGTATTGACCCTTAGCTACTATTTGCATATAGTGGCATTCCGGGCCTCTACCTCGTTTTTCCACAATGGACATCATCCCTCACAGAAATCTCATATGTGCATCCAAATTCATTTTCAATCATTTATAACATTTTTCACAAATACAATTTGAATATTCTATTAATGCAGGTTAGTAGTATTGACCCTTAGCTACTATTTCCATATAGTGGCATTCCGGGCCTCTACCTTGTTTTTCCACAATGGACATCATCCCTCACAGAAATCTCATATGTGCATCCAAATTCATTTTCAATCATTTATAACATTTTTCACAAATACAATCTGAATATTCTATTAATGCAGATTAGTAGTATTGACCCTTAGCTACTATTTCCATATAGTGGCATTCCGGGCCTCTACCTTGTTTTTCCACAATGGACATCATCCCTCACAGAAATCTCATATGTGCATACAAATTCATTTTCAATCATTTATAACATTTTTCACAAATACAATTTGAATATTCTATTAATGCAGATTAGTAGTATTAACCCTTAGCTACTATTTGCATATAGTGGCATTCCGGGCCTCTACCTCGTTTTTCCACAATGGACATCATCCCTCACAGAAATCTCATATGTGCATCCAAATTCATTTTCAATCATTTATAACATTTTTCACAAATACAATTTGAATATTCTATTAATGCAGGTTAGTAGTATTGACCCTTAGCTACTATTTCCATATAGTGGCATTCCGGGCCTCTACCTTGTTTTTCCACAATGGACATCATCCCTCACAGAAATCTCATATGTGCATCCAAATTCATTTTCAATCATTTATAACATTTTTCACAAATACAATTTGAATATTCTATTAATGCAGATTAGTAGTATTGACCCTTAGCTACTATTTCCATATAGTGGCATTCCGGGCCTCTACCTCGTTTTTCCACAATGGACATCATCCCTCACAGAAATCTCATATGTGCATCCAAATTCATTTTCAATCATTTATAACATTTTTCACAAATACAATTTGAATATTCTATTAATGCAGATTAGTAGTATTAACCCTTAGCTACTATTTCCATATAGTGGCATTCCGGGCCTCTATCTCGTTTTTCCACAATGGACATCATCCCTCACAGAAATCTCATATGTGCATCCAAATTCATTTTCAATCATTTATAACATTTTTCACAAATACAATTTGAGTATTCTATTAATGCAGATTAGTAGTATTGACCCTTAGCTACTATTTCCATATAGTGGCATTCCGGGCCTCTACCTCGTTTTTCCACAATGGACATCATCCCTCACAGAAATCTCATATGTGCATCCAAATTCATTTTCAATCATTTATAACATTTTTCACAAATACAATTTGGATATTCTTATAATACAGATTAGTAGTATTGACCCTTAGCTACTATTCCCATATAGTGGCATTCCGGGCCTCTACCTTGTTTTTCCACAATGGACATCATCCCTCACAGAAATCTCATATGTGCATCCAAATTCTGTTTCAATCATTTATAACATTTTTCGCAAATACAATTTGGATATTCTTATAATACAGATTAGTAGTATTGACCCTTAGCTACTATTACCATATAGTGGCATTCCGGGCCTCTACCTTGTTTTTCCACAATGGACATCATCCCTCACAGAAATCTCATATGTGCATCCAAATTCATTTTCAATCATTTATAACATTTTTCGCAAATACAATTTGGATATTCTTATAATACAGATTAGTAGTATTGACCCTTAGCTACTATTACCATATAGTGGCATTCCGGGCCTCTACCTTGTTTTTCCACAATGGACATCATCCCTCACAGAAATCTCATATGTGCATCCAAATTCTGTTTCAATCATTTATAACATTTTTCGCAAATACAATTTGGATATTCTTATAATACAGATTAGTAGTATTGACCCTTAGCTACTATTACCATATAGTGGCATTCCGGGCCTCTACCTTGTTTTTCCACAATGGACATCATCCCTCACAGAAATCTCATATGTGCATCCAAATTCATTTTCAATCATTTATAACATTTTTCGCAAATACAATTTGGATATTCTTATAATACAGATTAGTAGTATTGACCCTTAGCTACTATTACCATATAGTGGCATTCCGGGCCTCTACCTTGTTTTTCCACAATGGACATCATCCCTCACAGAAATCTCATATGTGCATCCAAATTCTGTTTCAATCATTTATAACATTTTTCGCAAATACAATTTGGATATTCTTATAATACAGATTAGTAGTATTGACCCTTAGCTACTATTACCACATAGTGGCATTCCGGGCCTCTACCTTGTTTTTCCACAATGGACATCATCCCTCACAGAAATCTCATATGTGCATCCAAATTCATTTTCAATCATTTATAGCATTTTTCACAAATACAATTTGGATATTCTAATAATACAGATTAGTAGTATTGACCCTTAGCTACTATTACCACATAGTGGCATTCCGGGCCTCTACCTTGTTTTTCCACAATGGACATCATCCCTCACAGAAATCTCATATGTGCATCCAAATTCATTTTCAATCATTTATAACATTTTTCGCAAATACAATTTGGATATTCTTATAATACAAATTAGTAGTATTGACCCTTAGCTACTATTACCACATAGTGGCATTCCGGGCCTCTACCTTGTTTTTTCACAATGGATATCATCCCTCACAGAAATCTCATATGTGCATCCAAATTCATTTTCAATCATTTATAACATTTTTCGCAAATACAATTTGGATATTCTTATAATACAGATTAGTAGTATTGACCCTTAGCTACTATTACCATATAGTGGCATTCCGGGCCTCTACCTTGTTTTTCCACAATGGACATCATCCCTCACAGAAATCTCATATGTGCATCCAAATTCATTTTCAATCATTTATAACATTTTTCACAAATACAATTTGAATATTCTATTAATGCAGATTAGTAGTATTGACCCTTAGCTACTATTTCCATATAGTTGCATTCCGGGCCTCTACCTTGTTTTTTCACAATGGACATCATCCCTCACAGAAATCTCATATGTGCATCCAAATTCATTTTCAATCATTTATAACATTTTTCGCAAATACAATTTGGATATTCTTATAATACAGATTAGTAGTATTGACCCTTAGCTACTATTACCACATAGTGGCATTCCGGGCCTCTACCTTGTTTTTCCACAATGGACATCATCCCTCACAGAAATCTCATATGTGCATCCAAATTCATTTTCAATCATTTATAACATTTTTCACAAATACAATTTGAATATTTGAAAAATGTTATAAATGATTGAAAATGAATTTGGATGCACATATGAGATTTCTGTGAGGGATGATGTCCATTGTGGAAAAACAAGGTAGAGGCCCGGAATGCCACTATGTGGTAATAGTAGCTAAGGGTCAATACTACTAATCTGTATTATTAGAATATCCAAATTGTATTTGTGAAAAATGTTATAAATGATTGAAAATGAATTTGGATGCACATATGAGATTTCTGTGAGGGATGATGTCCGTTGTGGAAAAACAAGGTAGAGGCCCGGAATGCAACTATATGGAAATAGTAGCTAAGGGTCAATACTACTAATCTGTTTTATAAGAATATCCAAATTGTATTTGTGACCCTTAGCTACTATTTCCATATAGTGGCATTCCGGGCCTCTACCTCGTTTTTCCACAATGGACATCATCCCTCACAGAAATCTCATATGTGCATCCAAATTCATTTTCAATCATTTATAACATTTTTCACAAATACAATTTGGATATTCTAATAATACAGATTAGTAGTATTGACCCTTAGCTATTATTTCCATATAGTGGCATTCCGGGCCTCTACCTCGTTTTTCCACAATGGACATCATCCCTCACAGAAATCTCATATGTGCATCCAAATTCATTTTCAATCATTTATAACATTTTTCACAAATACAATTTGAATATTCTATTAATGCAGATTAGTAGTATTAACCCTTAGCTACTATTTCCATATAGTGGCATTCCGGGCCTCTACCTTGTTTTTCCACAATGGACATCATCCCTCACAGAAATCTCATATGTGCATCCAAATTCATTTTCAATCATTTATAACATTTTTCGCAAATACAATTTGGATATTCTTATAATACAGATTAGTAGTATTGACCCTTAGCTACTTTTACCACATAGTGGCATTCCGGGCCTCTACCTTGTTTTTCCACAATGGACATCATCCCTCACAGAAATCTCATATGTGCATCCAAATTCTGTTTCAATCATTTATAACATTTTTCGCAAATACAATTTGGATATTCTTATAATACAGATTAGTAGTATTGACCCTTAGCTACTATTACCACATAGTGGCATTCCGGGCCTCTACCTTGTTTTTCCACAATGGACATCATCCCTCACAGAAATCTCATATGTGCATCCAAATTCATTTTCAATCATTTATAGCATTTTTCACAAATACAATTTGGATATTCTTATAATACAGATTAGTAGTATTGACCCTTAGCTACTTTTACCACATAGTGGCATTCCGGGCCTCTACCTTGTTTTTCCACAATGGACATCATCCCTCACAGAAATCTCATATGTGCATCCAAATTCTGTTTCAATCATTTATAACATTTTTCGCAAATACAATTTGGATATTCTTATAATACAGATTAGTAGTATTGACCCTTAGCTACTATTACCATATAGTGGCATTCCGGGCCTCTACCTTGTTTTTCCACAATGGACATCATCCCTCACAGAAATCTCATATGTGCATCCAAATTCATTTTCAATCATTTATAACATTTTTCGCAAATACAATTTGGATATTCTTATAATACAGATTAGTAGTATTGACCCTTAGCTACTTTTACCACATAGTGGCATTCCGGGCCTCTACCTTGTTTTTCCACAATGGACATCATCCCTCACAGAAATCTCATATGTGCATCCAAATTCTGTTTCAATCATTTATAACATTTTTCGCAAATACAATTTGGATATTCTTATAATACAGATTAGTAGTATTGACCCTTAGCTACTATTACCACATAGTGGCATTCCGGGCCTCTACCTTGTTTTTCCACAATGGACATCATCCCTCACAGAAATCTCATATGTGCATCCAAATTCATTTTCAATCATTTATAGCATTTTTCACAAATACAATTTGGATATTCTAATAATACAGATTAGTAGTATTGACCCTTAGCTACTATTACCACATAGTGGCATTCCGGGCCTCTACCTTGTTTTTCCACAATGGACATCATCCCTCACAGAAATCTCATATGTGCATCCAAATTCATTTTCAATCATTTATAACATTTTTCGCAAATACAATTTGGATATTCTTATAATACAAATTAGTAGTATTGACCCTTAGCTACTATTACCACATAGTGGCATTCCGGGCCTCTACCTTGTTTTTTCACAATGGATATCATCCCTCACAGAAATCTCATATGTGCATCCAAATTCATTTTCAATCATTTATAACATTTTTCGCAAATACAATTTGGATATTCTTATAATACAGATTAGTAGTATTGACCCTTAGCTACTATTACCATATAGTGGCATTCCGGGCCTCTACCTTGTTTTTCCACAATGGACATCATCCCTCACAGAAATCTCATATGTGCATCCAAATTCATTTTCAATCATTTATAACATTTTTCACAAATACAATTTGAATATTCTATTAATGCAGATTAGTAGTATTGACCCTTAGCTACTATTTCCATATAGTTGCATTCCGGGCCTCTACCTTGTTTTTTCACAATGGACATCATCCCTCACAGAAATCTCATATGTGCATCCAAATTCATTTTCAATCATTTATAACATTTTTCGCAAATACAATTTGGATATTCTTATAATACAGATTAGTAGTATTGACCCTTAGCTACTATTACCACATAGTGGCATTCCGGGCCTCTACCTTGTTTTTCCACAATGGACATCATCCCTCACAGAAATCTCATATGTGCATCCAAATTCATTTTCAATCATTTATAACATTTTTCACAAATACAATTTGAATATTCTATTAATGCAGATTAGTAGTATTAACCCTTAGCTACTATTTCCATATAGTTGCATTCCGGGCCTCTACCTTGTTTTTTCACAATGGACATCATCCCTCACAGAAATCTCATATGTGCATCCAAATTCATTTTCAATCATTTATAACATTTTTCACAAATACAATTTGGATATTCTAATAATACAGATTAGTAGTATTGACCCTTAGCTACTATTACCACATAGTGGCATTCCGGGCCTCTACCTTGTTTTTCCACAATGGACATCATCCCTCACAGAAATCTCATATGTGCATCCAAATTCATTTTCAATCATTTATAACATTTTTCGCAAATACAATTTGGATATTCTTATAATACAGATTAGTAGTATTGACCCTTAGCTACTATTACCACATAGTGGCATTCCGGGCCTCTACCTTGTTTTTCCACAATGGACATCATCCCTCACAGAAATCTCATATGTGCATCCAAATTCATTTTCAATCATTTATAACATTTTTCACAAATACAATTTGGATATTCTTATAATACAGATTAGTAGTATTGACCCTTAGCTACTATTACCACATAGTGGCATTCCGGGCCTCTACCTTGTTTTTCCACAATGGACATCATCCCTCACAGAAATCTCATATGTGCATCCAAATTCATTTTCAATCATTTATAACATTTTTCACAAATACAATTTGGATATTCTAATAATACAGATTAGTAGTATTGACCCTTAGCTACTATTACCACATAGTGGCATTCCGGGCCTCTACCTTGTTTTTCCACAATGGACATCATCCCTCACAGAAATCTCATATGTGCATCCAAATTCATTTTCAATCATTTATAACATTTTTCACAAATACAATTTGGATATTCTAATAACACAGATTAGTAGTATTGACCCTTAGCTACTATTACCACATAGTGGCATTCCGGGCCTCTACCTTGTTTTTCCACAATGGACATCATCCCTCACAGAAATCTCATATGTGCATCCAAATTCATTTTCAATCATTTATAACATTTTTCACAAATACAATTTGAATATTCTATTAATGCAGATGAGTAGTATTGACCCTTAGCTACTATTACCACATAGTGGCATTCCGGGCCTCTACCTTGTTTTTCCACAATGGACATCATCCCTCACAGAAATCTCATATGTGCATCCAAATTCATTTTCAATCATTTATAACATTTTTCACAAATACAATTTGAATATTCTATTAATGCAGATTAGTAGTATTGACCCTTAGCTACTATTTCCATATAGTGGCATTCCGGGCCTCTACCTTGTTTTTCCACAATGGACATCATCCCTCACAGAAATCTCATATGTGCATCCAAATTCATTTTCAATCATTTATAACATTTTTCACAAATACAATTTGGATATTCTAATAATACAGATTAGTAGTATTGACCCTTAGCTACTATTACCACATAGTGGCATTCCGGGCCTCTACCTTGTTTTTCCACAATGGACATCATCCCTCACAGAAATCTCATATGTGCATCCAAATTCATTTTCAATCATTTATAACATTTTGCGCAAATACAATTTGGATATTCTTATAATACAGATTAGTAGTATTGACCCTTAGCTACTATTACCACATAGTGGCATTCCGGGCCTCTACCTTGTTTTTCCACAATGGACATCATCCCTCACAGAAATCTCATATGTGCATCCAAATTCATTTTCAATCATTTATAACATTTTTCGCAAATACAATTTGGATATTCTTATAATACAGATTAGTAGTATTGACCCTTAGCTACTATTTCCATATAGTGGCATTCCGGGCCTCTACCTTGTTTTTCCACAATGGACATCATCCCTCACAGAAATCTCATATGTGCATCCAAATTCATTTTCAATCATTTATAACATTTTTCACAAATACAATTTGAATATTCTATTAATGCAGATTAGTAGTATTAACCCTTAGCTACTATTTCCATATAGTGGCATTCCGGGCCTCTACCTTGTTTTTCCACAATGGACATCATCCCTCACAGAAATCTCATATGTGCATCCAAATTCATTTTCAATCATTTATAACATTTTTCACAAATACAATTTGAATATTCTATTAATGCAGATTAGTAGTATTGACCCTTAGCTACTATTTCCATATAGTGGCATTCCGGGCCTCTACCTCGTTTTTCCACAATGGACATCATCCCTCACAGAAATCTCATATGTGCATCCAAATTCATTTTCAATCATTTATAACATTTTTCACAAATACAATTTGAATATTCTATTAATGCAGATTAGTAGTATTGACCCTTAGCTACTATTTCCATATAGTGGCATTCCGGGCATCTACCTTGTTTTTCCACAATGGACATCATCCCTCACAGAAATCTCATATGTGCATCCAAATTCATTTTCAATCATTTATAACATTTTTCACAAATACAATTTGGATATTCTAATAATACAGATTAGTAGTATTGACCCTTAGCTACTATTACCACATAGTGGCATTCCGGGCCTCTACCTTGTTTTTCCACAATGGACATCATCCCTCACAGAAATCTCATATGTGCATCCAAATTCATTTTCAATCATTTATAACATTTTTCGCAAATACAATTTGGATATTCTTATAATACAGATTAGTAGTATTGACCCTTAGCTACTATTACCACATAGTGGCATTCCGGGCCTCTACCTTGTTTTTCCACAATGGACATCATCCCTCACAGAAATCTCATATGTGCATCCAAATTCATTTTCAATCATTTATAACATTTTTCACAAATACAATTTGGATATTCTAATAATACAGATTAGTAGTATTGACCCTTAGCTACTATTACCACATAGTGGCATTCCGGGCCTCTACCTTGGTTTTTCCACAATGGACATCATCCCTCACAGAAATCTCATATGTGCATCCAAATTCATTTTCAATCATTTATAACATTTTTCACAAATACAATTTGGATATTCTATTAATGCAGGTTAGTAGTATTGACCCTTAGCTACTATTTCCATATAGTGGCATTGCGGGCCTCTACCTTGTTTTTCCACAATGGACATCATCCCTCACAGAAATCTCATATGTGCATCCAAATTCATTTTCAATCATTTATAACATTTTTCACAAATACAATTTGAATATTCTATTAATGCAGATTAGTAGTATTGACCCTTAGCTACTATTTCCATATAGTGGCATTCCGGGCCTCTACCTCGTTTTTCCACAATGGACATCATCCCTCACAGAAATCTCATATGTGCATCCAAATTCATTTTCAATCATTTATAACATTTTTCACAAATACAATTTGAATATTCTATTAATGCAGATTAGTAGTATTAACCCTTAGCTACTATTTCCATATAGTGGCATTCCGGGCCTCTATCTCGTTTTTCCACAATGGACATCATCCCTCACAGAAATCTCATATGTGCATCCAAATTCATTTTCAATCATTTATAACATTTTTCACAAATACAATTTGAATATTCTATTAATGCAGATTAGTAGTATTGACCCTTAGCTACTATTACCACATAGTGGCATTCCGGGCCTCTACCTTGTTTTTCCACAATGGACATCATCCCTCACAGAAATCTCATATGTGCATCCAAATTCATTTTCAATCATTTATAACATTTTTCACAAATACAATTTGAATATTCTATTAATGCAGATTAGTAGTATTGACCCTTAGCTACTATTTCCATATAGTGGCATTCCGGGCCTCTACCTTGTTTTTCCACAATGGACATCATCCCCCACAGAAATCTCATATGTGCATACAAATTCATTTTCAATCATTTATAACATTTTTCACAAATACAATTTGAATATTCTATTAATGCAGATTAGTAGTATTAACCCTTAGCTACTATTTCCATATAGTGGCATTCCGGGCCTCTACCTTGTTTTTCCACAATGGACATCATCCCTCACAGAAATCTCATATGTGCATCCAAATTCATTTTCAATCATTTATAACATTTTTCACAAATACAATTTGAATATTCTATTAATGCAGATTAGTAGTATTAACCCTTAGCTACTATTTCCATATAGTGGCATTCCGGGCCTCTACCTCGTTTTTCCACAATGGACATCATCCCTCACAGAAATCTCATATGTGCATCCAAATTCATTTTCAATCATTTATAACATTTTTCACAAATACAATTTGAATATTCTATTAATGCAGGTTAGTAGTATTGACCCTTAGCTACTATTTCCATATAGTGGCATTCCGGGCCTCTACCTTGTTTTTCCACAATGGACATCATCCCTCACAGAAATCTCATATGTGCATCCAAATTCATTTTCAATCATTTATAACATTTTTCACAAATACAATTTGAATATTCTATTAATGCAGATTAGTAGTATTGACCCTTAGCTACTATTTCCATATAGTGGCATTCCGGGCCTCTACCTTGTTTTTCCACAATGGACATCATCCCTCACAGAAATCTCATATGTGCATACAAATTCATTTTCAATCATTTATAACATTTTTCACAAATACAATTTGAATATTCTATTAATGCAGATTAGTAGTATTGACCCTTAGCTACTATTTGCATATAGTGGCATTCCGGGCCTCTACCTCGTTTTTCCACAATGGACATCATCCCTCACAGAAATCTCATATGTGCATCCAAATTCATTTTCAATCATTTATAACATTTTTCACAAATACAATTTGAATATTCTATTAATGCAGGTTAGTAGTATTGACCCTTAGCTACTATTTCCATATAGTGGCATTCCGGGCCTCTACCTTGTTTTTCCACAATGGACATCATCCCTCACAGAAATCTCATATGTGCATCCAAATTCATTTTCAATCATTTATAACATTTTTCACAAATACAATCTGAATATTCTATTAATGCAGATTAGTAGTATTGACCCTTAGCTACTATTTCCATATAGTGGCATTCCGGGCCTCTACCTTGTTTTTCCACAATGGACATCATCCCTCACAGAAATCTCATATGTGCATACAAATTCATTTTCAATCATTTATAACATTTTTCACAAATACAATTTGAATATTCTATTAATGCAGATTAGTAGTATTAACCCTTAGCTACTATTTGCATATAGTGGCATTCCGGGCCTCTACCTCGTTTTTCCACAATGGACATCATCCCTCACAGAAATCTCATATGTGCATCCAAATTCATTTTCAATCATTTATAACATTTTTCACAAATACAATTTGAATATTCTATTAATGCAGGTTAGTAGTATTGACCCTTAGCTACTATTTCCATATAGTGGCATTCCGGGCCTCTACCTTGTTTTTCCACAATGGACATCATCCCTCACAGAAATCTCATATGTGCATCCAAATTCATTTTCAATCATTTATAACATTTTTCACAAATACAATTTGAATATTCTATTAATGCAGATTAGTAGTATTGACCCTTAGCTACTATTTCCATATAGTGGCATTCCGGGCCTCTACCTCGTTTTTCCACAATGGACATCATCCCTCACAGAAATCTCATATGTGCATCCAAATTCATTTTCAATCATTTATAACATTTTTCACAAATACAATTTGAATATTCTATTAATGCAGATTAGTAGTATTAACCCTTAGCTACTATTTCCATATAGTGGCATTCCGGGCCTCTATCTCGTTTTTCCACAATGGACATCATCCCTCACAGAAATCTCATATGTGCATCCAAATTCATTTTCAATCATTTATAACATTTTTCACAAATACAATTTGAGTATTCTATTAATGCAGATTAGTAGTATTGACCCTTAGCTACTATTTCCATATAGTGGCATTCCGGGCCTCTACCTCGTTTTTCCACAATGGACATCATCCCTCACAGAAATCTCATATGTGCATCCAAATTCATTTTCAATCATTTATAACATTTTTCACAAATACAATTTGAATATTCTATTAATGCAGATTAGTAGTATTGACCCTTAGCTACTATTCCCATATAGTGGCATTCCGGGCCTCTACCTTGTTTTTCCACAATGGACATCATCCCTCACAGAAATCTCATATGTGCATCCAAATTCATTTTCAATCATTTATAACATTTTTCACAAATACAATTTGAATATTCTATTAATGCAGATTAGTAGTATTAACCCTTAGCTACTATTTCCATATAGTGGCATTCCGGGCCTCTACCTCGTTTTTCCACAATGGACATCATCCCTCACAGAAATCTCATATGTGCATCCAAATTCATTTTCAATCATTTATAACATTTTTCACAAATACAATTTGAATATTCTATTAATGCAGATTAGTAGTATTGACCCTTAGCTACTATTTCCATATAGTGGCATTCCGGGCCTCTACCTTGTTTTTCCACAATGGACATCATCCCTCACAGAAATCTCATATGTGTAGACAAAACTTAACTGACAAATTGGTTCTGCTAAATATGTTGGTTTTGGTCTCTGCTAGTTAAATACGTTTTTTAGTTAAATATGTTTTTCTTGTTACGTCAAAAACATATTTAAGTTAAATATTTAAGTTAAATATGTTTTTCTTCTTACGTCATCACGTATTTAACTTTTTAGTCGTTACGTCAAAAACATATTTAACTCGGCATATTTATCTTCACACACATGCCAACTTAAACAATTTGTCATTTAAAGATTTTTTTAATATAGTGTGTAACATCGTGTGGATCTTCTCTTTATGTTGCATGTTGCTTAAGGCTCAGCTTTTAATGTTGTAACCTGCTCTAAATTATGTCATCGACTATCCGCTTCATGGTGTTAACCAGGAAAGAATTCAGGCAAATTGTTCGAAAAGGCTTAGAGTTCGCGTAGCTCCCCATGGCGAGTTTTTGTATAAATACCACCCTGGCTCTCCGCCAGCCGCAAGGGGTGTATGTAAAAGTTAGGAAAACATAAAAAGTCCGTACCAAATGAGTCGACACCAAGTCTACTTCCTTCTGTAGGAGAGCCGGTACGATGCGATCTTGTTCTACGGAAAGCAGCTTCTTATTGCCTCCGTAACCATTTTATTCGTAATGATAGGCCCATTGTGATGCACTTCTTTAATGCGAAGTTTAAGCTGTCAGACCTGTTCGCAGAATTTCCTTCAGGAGGTGCGTTTCGCTGCGCGTATAATCTTATTGTATTCTCTGAGCTCCTTGAATGCGAGTTTCTTCTGGCGTGTTTTGTTAAATAGACTACGAACATCCTTTCCTGTGTTACGGAAATCCCCTGTTATTTGGGGTTCATCGTGGGTGGATCTCCGTTCTCGGAGAGGGCAGCTCTTCACAAATGATTCAAATAGCACTTTCGTGATCTACAAACTGTTATCAATGTCCTAAAAAGGCACTTGTATTATGGTTGCCCCAGTCGGTTTCTGACTAAGTTTCAAAAATTTTATCCAATCAGTCTTGATCTTATTTCGAAAACTAATGGGCAGAAGAAGCTTTCCTCCAGCATTTTTACATACCAGTACATCAGAATTAAAATAAGCAAAGCATTGTTTAATGTCACATTGTTATTCCTTTACATACGAAATTCATCTGCTCGGAACGGAATGCATTCCGGTTTCTGTAATAGTTACGTTAATTGGTATTCTTGGTCGTCTGTTTACATTTTTGCTACTGACGCTGATGATACAACAAAATATTGTTAAATAATATCAATTGTTGTGGTGTGTGTTGCTTGCGGTGTCGATGTTATTGTTACCGGGCAGATGTAGATGTGTGTTTATGTCTAGTATGGTACTACAGTCGTCGTCATATGTAAAACATAATTGGGTTATTCACATGGTGTCTTAAAGTCTTATGTCTTAAAATAATAATAAAAAAATTAAGACTGCTGTTCTTATTTAAGTATGCTATTTCCAATTAAAAAACTATTTGCTTTAATTTTAGTTTTAAAAGTGAATAAAAATACAATAGAAAAGTTCATTTAAACATTGCAATGTTTGACGAAATTTTGAAATTTAGGAAACTTGTATTTGTTTAGATATAATAAAGACATTATTTAATTTAATTTTCAGCAATGTCAGGGATATTTATAAATACACGTGTAAATGTGCTTTAGTTTGCTTTGTTATCGATGAAAGCCATGTAACTAAGAGTGGATTCGAATTTCATTATTTATTCTGCCGGCTCTAATAGAAACTTTATAACCTTCAACTTTGTTGTAATTTGTTTGCATATTTTGCACTTCTTCCCGGGCCATCTTTTAATCACTCCTAACAAAGACATATCTTTCGCATGCTTCCGGAAAGGTCCATGATAATTGGATTAAAGTTTATTTTTGTGAACCATAAAGTTCATATAAGACCGCTCAAAGCGATCACTCTGGAGCCCGCACAAGACGAGCCCCATTACACAACTTTGGTTCTAAGTTTCCCCGCTTGGGGATAACCATAGCTACCAGGTGTACTTCCAAAGGAGATCTCACTATAAATTTATTTTTCCCGTTGCACCAGAATCGACTCTGGTCAGCCGCGGAATATATCGGACACGTTCGTCAATCCTACCAATCCTTAGAGTACTGTGCCAACTAATGGCAACGTTCTATTACACAGCATCAACAAGGACTACCTGTCTCAAACCAGACCATGTGGCGGGCCACATGATCTCATAAGTCCAAGACCGATTGTTATATTGTTAACCATGACCGTTAGCCTTCCAATAAACTGAAAGTGACCCGGCTGATACCCCGTAATTATAGACATTGGCCTTGTTTCTGATGGGAAGTATGCCCAAAGGCTCTCCTTGCTATTTTTTAAACCATCAATAAAGCTATATGACGTTATGACATGATAAAGACACCTTGTGAATTACCCAAATGACTATAAGCAAACTGAGTAAAAAATGCATTTGTTACTTGCAAGCAGCCACAAACATCATACACAAAACCAACTGCATGTTAAAGAAACAAGAGAGAGAACCTTGAAGAAACCAGTTTTAAAATTCTAATGTCAATGCCATTGTAAAGTGGTCGATGTGGTTGTTGCTATTTTTATTTCGAATGTAATAACGCTGGAAAATGTGCAACAGCAACAAATGCAATGGATATGTTGCATTTACATAAATAATAAACAAAACAAGTATTGAGAGCTTGTAAATTAAAACAACAATAATTTACAAATCTCATTTTGAACTCAGGGCAGTGTTGCCAGTTTAAAATCATGCGAACAGCACTAAATTTAAAAATTCACAAAAAGTAACCAAAATCTTAGTAACTTTGCAGTTATTAAACAAATAAGTGAACTTGTCTGTCGCATTTTAATTAATATGGCATTGCGTTGACAGCGTTTTATGAAAGAAAAAACTAGTATTTTAAAAAAGGTTTGATAAAATATTGAAACCAGTTATTTAGATTTAATATTTATTCTACAACTGACAAAAGAGGGCAATCTCTATCAATGAGCTGGTATTGGGAGCTTCCTTATAAGTTAAAATATAAAAAAACAAAAAAAACCAAACGGTTAATGAGTAACAGTAATCGTAGTGACAGTGGGCCTAATAGCCGAAATGCTTACATTGTGTTAAGCTCAGAAAGCGTTAGCAATGAAAACATTAGAGACCCTGAATATAATAGAAACTATTTAAGTGCAAAACCGAAAACAAATACAAATAATTTAAGTGCAAGTGTGCCTAATTTGAATAAATGTACTGAACAAGGGACAAATTTAGCCCAATCTCTGTTTAAAAATTATAAAAAAAATACCGAGGTGCCATCTTCATCGCGGTCTTCTTTGTCAAGTTCTGGTGTCGCACCTACAGCTGCTAAAAGCGCTCCAGGCCCAATTCCTGCGTGTGCTCCTAAGATCCAGGTAGGGATGGACAGGTACGTAACAGTTCTTAAAAGGGGGAGAAGTCCAAAATCGGCAGAAACATCTCAACCTGCAAAAATGTTGAAAGACGATGAAAGGCCAACCTCATCGCAAAATCGTTTTGCCATTCTGCAAGAAGATAATGATGCCCCCGTTACTGAAAAAAAGTCCTTTAAGCCACCTCCGATTTATTTGAGGGAAAGGAATTCGAATGATCTTGTAAAGTTTTTAGTAGGTTTGATTGGAGAAAACAACTTTTACGTTACTAACATTAAACGAGGTAACATATACGAGACAAAAATTCAGGTGAATGATGAAAACGCTTACCGCACCACTATTTCGGAGCTCGAAAAACTTAAGAAAAATTTCTATACTTACCAGCTTAAGAACGCTAAGGGCCTCCAGGTAGTTATAAAAGGTATTGACTCTAATGTTGACCCGGAGGAAATTAAAACCAATTTGTGCATGAAGGGCTTTAGAGTCAAATATGTATCAAACATAAGGAACAGGGAAAAATATCCTCAACCATTATTCTGGGTGGAGCTTGAGCCCAGTGACATTAAATTGAAAAAAAATGAAACACATCCGATATATGATCTTAGATATATTATGCACCGTAGAGTTATAGTGGAGGTGCCACATAAGCGATCTGGGCCCGTACAGTGCTTAAACTGCCAGGAATATGGCCACACCAAAGCATATTGTAAATTGCCTTCTGTTTGTGTTGTGTGTGGGGATCTGCACGATACGACCAACTGCGACAAGCCAAAAGAAGATCCTAGGGTGAAGAAATGCAGTAATTGCGGGGGAAACCACACCGCCAACTATAGAGGTTGCCCTGTTTTTGACTTGGTTAAACGCTCATCCAAGCCGAAGGTAGTTCCTGCCCCTCCCCAGCCGTTAAATATACCAACAACAAACATTCCCCAGTTAGCACAGCCAACTACTAGTCAAATTTCTTACGCCAGCGCACTAAAGTCAAACCAGTCGAATGCACAAAGGCCAAACCAACCAACCACACAACAACAAGTGCCAACAAGTGAACCAACTGGTCCCAATTTTAGCCGCCTGGAAGCCGTAATTGACAATATGGTCAAACAATTTACGCATATAATGGCGCAAATGGCTGGCATGATGCAGAAAATGCAGTCTGCTCTTCTGCAGGCCATGCTTAAAAGACCATGAACTGCCTCAGGGTTTGTTTCTGGAACGCAAACGGCATTCGCCAACACAAAAATGAGCTCGAATATTTTTTAATACACCATAAAATTGACGTCATGTGTATTTCCGAGACTCATATGACATCTAGGAGCACTTTTAAAATAAGTGGATACAATTTTTATGATTCGAAGGATCCCAGAGATAGATCATGTGGTGGCTCTGCTATTTTAATCAAATCAAGAATTAAGCACCAATGGTTGGGTGGCATCTCCGAATGCTATATTCAAGCAACAAACGTTTGCATTGATGAATTTTTCGCTAACCTAGTTATTTCGTCAGTGTATTGTCCACCCAGGTTCTCCATAACGAAGGATCAGTACAACAGTTTTTACAAATCTTTAGGTCCCCGCTTCATAGCTGCTGGAGACTATAACGCTAAACACACCTACTGGGGTTCCCGCTTAATTAGTCCCAGAGGTCGTATCTTGTATGATTCCGTATCTGAAATGGGTCTTTGTGTTATTTCTACCGGACAACCAACCTATTGGCCAACCGACCACAATAAAATTCCAGACGTAATAGATTTTGGCGTAGCAAAAGGTATACCCCCGGAGCTTATTGAGGCGCAAGCCTCTTTGGATTTATCTTCTGACCACTCACCCACAATTATCACTATTGGCAGTCCTAACCAAATCGCCACTAGTGATTTTTTCTTATCCAAAAGAGTAAATTGGTTGAAATATAAAAAATATATCAGCTCTCACTGCTCGGAACAAATACCACTAAAAACTCCCCAAGAAATCGATGATTGCCTGAGTATCCTAAATGAAAACATTAAAGAAGCCGTTGAACATGCTTCTTCAACATACCGTCAGGTCAAATACAACAAAATTTTTTCTGTCGATGTTGAGGAGCTTTTATCTGAAAAAAGGAGAGCGCGAAGAGAATGGCAACAGCATAGATCGCCCCAACTTAAAACGAAGCTAAAATAGTGTACAAATCGCTTAAAAACTTGCTGGAGGTACACAGAATTGCATCAATTAAGAAGTATTTGGAAGGTCTAGACGCGACTCCTCAAACAAATTATTCTCTATGGCGATCAGCCAGTCGTCTCAAAAGACCCGTAATCGCAAAACCACCACTGCGCAATCTAAGAGGATCCTGGGCTAGAAATGATGAAGAAAAATGCGATCTGCTCGCAAGCCATTTAAGAAACGTGTTCACTCCTAATACATGCACTGACGTGAGGGAATTACCGCCTGTTGTTTCTAGACGTCCTATAGAAATACGTTTCCGATGTTCAGATGTGGTAAAAGCTATAGCTAACCTTAATGATAAAAAAGCTGCTGGCGTTGATACAATGGGCAACAAAATGCTCATTGAGCTACCTTTTACAGCAAAAAGAATAATTCTTTTTATTTTTAATGCCATAATACGGCTTGAACATTTTCCACCAATATGGAAAGTTGCCTTAGTAAAGATGATTCCTAAGCCTGGTAAAGATCCTTCTAAGGTGGAGTCTTATAGGCCTATAAGTTTGTTACCAACTTTGTCAAAACTGTTTGAAAAGCTGCTTAAAAATAAGCTTACTCCGATCCTGAATGAAAACAACTGCATTCCAGATCACCAATTTGGCTTTAGAAGTCAACATAGCACAATAGAACAAACTCACAGACTGGTGCAGGTTATAAGAAAAACTTTCGAGGAAAAAAAGTACTGCTCCGCGCTTTTTATAGATGTCTCTCAAGCTTTCGACAAAGTATGGCACGAAGGCCTGTTAAACAAACTAAAGCTAAACCTTCCAGCTAATATTTTCAACCTACTAGAAAAGTACATAACCGGTCGACAGTTTAAAATCAAAGAGGGAAACCAAATAAGTTGTTACCAACCAATAGAGGCTGGTGTACCTCAAGGGAGTATCCTAGGTCCAATTTTGTACTTGCTTTACACGGCAGATATGCCAACAAACAGTTTTACGCACACGTCTACATTTGCTGACGATACCGCTTTTCTTAGTATTCATAAAGACCCTAAAGAGGCTTCGAACCAGCTGCAACAACACGTAACCCAAGTTGAGAAATGGGCAAAATTATGGGGAATAAAAATTAATGAGCAAAAATGTACCCACGTAACTTTTACTTTACGCAAAGAAACGTGCTCTCCAATTCTTATTAACAACCATATGGTGCCTCAACGAACCGAGACAAAATATCTTGGTATTCACCTGGACCGCCGCCTCACATGGAAGCCTCATATAGATGCGAAGTTGACGCAAATGAAACTTAAAGCTACACAAATTCATTGGCTAATCGGCAGAAACTCTGTGCTTCGTCTTGATTGTAAACTTCTACTGTACAAATCGATTTTGAAACCAATTTGGTGCTACGGTATACAATTATGGGGCACTGCTTCCGCCTCTAACATAGAAAAAATTCAACGCCGTCAAAACAAAATCCTAAGAATGATAACTGGTGCTCCTTGGTATATTAAAAACAGCAACATCCATAAGGATCTACAAGTTCCACTAGTTAAATGCGAAATCCTGAACTATGTGGACAAGTATTTAAACAAGCTGGAAACGCATCCAAATCCGCTCGCTCGAAACATCTTGCAACATAGTGGACACACTCGCCTGAAAAGAAGGGACACTATTGAACTTAGATGAAACTGTTTAACTTTATTTACTTCATTATGAGAACTTAAATTTTGGTCTGGTACTGACTGGACTAATATAAATTACTTAGTTTTAAGATTTGAATACTTATTGTTAGTTCGCAAAAGCGAAGATTCAATAATAAAAATATGAAAAAAAAAAAAAAAAAAAAAAAATTTGTTGCTATTCCTCCTCAACACTGTCTTCCAAAAATTTTAAAACACAATTGGAAGCACAATAAAATATTTGCAACACTTACTTGAATCCTTTATCATCGTCAATGCCATTGACAACACCATTTGTTGTAGCCACTTGGTCATCTTTTTTTAAGCCATTTGTATCGAATGGTGAATTTGCCTTTTCTTTATCATCGTGTGGCTGTAAATATGCAAAAACAGGAAAATTTAAAAACAAATCAAAATACATGTACATAAACATGGCTTTATATAAAAAAAAATTGTTCATTAAAAAAAGGACTTTGCATCGTAAAATTGTTAGAAAAAGTAAATAAATATAAAGGATAAAGGATGTTTAAAGTCAAATAGGAAGTTAAAAATTGCATTCTAGAAATTAAAAAATAAAACTAAGAGATAAAGATTTGTAATAAAAGAATAATAAAAGCATTAAATGGAAGCCAAATTGAGTGTGTCCTGTTCTATGTACAAGGTGGGCCAAAATGAAATCACTCTATTGGAAGATGCTCTTATTTTTGCATATTGCGGCCAATGTTAAATCTGTTTTGACATCTGTTAACTAGACTGATGTAGAATACAAGTGAACAAAACATGGAGCGATACACTCCTCAAGAACGCGAAATAATCGTGTCTATTTTTTTGCGAAAAACCATTCGTCTATGGTGTTGGCGCAGCGCGAGTTCCGTCGCCGATTTCCCGGTCGTCCGGCACCGACTGCGCAAACGCTGCGTCGTATGGCCACTTGAAGAATATGGGACCACACGAGACGCTGCTAAGAGAGGCCGGCCCCGGAGCGCCCGTTCTACCGAGAATATCGCCGCTGTTGGCGAGGATTTCGAGCTGTCGCCAGAAACATCGACCAGACGCCGTGCCTCACAATTAGCCACCAGCCGGTCGTCCCTAAGGCCAATTTCGGTATCAAAGACCTGCGCATGTTCGTCCGTATATTGGCTGCTGCCTGCCGACCATCAAACGAGTGTAACCTTCGCCCAAGCCATCGATCAATCTCGAGACCGTGGGGACGATTTTTTCGCCAAAATCATAACGAGCGATAAGGCTCATTTCCACCTCAGCGGGTTCGTGAATAAGCAAAACTATCGCTCCTAGAGGCATCGAAAATCCACGAGTTATGCACGAGGAGCCGTTACACCCGCTCAAAGTGACTGCATGATGCGCTATTTACACTGAAGGAGCCATCGGGCCTTTTTTTATGAAGACGCCGCTAGTCAAATGACAACAGTAGACGGTGCGCGCTAAAGGGCCACGTTAGCCGAGTTTTTTCTGCCGCAATCGAACGAATATCGACTGGAGGGCATGTGGTTCCAACAGAACGAAGCAGCGGCACACACTGTGCAAGCCACAATATTCTGAAGGCAGCGTTTCTGGCTCGACTCATCTCTCATTTTGGCGATTTACATTGGTCCGCAAGATCGCCCGAGTGCGAGAATCTGTCGCCCGAAGTTCTCGCCATAAAACGAGCCCGTATAGCAACCAATTATGACAACACCCATTTGGCCGATATCATTTTTTCGACTTGACCAATAAAATTCTAAAGGTTCAAATAAACATAATTAAAAAACAGAATCGAAGTTTTTCACTTAGAAAAAAAAGAGAGCAAAACAACATCGGATGACTTCTTTTTGCCCACCTTGTATATGAAAATATTAATTGCAATAACTATAATATCTACGTACAAGTTTAGCAAAAAAGAATTATTTAAGTTAAGAATATTTTATAAAGAGAAATAAAATATTACCTTATCGTTATCATCAAATTTAAGTGCCCTTAAACGGGGTTCTAAGCCCGATAAAGGGCTTTCTTTATTCGTTGGTGAACCACCCAAAACATATTCCACCATTTTAACACCTAAACCACTTGTAGCATCACGAGGGCTGAAAAAAAATTAAAAAAGATATAAAAATAAATAGATGCAAATAGATAATAGAATTACAAAAAAACCCTTTTAAAAAGGGGAAACAAAAATAAGTATATTATATAAAAGAAAACAGCATGTTACAACATGCAACATGGAGTACTGTCGCTGCTTTTTCTTTGTCATATACACATTCTTACGTACACAGAAAAAAACTAAAAAATTATTAATTACGAAAAATGATTGTATATGATTGAATTAAGGAAAGAATAGTACACATCTCACTAAAATAATTACTCCCTATTATGGGTCACAACTCAACTCAGTTAAGTTGAAATTGTGCAATTTGGTATTATGATTTCAACTAGACCAGTGAAAATAATTATTATTATTCACAACTTGCGTTAGTTTGTTTGATGAAAAATTCAAAAATTGCATTTCGTCTGTAGCAGTCTTGGTTTACTTGTAATCATGAGGCTCCTTGAAAAATGGCTCCAATTAAAAATGGCCCAAAAATGAAAATGGAAAATGGCTCCAAAATTTTATATTTAAAGCAACAACACAAAAAATTTGGGGCAATTTTTTCTGTTTTTGGGTCCATTTTTTATTGTGATTTTTCATTTTTAAACTTTTAAAAGTTTAAGGTCTTTTTTTTTCATTTTTAAACTTTTTGTTACTATGAAATATAGTAAAATAAAAAATGGTTCTAATGAAAAATGACAAACCCCAAAACATTTAATAAAAAATGGTACCAATTTGAAAAACGAAAAATAACCCCATTTTAAAAATTAAAAATAGCCCGAAAAAAGTAAGGAATTTTTAAGGAAAGGAAAAATGGTCCTAAATGTGGAAACGATAAATGGCCCCAAAATAATTTAAAAAAAAACGGCAGATCTAAAATTAAAGTTATAAATAGTTCCACGTTTTTACATTACTGGAGCAAGGTTTAGGAAACATAACCTAATTTGGAAAACTGTCATAAAATTTCGTGTCCAGAACAAAATGATTTTTTATATGTGCTAAGGTTTCGAGTAAAGATGGTTTTGGATGGCCGCCCTTCGGCCGGGGGCAAAGAACTTAAAGCCAAAAACAAATCCTCGCTTAGAGACAGCCAACCTTCATCCTACCGCCTCTATTGAATTCAAGCCGCCGACTTTACAGATAAATGTAAACACAATTTTTAATTCTTAAAGACATGTCCACAATAGGTTAAGCATACTTAAGCTTTTTGATTTACGTTTGGATTCCTAATTTTATTGGGGCTATTTCTCATTTAATCATTTTTTAGTAAACTGAAAAATTCAAAAATTAAAAATGGCTCTGAACCTTTCAAAAAAATTTGAGGTTATTTCAAAAAATAAAAAATCACCCCAATTTTACAAATGAAAACTGGCCTGAAAACAGACCAGAAACAAATTTTCGTGTTGTTGTTTTTAACACAAAAAGACTTAAACGTGTTTTCAACTACCAAAGTGATTAAATCAATTAAAAAGATGTCAAATTTGCACCTCTCACCAAAGTATTATACCAATTACCTAAATTGTTTAAACCGAAAAATTAAACATTTTTAAGATTTTGATTACTGAGATGATCAAAATTAAAGCTTACTTCAAACACTTGAATTGCTTGAATGGATTAACAAGTGAAAATAAAAGATAATAAAAATGTTGATATTTTATTGTTGACCTTTAATAGTTTTATCCTGTGGTATAAATAGTTTGGCTTTAGGTCGTATATTTTCCCTTTATCAATAAAAAACTCAAATTTTTAAGTTTTTGTTTAAAAGAAAAATATGTATTTTTATTTTATATTCCGATATTTCGATCTACTTCGCAGATCATCATCAGGGATTTTTTACAATTATATTTTTTAAAATTTATTTATTTAACTTAATAACTTCTTTCCGTACTAAAGCTTTAGTAAAAATTTGAGTTTTTTATTGATAAAGGGAAAATATACGACCTAAAGCCAAACTATTTATACCACAGGATAAAGATAATAAAAATTAATTTTTTTCTGGGTCGGCATCGGGGGGGCTAAATGGGCTGTATTTGTTCACTTGGACAATATCCAGCAAAAATAGCAATATTTATATCCAGGGCAGCGAAAGGTATTATTATTTGGCAGGTTGATAAGCTTCGGAAGAAGAAGGGAATTTTCAGCTATACATTCCATTGGGGGCAAGTGGCACGAGGTAACAACTGGGCAGCAGTAAACCTGAAAGGCTACTGGACATGTCATGCTTTTGGCTATAGCACGGTTGAAAATGCCTTACCCATTCTGGCCATGCTGTGGGTGAAGACTTTGAATTAATCTGCACTAGACTTTTATAAATATGTAGTTCGTCAGATGGTTCGGCAGATACCGATAATCCTTGTAAATATATTTATATTAGTAATTTTTGCTTAGCCAGGATCTTCCTTTTACTAGATTTACCCACGATATTCCACTGCTGACCAGGGTCCCATTTGGTACCGCGGTAACCAGAAGGCCTTCGTGTTACACATAATCTGATTGATGGTGGGTTCTCCTTTAGAACCACACGTAGTGGCTGTGGTTATCCCCAAGCGACCAACTGAGAACGCAAGTTGTATTTTGGGCTGGTCTTGAACGAGTCTCAGGGTGATCGCCTTGAGCAGTTTTATACAATCCTTGAAGTTCACAAAAAAAAATGTCTTTTGGAGTTAATGAGGTTTAACAGGTGCATGAAAATAGAGAAGTATTTTCTACAATCCTGAAAGGTGACGATGAGTGCTCAGAAGCAAGTATATATAGAAAATTGGCTTAGGCTTTGCTTCGTACGAGCTCAAATGGGACTCCGTAATATTAATGGCAGGGTTTTTTACCCAAATAAATTGATCATTGGCTAATGACTTTTAAATAATGTCGTATAAGAATATAAAAGGGTGTGAATGATGAACGAATTAAGTGCAAAAGCGTTGCATTAACAGAAAAACTAAATGATCTGGGAAAAAAATTAATGTCCGCAAGTAAAGCAAAGGATGTTATGCGGACATTTTTATCATAAAAAATGCTTATAATACAAAAAAATGGGGGATTATTATGTAATTCGATTAAAATTGAAAAAGAGTTAAAATATTTTCAACAAACTTACCTTAAAATTCCAGCATTTCCACTCGCTGATGTATCCGGTGCTTGTGGAAATGTACGTGGTCGTGGCAAGATTGTTTCACTTTGTGTTGACCAGGGTGAGTCTTTCCATACATGAGGGTCTCCAATGTGCAAAGGATTCAGGGGGCCACCGGAAACACCAGCCGAAGCCGAACCTTTACCGTCGGACTTTTCCCATAATTTTTTGGCAGTGGATGTAGTGATCTGGAATAAAAGAAATGAAAATACAAAAATTAATTTTAATAAGTTATTTCAAAAGAAAATTAGTAAATATTGCCCAGTCCACAACATAAAAAGTGTTGTTTTCGTTTGCTATACACCCATAAAAAATCAAAGTGATTGTAACCGAATTTACTGCCTAACTGTGTAAAATCATATCCATACATACATATTTGTTTGCCAACAAACCAAAAAGGCTCAGAAATTGCTGACTCAAACAGAATGGAGAAAATCTTCAACATTTGCACTTAAGTGCACCGGTAGTGATTTTAATCACTATTTTTACAGCTTTTTGTTTTTTACTTCGTTTAATTTTGCCCAGTTACTAAATGGAAGTTTTTCCAACCCAATGAGAAAGTGGAAGGTGTTGTATAACAGTTTGATTCAATGTTGATAAACTGATTTGATATTTAAAAATTTAATGTTGTGACCTATTTTTCAATAATTAAATGTAAACACAATTGCATTTATTTCTCCAACAAAAAATAAAAACAAAATTAACAATTTTTTAAAGGATACCAGACAGCTACAAAAAAAAAATCAAATAGATTTACTTTAGTACATAGACGGAAGTAAAATGAAATTGCTAAAACGTGTTTAAGTATAAAGACCTAAATTTTGATTTTTGCAACAATTTGTGTAAATGTGTGTTGTCTGCAACAAGTTTGAAGAGGCAGTAATGCAGTGATTGTGTTGGTTGAGTGTAATTATTTGTCTCTTATGGCACTAGGGTGACCATAGCTGAAAGTTTAAGATATGATAGAATTACATTAAAAAAGTTTTGGAATGTAATATGAAAGATTAAGCCGCTGCGAAATAATTTTGTCATACTAATTTGTTTTGCAATATCTCATAGATATTAAATAAATATTGACAATATTTTATGCGGATAAGACGTTTGACATGTTTATTACTTAACTTATTATTGGTTTTGCTTTTAACTATTTTTTCTAAAGAAAATGAAGACTCGTAGATATAAGTTAAGCTAAGCATTAAATGTAATTTAAAAATTTGTCCATCAAACATTTTGAAAATCCATGCTGGTCACACTGGTCATCTGACACTCTCTTCAATGCTCAGAGAGCACGCACACACATGTGCTATTTTGCGGATCACCGGCTTAAATTAATTGTAAACAAAACATTTTGACGGGGTTCACTAATTAAAAATTAAAAGAAAAGAGGGCTTCGTACTTGTTGACTGATTTTGTTTATTAAAATTAATATCAATTATTAAATTTAGTTAAAATCTATTGAAATTGAATCAGAAGTTTCTGAAATAAAAAGAGAAAATTGCGAAATTGGATTATAAATTTTTAAAAACAAATTAGAACTCTCTGAAACACAATTAGAATGTTGCTAAAAAACAATTTAATTTTTATTTTCTCTGAATGTGTTTTAGTACATATTAAATAATAATTTAATTTTTTTTTAATTGCTAATAAACTCATTAGTTGATTTTATAAAAGTGTTATTTTTTGTTTCTTTAAATTAAATAAATAAATGATTCGCACATATAAACCATTCTTTATTCAAAACAATTACATGGGTGCGGTTTGAGTTCTGGTTCGTGCGATCAATAGAAATTTCGTCCAAGTTCCGGTTTGGTTTAAAAAATGCAAGTATGGTCGGGCTCTATTAATAAATTATAACTTAAAACTTACTTTAACTTAAATAAATTTTTGAAATGATCTTAATCCTCAACAAATCTCTTCATAAAACTAGTATTTAGCAGAAACAACCCGTGGCATAATAATTAAAACAACAACAAAGCAGCACGTGTAAATTTAACTTATTAACATAAATAAGGGAATTTTTATTTTTAAATAATTTTAAACATGTGATTAGTTTAAAGCACAAATTATGTAGTCATTGAAATAGTTAAGTATTTTTATGCCATTTGAATTTTGTTTGGGATTTTTTTCTCTTAAAATATCTGAGTCTTTAGCAGAAACAATCTTATTTTAAAAGATGTGTGTGAAAATAAATATGCAGAGTTATATATGTTTTTTACGTAACGACTAAAAAGTTAAATACGTGATGACGTAACAATAAAAACATATTTAACTTAAATATGTTTTTGAAGTAAGAAAAATATCTTTTTGACGTAAGAAGAAAAACATATATAACTTAAACATGTTTTGATGTGACGGTTTAGGTTCAAAATTAAACGTATTTAACTAGCGAAGGAAAAAACCAAAATATTTAGCAGAACTAATTTTGCAGTTGTTTTGGCTAAACATATAAGATTTCTGTGAGGGATTATGGCCATTGTGGGAAAACAAGGTAGAGGCCAGGGATGCCACTATATGGAAATAGTAGCTTATGGTCAATGCTAAATTCTGTATAAGTAGAACATCCAAATTGATTTTGTGAAATGTGTTATAAATAATTTAAAATCAACTTGGCTTATATGAGATTTCTGTGAGGGATTATGGCCATTGTGGAAAAATAAGGTAAAGGCCCGTAGACCGGTAGAGGTGGAGTGGGTATTGAAGTCTTGAACACTCTAAGGCCAATCACCCGTAGAAATAGAATTTGGTAAATTGTTTTTACCCAGTTTGAGACTTTTGCCTTATAGGCTGGGTCTTGTTGAAAGGACCGCGGCTCGTTTTAGAAATAATGTGCTTTTTAACGGCTTTAGAGCCTTTTCCAAAACGTCATATTGTATACCTTTTCTAAAGTTTTAATAACACCTTAATTGGCATACTGGCTTATTAAAGGTTTTGATTTTTGCTTGCGTTTCTGCTTTAGTGCCGCCGTTAGTAGATGTCCCGTATTTCTTTTGTAAGCTCGAAGTCCCAAGACATATTAAATGATGCGATAAAGGGATACCTTCGATATATTCACGTCCCGCGACAATTTTTCGACTTTGTACAGCTTTTCGCACACTGCGCAAACGACTAGATCTTCAACTCCGAAACAGTTTTGCAGCACGATAAATAAAACTCTGACTTAACCCGAGCGGCTGCAACGTTCGATAAATGTTTCCAGTTTTCATTCCACATTTTTTTGTGGCAATAATGACAAAATGGGTTTCAATAGCTCTTGATTCCATAATTATGAGTAACGTTCGCCAAAAACGTTTTTTCAAAAATGAAGTACAAATACATCTATCTTAGTTGTTAAAGTTTTACAGCGAAGAGTCGGTGGTTTGAGCCCATCAGAGTTTATATCATTAACGCCTGGCCGAGGGCTGGTTATTCAAAGCCCTTTTTACGCAAAGCCTTAGCATATTACCAAAAAATTATTTTCTTGTTTTAGACACGAAATTTTATAACACTTTTTCAAAATAGTATGTGAAGTTTACGAAATTATGCCAAATTCCCTTAAGCGTCCTATCTGAGAAACAACCTCATTCATATACTCTATTCGGTTATGACATCTATATAACAACCCCATTAAGTTCTTTCCTAAGAAAAAATGTTTTTAGTAGGACGGCATTATATCAACTTACATCCCCTGTAGCGTCTACTCATGAAGGGATTTCACCCGATATCTTACAACCCCATTCAGATCTGTCCGAAACGACCTGTATAACACTTAGAAAATTTTTTATATAAGAGCGGCATTATATCAACTTCTGAAACGTTCTTCCTGAGACACTACCTCATATACCCTCTTCAGTTATGCCATCTACTTCTCAAGGGCTTTTAACCCGATGTACCACAACCCCATTCAGGCCTGTCCAGAATTGCCCGCATTACAATTACAAAAAAATTTTTTAAGTAGGACGACATTATATCAACTTCTACCTCCTGTAGCGTCCTTCTTGAAAAACACTTTATATAGGGTCCTTATCTACACTTATGGCATCTACTCATCAGGAGCTTTCACAAAATACATCTTAACCAAGGTTTTTTTCCCGGACTTTTTTGCTTCCCGGGAAACGGTAATCAAAAATTAATTTCCCGGGGATCCAGGGAATCCCGATCTTCAAATAAAGAAAAATTTACAGGTTGTACTAATAAAAAACTATTTTTATTTTAAAATAAACAATGTATATAAGTTAATACATACATATAAAAAACTTACGAATTCAAAAAAGAAAAATATAAAGAGATCAAAGCAAAACTTAACAATTCAGTCCAGGGTACACATAACCAGGTAATCAAGGCGAATTCATAAGTTTTGCCCTCTGAATTTACTTTTTGTGTTTGAACGGTGGATTTAAAAAAAAAAATAAAAATTTCATACAAAATTATATGTTCATTTGAAAAGTACGAATGTCAAATTTATTATAGTCGGCTGAGCTCTTGATATTACCTGTTTGACTGTACCCTGATTGCAATTATGAATAAATTACAACCACTGTAGAATGCAACCAGCGGTAAAGTCTTCGTTAGACAAAAATTTGATTTTGTTTCATATTTACGCTAGTATTTATTATAGTTATAGTAGGCTTATTAAAGGATTATTTGACAATTCGCATAGACATCTCTCAAATAGGCCCTTAATTACCATACTTTAGTTTTTTATAAATATGGGGGTTAGTATTTAATGTTTTATAAACCAAAAATAAGGAAAAAGTAAAAGAAAATTGTGAATATGCTACGAAAATACTTGAAATGCGAGATTTTGTATGTCCCGGGATTCCCGCACAAAATTCCCGGAAAATCGGGAAATGAAAATTGACGAATTTCTAGTGAATTTTCGGGACGGGAACTCCCGGGAAAAACCCTAATCTTAACCCTATTCAGGTATATTCTAAATGGTCCGCCGTGTTACCTAAGTATGAACGCATTCATTGTCTTTCAAAATGGTATGTATTTTACATATGACTTTTTGACACTTTTGCTATCCATATGTAATTGCATATGTCTGATCAAATTGCCTTTTTACAAATGGGTTATAATTTTCACACAAATATACGTAATTACATTACATGTGACGTAACCTCCAAACCAAAATCAAAAACTTACTTTTACTACTTGTTACGATTTTAAAAGCAGCTGATGACAGATGCTTTGTCCGATGAAAATAAAATACACTCTTATTGAAAATTTGCTCTATGACATTATCATATGTAATTCACACATTATTAATATTAAAATACAAGACGAATTTGCATTTCTATCATAAAAAGCGACCGATACTTTTTAATTAAATTTAATTAGTTTAACTTCACACCATTAAAGTTTGCCACTAAAAGTTGTGTAAAGCCAGTTATACCTAAACCAATAAAACCTGAAGGCCTAGCCGGACAGACGGATGGGTAGACGGACATGCATGCTTTAATCAAATAAGGAAGTGATTCTGAGCCGATCGGTATCATTGAAGGTGGCTCTTAGACTATTATTTTTAGACGTTACAAGCATTTGCACAAACGCATTATGCCACTAGTTCGTACGTGGTGTTGGTTAAATATTATAATTTAATATTGTATTTCGATTACGAATTGCATTTGATTTTTTTGTGTTTTCTTTGGAATTTTATTTTGCATAAATTTATTTAAAAAAATCAAAAAAAAGTGTTAAACATTCATTTCTATCTACATTTAATATATTTAGCTTATGACTTTCATTATTTAGTTTTTTCACTCCCTCAATAATCTGATTTAAGTCCATTTATATATTTAAAATAGTAAATTCAACAATTTCAATATATGTAAACGTTTTTTTCTTTTTCAAAAATATTCATGTTTAATGACGTGTTTAATTTTATTTGCGAAATTAAATAAAATCAAAATAAATTATTGTTGTTGGTTTTTTAAGACCAAAATGTATGTCAAGATTGAAACACCATTTGGAGTAAAAAAATATTGTTGCGTTTTTTAAGTAATTTTGTTCTGCTCTTAGCGTTATTCAGTTTTGTCATAGTTGTTTGTCAGTCTCTAAAACTTATATGGTTAGAACATTGCCTTTAAGCAATTAAAAAAAAATAAGATTTTGATTTTGCAAGCACTCAAATAATAATTTTTAACTGATTTATTGTTAAGAAACATAACAACTCTGTCTAGTAATTTTTTAAACGAAGAAAACACATGTTTTGGACATTTTGAAAAGTTAAGTGGATTTGATTTGTTGAGTTGACTTTGTGTCAACAATTACATTGTAGTTAACTAAACAATAGTCAAATTGCAGAAAAATTTTTATTTTTATTTTAAGATGTTAAATTTACAGATAATTTTATTGTTTATAAATAATATATATATATCTGAGAGATGGATGATGTTTGACTGTTAGTCAAGTGTTGCCGAAGAGACTTTTAATACAAACAAGTAAAATTTGTATGGCAAACACCTTAGGGCGCGGAGACAGGGGGTAAGTATGTTTTAGGAATATGTTTGCGAGAAGAAATTAATGGGGGTCGGTCGTACACTTTATTGCTCTAAGGCCAACTCTGAAGAAGTTGTGGGCATTTTCATATCATTTTTGAAAATTTTGTATGGCAGCCCCATTAGGGCGGGGATATATGGGGTATGTTCTAGGAATATGTTTGGAAGAAGAAATTAATGGGGGTCGGTCGTACACTTTATTGCTCTAAGGCCAACTCTGAAGAAGTTGTGGGCATTTTCATATAATTTTTGTAAATTTTGTATGGCAAAGATTAAGGCGGGGATATAGGGGGTAAGTATGTTCTAGGAATATGTTTGGGAGAAGAAATTAATGGGGGTCGGTCGTACACTTTATTGCTCTAAGGCCAACTCTGAAGAAGTTGTGGGCGTTTTTATATCATTTTTGTAAAATTTGTATGGCAACCCCCTTAGGGCGCGGAGACAGGGGGTAAGTATGTTTTAGGAATATGTTTGGGAGAAGAAATTAATGGGGGTCGGTCGTACAGTTTATTGCTCTAAGGCCAACTCTGAAGAAGCTGTGGGCATTTTCATATCATTTTTGTAAATTTTGTATGGCAAAGATTAAGGCGGGGATATAGGGGGTAAGTATGTTCTAGGAATATGTTTGGGAGAAGAAATTAATGGGGGTCGGTCGTACCCTTTATTGCTCTAAGGCCAACTCTGAAGAAGTTGTGGCCATTTTCATATCATTTTTGTTAAATTTTGTAAGGCAACCCCCTCAGGGCGTGGAGATAGGGGGTAAGTATGCTCTAGGAATACGTTTGGGAGGAAAAACTAATGGGGGTCTGTGATACATTTTTTTTCCTCTAGGGGCGACTCCGGGGAAGTTGTAGCGGTTTTTACCTTATTTTTTAAAATTTTGTATGGCAACCATGTTAGGGGCTGGAGATAGAGAGTAAGTATGTTCCACAAAAATGTTTGGATGGAAAACATAATTTGGGTCGGTCTTACATTTTACCTTTGTAGGAGAACCCTGGAAGCCGTAGGAGCGATTTTAAAAATGTTTAAATTAAGCTTTGTATGGCAACCCTGTTATATGTATGAACACTTATACTAATAAAATTTTTGTTTTGGATGTGTTTCAATAATATCAACATGACTGATTCTATACATATTTATTTTTAGCGTATTTTTGAACAATTTTTATTTCTTAAATTTCCTTTATAATTTATCAGGCTAATTAGTTCAAATTTATTGTGATAAGATTTTCATTCTGTTATTTTCTTTTTTTGTTGTTTTTTTATTATTACATGTAAAAGTATGTTCTTTGTTGTTGTTGTAGACTCAAAAAACCGAGGTAGTCTTTGTTTTTTGCTTATATCTCGGCCATTTATCGGCCGATTTTGCTGAATTTCAATACCGATTTTCTCGCGACTGTGGCAGTTTGATACCACTTACGGGTATATGCGATATCGGGGGTCTTCAGAAAGTTGATTTCAACCATAACACAGACAGACGGACATCGCTAAATCGGGTCCCAAATGGATAATAAAGAAATTACAAAGGAAATGACAGACTTATATATACTCTTATCACTTATGTGAAGGGTATAAAAAGCACAGTGTATATGGAAAAGTAAACTTCGTCCTATCTTACAAAATTTTAAAGAAAGAAAAAAGACGTCCCGTTTTCCTTTCTCATTAACAAATTAAATAGGTAATGTTTACAGCCAAAAGACACTACTACCGTTCAAAGAGTACTAATAATGAAATTGCGTAGCTGCTTTCAAAAATGCATTCTACTCGGCTAGTATCGGTGGAAACCCCCTGCTTTTTTTCGAATAAAAGCTTCTTTCAACATTAACGAAAAAATTTTAATTTCTTCTGACAAAAAAAAATAAATTATATAATGAACTTAAGCCGAAATAAAAAGTTAAAATTTGTATTGAAAACATTTAGTTCAACAAAAAATAAAATTTATTTTTATTTTTAAATTAACATAAATAAAAATCTTATAAAAATTAATGAAATAATTATGAATATATATAAAAAATAAAATAAATCAATTTGTTTAAAATGTATTACAATTAAACTAACACATTTGTATAATTTAATTAAAAATCTAGTTAACTATTTTGTTGCATTGTAATTACATTTTTTAATTGATGCTTTTAACTTGTTTGTAGGCTCAAAACCAATAAAGATTTTATTGGGATTACAAATTTCCAAATTACAATTATACCTACCGTCTCCAAATCACATTCTCAGTCGAGTAAAGCATGTCTGTCTGTCCGTCCATTTGGCTGGCAGGGTATCCTTGTAAACTTGTGTGTGTATTAGAACCAACCATATTAAAACTGGTGATAAAAGCGACCCATTTCTTCAAATCCTCCATACATATAATCTTACGGACTAAACATTTTGATTTATAATTAGCTTGAATTTCTTCATTTCCGAATTCCTTCTATTTCGACACAATTTTGCAACAATTATGTCACCAATTTTAAGCTGAGTTTCATTGTGCTCGATCATTAATTTACAATGGGTCCCATGTAAGTCTAACTCCTGAAAACCAAAATTATACGCACAAACTGTGTATAAATAATAACATCGAGATGTTATTACACATGTGCAAATATTATCCCTATAGAAATGACACTAAAAAATTTAATGAACATCGTTCGGTCCATTATTGACCCCATCCCCAATAGTAGTCCTTTAGCCGGAAATTATTATAACCTGCATTAACACTTTATGTAGGTCGGCATTGGAACCAAATCTTGCCCGGATAATTTGAATAAAAAATGAAATAATTGTTCAGCATTTGGTTGGTCCTTTACATAAAATAAATCAGGATGAAGTTTATAATACCGTCTAGAATGACCTATTAAAATTTTGTTGTCGTTTTCGCCTTTTTTATTTGTGCGATAAAAAAAACGATTAAAGTTTTACCGGTAGGTGGCTCTGCGTGCAGATTCACATATTCGATTTTTATTAATACCTGGCCACTACGTGACCCAATGTTGTGAACGATATAACTAAAATCATGCTTTTCTTTCTTGCAAGTATAGTTACAAATTTTATCACTTATGTTATTCAATATTTTGTATTTTATATTTACACGTTTGTGAAAAGTACAAAGACCCCAAACATAACTAAACATTCTTATACGCCATTACACTCCATTTGTATATTAGAATTACAGCAATGTTTAAGAATATAGCAGTAAGAACCTGGGTTAAATATTTGTATATATTCGGCATCTTATCTACAATCTCAGTAAACACTATTTGACATATTTAAGAAAAAGGCACTTACGTTATTAGAGCAGTTAGAAATATGAATAACACTAGTGACATTTTAATGTTGCCAATTAATTAAGAAAACGTTCTCTTTAAATGAAGTTTTAAAGGAAGAATAACTTTTTTCCAAAAAGATTTTTAGAGGTATTTTTTGCTAAAAACTTTTTAAACAAAGGTAAACAATTTTGTTTTATGTCTACCAAAACAAACAAGCCTCTAATACGATTCTGCATTAAATAAAATGTTTTAAATTATTCTGCGGTCGGCCTTGTACATCCTTTTCGGTGATTGTTATTCCCCACATCTGTATATCTCTCTGTACGCACTTGCACCACAACGAGGTATTGAAAATACAAACGAAGAAAAAATAAAGAATACAACGTATGAGAAACAAAATTAAACCGTACAAGTACAGAATCAACTATTTAATAGAACGAAGACAGCAAAGTTACTTTATACAAGGTGGTGTTATAACTTCAGCTGATTATTGTTGACTTTGCTTTGCTCAAACACCTAGACGTCAAAGCTGCATACTTAACGTTTGTTTCCTTGTGTGTTTGTTTGAATTTTTAATGAATGGAAAAAAAGTCTGCCAGCCAACCAAGTCAACCTAAACTAACCAGCAAATGACTCAGTTTTTCGTTACTTAAGCCAGAGTCAGCCCAGTTTACTACCGACAACAAAACACCTACTTTTACCAACACATTAATGCGTACGTAGTGTACATATGTATGTACGTGAATATGCAACTTTTTCATTCACAAAAAAAAAAAAAAATATGTTGCATGTAAAGTTCAAGTCAAAAAGAAATCAATGAATGAAAGAAAGAATATCGTTAGATCTAATCCCAGGCATTTAGTTTTGCCCTTTATAGACTGGTGAATCAATAAATTTCGCAAAAACCGGCTTCGGAATACATAGTTCAAAACCGGAAAAACCCGGGCGTCTGGTGTCTTTATTTAAAAAGTTTGACCGTAAAATGTTACAGTATGCGACAAAACATATGCACGAGATTGTACTTACAATCAGATATCTTTATAATGTAGAAAATTTCATTCGTATTTTTACTTGCGTTATTTTTTTGTAATGATAATAGAGTCCTTTTACTAACACAAGACAAAAACAAAGAAAAAAAAATGTTTAATAAAAAAAATTAATAATAAACTTACAAAACCGCTATTTTACATGCGACAAAACAAATGCACGAAGTAGTTGGAATTTAAGTTCTCCATTTTTTCTAACAAATTACTAACAAAAAGAACCGTTAAATGAGATGCACAATTTTTTAGATATAAACGGAATAATTTGAAACATTTTGCACATGTTTATTAATATTTATATTTTTTCAAAGTCATCGGTCATAGTTTGCAATATTTTAATAAAAGAATGGCTTACAGCAAATATTCCGATCATATAAAAGAAAATAAATATAAATGATTATAATAAAGGGGAATCAGTAACGTCGATTGCAAATAAATTTGGAATTCACCACAGTGTCATTTTTCGCATTGTAAGCCGTTTCTGTTCATCAGGATAGTTGGCAACCGTACACAGAGGTGGTAGGCCCCGGAAAACCAGCAAACGGGACGACCAGGCAATACTGCGCTTAATAAAAAAAGGATCCAATTACCTCAGCAAGATCAGTTGCAAGTCAGTTAAACTTGAATGTCTCGATTAGATTCATCCAAAGACGATCTGTTGAAGGTGGATTAAAATCAGAGTTCGAAATTGCTCACTCACTTCTCATTCGTGAGAACGAGTGTGAGCGCTGTGTTTACTACAGCAATTTTTCATTAATGAATGAGTTTTTAAAAAACATTTTGTGCCTTCTCACTCTCGAGTGAGAAAAAAAATTTTTTTTTTTCACCAGTCATAAGTGAGAAGTGAAAAGAAAAATTTACTTTTTTTTTCACGAACATAAATGAAAAGCATCAAATTCGAGTACTTCTCATAAGTGAGAAATCATAAATGAATTTTTTCGCGAAGCATTCTTAAATGTGTGCACATAAAATTTTTTGGTCATGTAACTGGTGCTGCCATATGTAAAATTTTGTCGCATAATTTTTGAAATGCTTAAAAAAAGTAGGAATAATTTTTTATTTAAACATGTTTTTAATAAATTAAAAACTGTTATACGTTGTGGTTCTTAACTTCTTTGTTTAATTTTCTTGCTTTCATAATAAAATATTTGCATTTATTTAACTTCATTTCATTTAAATTTTTCAATGAATCCGATTTAATGATTTTAGTAATAAAAATATGCGGTTAAGGTTTTACAAAAATTTGAAGCATTACTCCAGTGACAAACAAAAGCATCGTCACCATCACTTTCATCATTACTTTGTATATCTTGTTTGTGAAGTAGTTTGTAATGTCTTTCACTACGTTCCTTTTTGCACGATTCTATTAAGCAAATACTTTTTTTGAAGATGCATCGTACAACACATATTTTTCAAAATTAAATTGTCTTTTAGGCACTGATTGTTATTCACTTCACGCTATTTAAAATCCAAATAAGGTTCTTTTACAAATATTTAATGTTGATATTGCAAAAAAAATAGAGCTGTTACACATACTCATGCAAATTTTAAAAGGATTGGAAAAAATTGCATTCCGCTTTACCACCATTAGAGATAATTGTTCATCATTTCATTTTGCTTGGGATTTTCCACTAATTTGAAAGGTATTTTATACCTGCCTGTCCGTCATACTTTTAGGTATTAGGTATATTGTTACAAAAAATTGTGGTGGTCATTATACAAAACACACGCAAATCTTTTTATGTACAACAATTTGAAACTTTATCTCTCAGGTCAATTAAATAGAACCTAAGAGTTTGAAGGAGTTCTATTTGCAAAAGTAAGGTAAATTAAAAAAAGAGCAGTTACGACCTTGAACACAATACACAAGAAATACTTTTTTTATTAGAAAACTTGAATTAAAAATTTAGGAAAATAGTTCAAAAATATTTTTAAAGATTGCTATGAAAATTTGTGTCAGTGAAGACCATAAAATTTCTAAAAAATCACAAAATAAAATATAATGTATTATTTAAGTTTTTTAACAAAAACTATTTTTTTATAAATATGACTTTTTCACAATAAATACTGCTAAAAGTAATCCTTTATATTAATATTTATTAATTTTTTATTATATTAGCAAAATAAAAAAAATTTATGTAAATGCAAGAATTTTTTTACTCTTATTGAGAGTACAAATTTCACACACTTAAAAAATTATTTTCCGGCAACTCTGTTACAAAGCGTGAAAAATATTAAAGCAACACTCGCGCTCATAAAAGAATGAATCGAAAGTGAAAAGAAGAAATTTCTCATTCATTTGTGAGTGAGAAATAAAATTTGGTTTTTATTTTTCATTTGTGATTTGTGAGCGTGAAAAAAAACGACAAACTTCTCATAAGTGAGTGAGGGTTGGCAAAAATTTTTTCACGCTATTTTATGAACGTGAGAAGAAATTTTTTTTTTAGGATTTTTCGCTCTCGAGATTTTTCATGAATGGTGTTTTTTTATCGCTCACTCTTGAGAAAATTTGTACTCTGATTAAAATTATATAGAAGTGCAAAAACACCATTTATTTCTGCCAAAAACAGTTTAGCCAAAATCAAATTTGCAAAGGAGCACATCAACTGGACCACAACCCAATGGAAAATCGTACTCTTCTCTGACGAGTCTAAGTTCAATCTTAAAAGTTTTGATTGATTTAGGCTGGTACGTACGCCAAAAGGACAACGCCTTAACCCTCAATATGCCAAAGGTACGGTTAAGCACGGAGGAGTAAATGTATTGGTCTGGGGATGCTTTTCTGGCCATAGAATCGGATTAATCCATAAAATAAATGGTGTAATGGATCGATTCGTTTAAAAGGATATCCTACAAAACATAATGCTACCACATACAGAGGAGGAAATGCCGCTTAAGTAGAGGTATCAACAGGACAACGATCCTAAACACACGGCTAAATGCATCAAAGAGTGGTTTGCAGTTAATAAAATAAATTTTTTAAAATGGCCAGCTCAATCGCCAGATCTCAATCCCATAAAAAATCTATTGGATATTGTAGATCGTAAAATTAACCGTTATAATTGCAGAAATCCGGATGAACTTTTCCGCCAGGTGGAAATTGTTCGGAATGAAGTTTCTGGAGAAATCTTATCAAACCTAACTGAGTCCATACTACGGAGATGTGAAGAAGTTTTAAAAAATAATGGCTACTCAACTAAATATTAATATTTTTTTGAGTTTCCTAAAGACGGGCATATGTTTTGTCGCATACAAAAAGCTGTGTTTTATTGTATAATATGAATTTTTTTAAGTTTTATAAGAATTTTCATTTGTTTTTCTTATATTTTATTAAATTTAGGTTATTAACTTTATAAAAAAAATAAAAAAGTCCAAATCCAAATGTGTTTGCTTTTGTTTTTGAGACATATTCTACTTAACAGAAGTTCGTGCATATGTTTTGTCGCACACTGTATATATAAAATTATGTTTTTATAAAATTTTTGATTTTTCTTAAAATTTTTTCTAACCACTAGAGTTGTGCCCGACTCGTTACTTTCGCTCGTTTTTGCTAACAACGTCGTTCATTTAATCTTCAAACCTTATATAAATTACATTGTAGTTTGTGCGTCTATTTTATCACTTAATGCATTACTTTGAACTGCAAAGCAATTCTCTTTTTTTCAAATTATTTCAAATATTTGTTTTACAACATAGTTTTAATTACAAAATGTGTAAAACAAAAACGTGATGTGCTTGTTTAAAACACATTTTTAACATCAACTGTTAAAGGTATTTAGATATTTAGAACCCTCTTGTGAAAATATATTTTAAACTAAATGCAATGGTTTTGTTAGTCTGCGTAAATTAGAGTGTCGATCATGCAGTTAAGCTGAAAGCAATATTACATAATGAATGCAATGTATATATTCATATAAATAAGAAGGTAAAAAAGGCAGAAAAATCTTATATTTTTTTAAATTTTTGGTTATATTTTTGTTTTAATTTTAAGCATGAAACTGTCATGAAAAGAGTAAACTAGGAATCGTTTAAACAGTAAGTTAAATGAACACAAAAATATATTCATAGTTCAAATGTAGAACTAACCCCAACTCATTTTTCCTCTCAAAAATTTTTCCGTAAACATACTTACCCCCTATCCCCACCCCCTAAGGGAGTTTCCATACAAAAACTGGAAAAGTTAGGGTAAAAACCCCTACACGTTGTGAAGGGTGTATAAGAAGAACATAGCGCGCTTACTTGTTTTTATTATTGTTATTATTTTCTTTATCAGTGCGTTCCAGTATAAACATCGGTCTTTCAGTATCAAGTGCGATATTTAAATTTGTATAAATTTTTCGGCTTTTTTTAGAAAAAACCATTTGTACAAATATTTAATAATTGAAACCGGAAAATATGCATTTAGTTTTTTGTTAAATTGTTTTTGTTAAAAAAGACAAACACATGAAAAGACCGCAACCAAAAAATAATAATAATGTACATAAATAGTGGAACAAAAAATAAATAAATTTTGTTTTAAATATAATTTATTGTTTAGTAAGGAAGGGTCTTTTACAATGATAACGTTGTTGATGAAATAGAAATTTAAACTTTCTCATTTTAGCGTTAATAATGCAAAAAAGTCAACCCAAAATGGAAATCAAAAACTGAATCATAAACTTTGTAAGACATCAAAATTAAATGTGGACTTAAAATTGCAGAAGAAACTAGGTGCAATGTATGTATATACAAATTCGGCATCGACATTAAAACTTAGAAGCAAACTAAAAAGACAAGAAAAATTTTCGTATCTACAAAAACAAGTAAATTAAAATAACTTAAAAAAATGTTATCTGCACAAAACAAAAAATGTTCTCGCCTTTGAAAAAAAACTTTGCGGACTGTATGTATTAATTCAAATTCACTTTCAGCTTTTTTCTCTTGGGCTCAGATCTTTTTTAAAACTTTTAAAAATCATTAAAAACATTGCTTAAAGTAAGTTGGCAACTCTAATCAGAGTTGAAATTTCACAAACAAAAACAACTGTTTTTATCTGGCTGTTTTTGATTTGTATTCGATGGTGCAAACTCGAAGAATTTTATTTTTTAATTTTGTTGATTTGTCTGATGTTAAATCCAGTGAAAAATTTTATAATATCAACACCGCTTGGATAGTGTGTTATTCACAATAGAGACCTACATTTCACATTAAAACGCTTTTATTTATGTGCAATTTCTATACAACCGCTTTTGGTTTTTATTTTTTGTTTAAAAAAGGTATTTTAATTTGTATAAAAAGTTGTTAACGCTCGACGGCAGCTGGGCAATTATTTGTATGTTTTATTTATTTAAATGTATATGCATGGCTATTGCAATTTATTTAAAAGGATTTTTAAATCACTTTTGTTTTAACAACAAATCCATGAATCAGCTGAAAACTGGTTTACATACAAAAATATAAAACACATTTTTTATAAACGAATAAACCTATATGTGAGGTTGTTTGTGCAACACAAATACTCACTCAGAACGCTTTGACAGCTGAATAAAGCATACATACATATGTATGTACATACATACAAACAAATCTTTAAATACTAAAGGTACCTTTACACGGTAATACATATATTACGATATGTCAAAAAATGTTGTGGGATAATACAAAATCTCATCATGTAAAAGCATAATGTATTGGGTAGGAGAGAATACGGATAAAAAATTTGACAAGTGTTCGGTAAATGTTTATTTTCTAAACCATTTTAGAAACTTCTGTATTCTCATCACATCAGAGGTGTGAAAGATTGGCAGCACTTACAGCATCTAATGAAGGTGGCTACACTTAATGAAACAATACACAAACAATCAAAATAAAAGCAGATTTTTTTCATGTTGTTTTTGTTAATATTGTTGAACCTTAACCATATGGCGTTACCCCAAAAGGAAAGTGGCAAGAAACAACCGATTTTGATTTTACCAACCTCATCCGTGTAAACATGAAAAATAGTTAGAACAGATTTTTATTCTCTTTTTTTAAACACGGAGAGAATTTCATAATATTTTGATTCTACAAAATCTAATTACTTTGTATAACCGTTTAAAGGTACCTTAAGTAATAAACAAATTAATTTTTTATTTAAATTTTTTGTACATTTAAAAGGTTTTCTTTAGAAATCCCCACAATATAATTGTTGATCTTTGTCCTTTGAAAACAAAAACATGGGGAAAAAATATGACCTTGCTTTAAATATTAAAATTCCTCTTGTTCACATAGGAAAGCTATGAATTTTTCCTTTTTAAGAAAAAAGTTCTTTCTCTTTGAGGTAGCTCCATTAAAAAAATCCATGGGAGTTACATCGGGGGTCCTCTGTGGCCATGGGGTAATCCCTGAGCGACTGATCAGTTTTTGGGGGAAATTTTCCCAAAGAAAATTCATCGAAGCTCTGGCTGTGTGTGCATCATCCTGTTGAAACCACGTGTGTGAAGAGTACGATGGATGAGTTCGCAGGTTTGACAAAAAGAATTCCGTAGTTATGCGTCGTTAATTTTCAAATTTTTCAATTTTAAAAAGATGGAACTTCAGATCCTTTTATAAAATTTCATCAATCATCAATCGCTCTTGGAAGTTTCAGTGAGGCTGTTTTTTCCGTATTGAAAGTCGCGGATTTTCATGTAAACTGCTTTCAACCCGTTTACGATTTTTTTGGAGGCCTTAAAGATCGATTGGACCCTGGCCGTGGGACATTCATATCCGAAGCAGTTGCGCGGAATTTCTGCACCAACGAACGAATAAAATTTACACTCGGTCCATTACGTATTCGCCGAATACCGAACTTTGAAAAATATTGTCGACGGGCAACTACGTAAGAATTATGTGTTACTTTAAAAAAATGTTTCCACAGCGAATGCGCAATGCTCAATCCGCACAATCGATAATTCCAACGTCCCCACCCCCCCCCCCCCCTCCGCACCGTTTATTACTTTTCAAAACTTACGTATTTAAAACAAGTAATAGCGCTATATTCTGCTGTGCCGAATCTTATATACCCTTCACATTAGCCTTTCGAAACCCTGAACTTTTTTTATTTTTATAATTTTTTTTATTTATAAAATATTTCTAATTTTTAAATAGAGGTCGGTGTCGTATTTTAACCCACTTAGGGGGACTACGGGGAAGTCTTAGGGGTTTTTACCCTAATTTCTTCAAATTTTGTATGGCAACCCCATAAGGGGGTAGAGATAGCGGGTAAGTGTGTTCTAGAAAAAGGTTTAAGAGGAGAAACTAATGGGGGTCAGTTGTACACTTTATTTCTCTAAGGCCGACTCTGGGGAAGTTATGGGCGTTTTTAACTAATTTTTGTAAATTTTGTATGGCAACTCCCTTAGGTGATAAGGATAGGGGGTAAATTTGTTGTAGAAATATTTTTGGAAGGGAAAACTAATGGGGCTGTGTGTGATACATTTTATGCCTCTAAGGGCGACTCCGGGGAAGTTGTAGGGATTTTTACCCGAATTTTTTTTATTTTGTATGACAGCCCTATTAGGTGCTGGAGATACAGGGTAAGTACATTCCAAAAAAACGTTTGGGGGGAAAAACTTTGGAGGAGTATCCTGGAAACTGTAGAGGGGACTAATTAATTTCCCAAACTTTGTATGGGAGCCCCTTTAGGCGATGGTGATAGGGGGTAAGTATGCTTTAGGAATATGTTTGGAAGGAAAAACTAATGGGGGTCTGTGATACATTTTATTCCTCTAAGGGCGATTACGAGGAAGTTGTAGCAGTTTTTACCCTTATTTTTTTATTTTGTAAGGTTTTGTATAGTTAGGGGCTGGAGATAAGGTGTAAGCACGTTTTAGAAAAATGTTAGGGGGGAAAAACTAATTGTAGTCGGTATAACATTTGACCTTTGTAGGAATACCCTGAAAGCTGTGGAAGCGATTTAAAATAATAAAAAAAAATTAAACTTTGTATGGCAACCCTGTTAGGGGACGGATATATGGTATAAGTATGTTCCAGAAAGATGCCCTTGAAAAAAAATTAATGGAAGTCAGTCTTGGGGCAATTTCGGGACAGTTGTAGAGGTTTTTACGTACAAATTTTAGAGAAATAAACAGAGGTGGCCATGGGTTTTGGTTTATATCTCGGTCAGTTTTAGGGCGATTTTGCTGGATTTCTCGCAGATATTTCTGATAGTTTGATACCACTTACGAGTCTATGCAACATCGGGGGAAAGTTGATTTCAACCATATAACGGACAGACAGGCAGACGAAGATCGCTAAATCGACTTCCCTATCTATAAGGATTAGGAAATTATATACTTTATGGGGTCGCATATGAATATTAAAGAAGACAACATAGTATAAGTTGTCTTCTTTAATACCCTTATCACTTATGTGAAGGGTATAAATATAAATTTGCCCGCATACACCCTGTATTTGCTGAGATACATATATAGGAATGAATATAAGTACATATGCATAAATTTTGCAATAAAAAGTGGGTTATTTTAGGTTTTTGCTTATATCCCGGCCCGTAGTGAATCGATCTTACTGATTTTAAATTTATTTTCTTAACGGGGTCTCAAATGGATATTAGAGAAATTACATATTGAATGACAAACATATACATACAGTCATGTGAAAAATAATAGGGACATTTATATTCAATCAATTAAAACCCCAACTCTGGTATTACTTTGAAACATAAATGCAAAATATCATATAAATTGTTTTCTGGGATGTCAATGATATAAAGAACCGTTATTTAAACAAAAGTATTTTGTACCTTTTTTTAGTTGTAGGTAATTTTGTGTAGTAAGCATTTTTTAGAGTGTGATAAATAATAGGGACGCTATTATTAAAGTGATTTTAAATTTAAAGTGTTGAGTTTTTTAAGTATTTGGAAGCGAAAAGGTATTGTATATAAGATGTACTACAAACATAAATTGGGGAAATAACAATTATAATAAAATTTAAACATTAAAGATGGGCAGAGGTAAGCATTGCACCGCCGAGCTTCGTGAACAAATAAAACACCTACAAATTCAGGGATTTTCGTACCGAAAAATAGCTGAAACTTTGAATTGCTCTAGGAGAATGGTAGAAAATGTTGTAAAATATAAGCTCCAGAAAGAAACGCGTGGAAGAAAACTTAAAATATCACCCAGTCTGGAGAGGAATATGGTAAGATTTGTGAAAAAGAACCCGTTTGCATCTTCAAATCAAATCAAAAAGGAATTTTCTTTGAACGTTGACACTTCCACTATTCGCAAAAGGCTAATTAATAATAATTTAAAAGCAAAAAGACCCAGAAAAGTGCCGTTTTGTCCAAAAGAAATGTAAGTAGAAGACTACTTTTTGCTAACGAGCATGCCAAGTGGCCAGTGGAGAAATGGCGTAATATCCTGTGGTCGGATGAAACCAAATCGAACCTGTTCCACCCCGATTGTGGTACTCAAAATGTTCGCAGGCCAGTAAACACAGCTTTCAAACCGCAATATACAGTTAAAGCTATAAAACACGGAGGAGGATCATTTATGGTGGGGGGATCCTTCTCATACCAAGGTGTTGGTCGGATATACCGAATTGAGGACACAATGACAGCGGTAACTTACTGCTATATTTTAAGCGAAGTGTTGTTGCCTTATGCTGAGGAAAACATGCCACTTCGATGGGTGTTTCAGCAAGACAACGACCCGAAGCACACTTCGAAGCTGGCAAAGAAATGGTTCTTGGATAACAATATCAACTTACTAAGCTGGCCTGCTCAATCACCAGACTTGAATCTTATTGAAAACTTGTGGCAAGAAGTAAAAGTAGCTTTGAGGGGTAAAAAAGCCACAAATAAAGAATCACTCTGGCTACTAATACAGGAAGCGTGGAAAGCTATTCCTCTTGCCACGTGCCAAAAGTTGGTTGACTCAATGCCTCGCCGGTGTATGGCTGTTATTCAAAGTAAGGGACTTGCAACAATGTATTAAAAAAACACTATTAAAAAATAAAAAGTATTTAAAAAAAATTGAATTTAAAATATTTTTTTTTCGTAAAAACTGTAAATGTCCCTATTTTTTTTCACAACGTTTTTTAGGTTAAGCTATTAAAAACATTTTTTATTTCCTTTTTATATTGATTTCTAGTCTTTTTGTTTTATTTTCTTAAAATAGGGATATTAGCCAATTAAAAAATAAAAAAAATAATCAAAATTTAATGAAAATATTCGTTTTATTGATATTGTTAAGAAACACTACAATGTGTCCCTATTATTTTTCACATGACTGTATATACCCTTATCAATATGTGAAGGGTATAAAATAAACTGTGTTTCGATTCAGTAACTTATTTTAACGATATTCGAATCATTAAAATAAGTTAACAATAAACAAACACAAAAATTATTGTCGTTAAATTAACAATACTTAAGAATAACATCTGACTTTAACGTTAGCGAATATCGGTTAAAAAAAAAACTTTACTGAATCGCAAAATCGTCATATTTATTGTTAACTTCTTTTAACGATGCTAATATCATTAAAATAAGTTACTAAATCGCACCACTGGTATGCGAAAAAAACAGTTTTTGGTTTTTTTTTTAATTATCATGTTTTATGTGAGATCCTTTATCATTCGTAAATTTAGCAAATGAAGTGCACATACATTAATGCCTGGTATAAATAATATTTACCCCTAATGGGACAAATTTTCATCAAAGCCCTAAGATGGCAACACTAAACGGCACCATTATATTTTCATTTGGTTAAAAGAGAGCCTTCAGTTCAACGTGTTGTGCTCAGTTTTATACACGAAAAAAACAAAAAAAAAACATTAAAAACAGAAAGTCTAGGGGTTAAAAAACCAAAGAAAATTTAAAACAAAAACTAAAGCCAAAAACATTTGTAGAATTATAAACCATAAGAAGAAAACAAGAGCTGCATGAAAAAATAAACAAATATAGAAAATAAAGAATAAAACAAACAAAATGAATTTGATAATAAATTGATATACAAACGGTATAATATATAATGACATACAATGTTTGTATAAGAAAAACGTGCGCAACTTGCCTGACAAAAACCGCACAAGTAAAATTTTTTATTTTCTGAATAAGAAAAATTAAAAATTAATTATTTAAACTTTTTATACGTTTCGTTAAACATAAATATATTGTGGTTTTTTAACAATACTATATTTTATTTTGACAAACTCTTGACCTGGAACATTATCACCACAAGCAAAAGCTTCGTTGGAGTTAAAACGGTGAAGAAAAAAAAAGTAAAATAAAACCAGAACTAGCTATTTTAAATAACTTAAATTTTGGTAAAAATTTTATGAATTTTACATAGGCTTCCATAGGAGGGATGCTATCCATTTTGGAAAACGCTGTAATCAACATTTTGATGCATAACTACTACAAACTACGTTCGATAGAATCTAAGGGGTAAAAATTAATACTTTTTCTAATTTCTAAACTCAAAAAGAGGAAAAACAAAATTTAATATGCGTTCGAGAGGTATAAAAAAATACTAATGAATATGTTTTTGGTACTTTTTTGCTTCTCTTGAGGTTATGAGTCAAGAGCGGATATCGGCAAAAGCTGGGCGCCGAGCCTTTATGGTTTCTCTTAACTTACGAAGGTGTGCACACACATTGTGGAGTAAAAAACATTAAGGCTGTGTTATCGCTTGTTATTTAATTATACTAACAACAATGTGAAACAAACAATAAGAGGACGTTTCTTAAGAGAGCCTAAACCGCCATTGCAAATGTTAATGTATTGGGTGCCTTTATCTGGTCTAGAGCATTGTCAGCAAGAGTGTCACTTGGGACTGAACACTAATGGGGCTTTACATGAACAGTACAACTTTTCGATAGTCCGGAGACATATAGTTTCAAGCTCATTTGGATAATCGAGTTGCCTGGACTAAAGAAGTTAAAATTATTGAAACAATCTAAGTGAATTAAGACATATATTTATTCTTTTGTGTTTGTATTTCGTTATATAAAAGCTTATATAAAATTAAAGAGTATGGATTCTCTTTAAGTGAAATAATAATAAAAAATTTTATAAATTCAAAATAAATACAAAAGCATTGTTAATTTGGTTGAACAAAGCCTCTTTAACAAAAGAATATCCTGCATATCCAAATTATTTTCCTAAGCCCACTGAATGCAAACTGAAAATTAATTTTTTAGCATCGGAATAAGAGTTCTTTGTTTTTATATCCATTATTTTTGAACATGTTATAAGAGTTATGGCATTTTTATATTAGGGTAACGACTTGTAGACAAGGGTTAGATATAAGAAAAAAAAATTTTGATTTAAAGCAAAAAACACAAATTTTAGTTGCGTTTGGGCTGCCATGTTTATATTTAAGTTTCATGTTTAAAAACAAATAAGTCGAAACTAAAATAAAATTTCTACAATTAAGAAAAAGTTTTCCTACAAAAATTTCCAAAAATGCGAAAACCAATAAAAAAAATATTTGAAATTATTTATTTTGTTTTGCTTTAATTTAAACAAAAAAATTTTAAATGTTCGTTAAAGTTTAATATCAAAAATGTATAGATTACTATTTTTCTAATAAGAACAGAGTCTTGATATAACAAATATATTTGTTATCATAAAATCGTGTTTTTGTATTATTTTTTTATTGTTATTTGCTAGAATACAATGAACTTTATTTTATTTTTATCTTCAACGTTTGTTTTATTTTTAGTATTGAATGTGCTTGAGTGACGTTTAGTTTGAAATGCTTTAATACGTATAGGTAGTTACATACATACATACATACATATGTATGTATATACTTATATGCACAAATATACGTTCGATAATTTTTGAAATAAAGCAGACTAAACACATAATAGATTTTGGTAAAATTTTTTACCAAAACAAATAAACAACGAAAAAGACAAAACATGTCTGTCAGCGTATTTGCCTATTACTTACGTACATTCAATTAAATCGGTTTTTGCATAAAACAGACATTTGCAGTCTGTTGGTCACCGTGTTGTGTTCATAAAATTGAAAAAATGTTTCATAGTTTATAACTGGGGGATGTAGCTCAGATGGTAGAGCGCTCGCTTAGCATGTGAGAGGTACGGGGATCGATGCCCCGCATCTCCAACTTTCGAACTTTTTTAAATATTTTTTAAAAAATTTTTTTAATTTTAAATAATTGCTCTTTATTTTTTATTTAAATAAAAGTTATTAACAAAGCTCAGTTATTGGTAAAATTATTCTCGAGAGACAAAATAACATTGCATTAGAAAAAGGTTGTTGTCTATGATTTTATTCTTTTCTTATGCAATTCTGTGTTTTCGTTTATGTATATCAACAGAAGAGGCTTGTTTCACACAACAAAACAAAACAAAGTCCACCCGACAACAGCAACAGAAAATTCTTAAAAGCAATCGTCAAATTCTTAAGGATGAAAATCAACCACAACAACTACCAATACATGTAATAAATGCAGTGCATACATATGTATGTAAACACTAGACTAGTAATTAACCCGCTACTTTGTATTTCAAGTTTTAAATATTTACTAAAACATCGTACTAAATACAATTAAAAAAGTTTAATTTTCTTTATGAATTCCAACTTCAATATCCTTTAATTTAATGCGAACGAATAGTTTTTGATCACTAAGTTGACTTTTGACCTCAATCAGGGTTAACAGTCCTTTATTTTATATTTCTAGAAGAACCAAAATACCAAAAAATGCTTGAGTACCAAAAATGCGAAAAAACGGATTTTTATCACTGAGCTTCAGCCTCACTCATAATTCTAGTAGATAACAACAAAATTTAAAAACAATACAAAAAAATTTACTTTTTGTCCATTTTGCTGAGTTTGACACAAAAAAGTACCACAAATGTGGAAAAGTACTTTTTGTCACTCTATTGACTTCTGGACTTCACCAGGGTAATTAGCCTTTAATTTTATATTTCTAGAAAGAAAAACACAAAAAAGTACCAAAAATTAGAAAAGTACCTTTTGTCCAATTTGTACACTTCCGACCTTATTATGGGCCAATAGGCCTAAATTTTATATTTCTAACGTCTTAAACTCTAAAAATGCAAAAGGGCCGATAATGCGAAAAAATACTTTTTGGCCACTTTGTTTACATTTGATCTCAATCTAAATCAAAAGTCGTGTATTAATCCCAAAAAAGATGAAAAGTACCAAAAATTTTTGAAAAAAAGGTGGTTCATATTTCAATATTAAAAATCTTAAAATAATGCAAAAAGTATTTACCCTTTTCAAGGCCCCAAATGAAACAAAAAAATAAAAAAAATCCCCAAAAAACCCGAAAAAAGGTTTAAAAATAAAAAAAAATACTTTTTTAACCACTTTCAAAAAAGTACCAAAGGCGTATTCAAATATTTTTAAAACCTGTCGCTTGCAATTTGAATTATTTGTTCATATCGAAGTTATTTTCCTGTTTTACCTTTTAGGTAAAAAATTTTGAAAAAGTGCTAAACACGGGTCCGTTTAGGTTTTGAGCAAAATTCAATACATATTTTTAAAATTTTGTTTCTATCGTGTATAGTTAGGAGATATATACATTAGGGGTTTTCCATATTTGGTCTGTTTTTAATCGCTTTGGGTCCGAATTTTCCAAGATCCGGTCTTAGTGGATCTATACATACATACATATAAAGAGGTTACCACAGTCAAAATATCAAGTCTATAGCTTAGAGCATTTGGGCTGTACGATGATGAATCAGTCAGTCAGTCAGTCATCAACACTATTTCTTTACATATGTATGTACAGTGTGCGACAAAACATACGCACGAACTTCTGTTAAGTAGAATATGTCTCAAAAACAAAAGCAAACTCTTTTGGATTTGGACCTATTTATTTTTTTAATAAAGTTAACAACCTAAACTCAATAAAATATAAGAAAAACAAATGAAAATTCTTATAAAACTTAAAAAATTTCATATTATACAATAAAAACAGCTTTTTGTATGCGACAAAACATATGCACGTCTTTAGAAAACTCAAAAAAATATTAATATTTAGTTGAGTAGCCATTATTTTTTAAAACTTCTTCACATCTTCGTGACATGGACTCAATTAGGTTTGATAAAATTTCTCCAGAAATTTCATTCCAAGCAACTTCCACCTGGCGGAAAAGTTGATCCCTATTTCCGCAATTATCACGGTTAATTTTACGATCTACAATATCCCATAGATTTTCTATGGGATTGAGATCTGGCGATTGCGCTGGCCATTTAAAAACATTTATTTTATTAACTGCAAACCACTGTTTGTTGCATTTACCCGTGTGTTTAGGATCGTTGACCTATTGATACCTCCACTTAAGCGGCATTTCCTCCTCTGCATGTGGTAGCATTATGTTTTGTAGGATATCCTTGCAAACGAATCGATCCATTACACCATTTATTTTATGAATTGGTCCGATTCTATGGCCAGAAAAACATCCCCAGACCAATATATTTCCTCCTCCATGTTTTACCGTACCTTTGGTATATCGAGGGTTAAGGCGTTGTCCTTTTGGTCTACGTACTAGCCTAATTTCATCAGAACTTTTAAGATTGAACTTAGACTCATCAGAGAAGAGTACGGTTTTCCATTGGGTTGTGGTCTAGTTGATGTGCTCCTTTGAAAATTCAATTCTGGCTAATCTGTTTTTAGCAGAAATAAATGGTTTTTTTGCACTTCTATATAATTTTTATCCATCTTTAACAGATCGTCTTTGGATAGATCTAATCGAGACAATTAAGTTTAACTGACTTGCAATAGATCTTGCTGAGGTGAATGAATCCTTTTTTATTAAGCGCAGTATTGCCTGGTCGTCCCGTTTGCTGGTTTTCCGGGGTCTACCACCTCTGTGTACGGTTGCCAACTATCCTGATGAACGGAAACGGCTTACAATGCAAAAAATGACACTGTGGTGAATTCCAAATTTATTTGCAATTGACGTTACTGATTCTCCTTTATTATAATCATTTATAATTTTTTCTTTTAAATGATCGGAATATTTGCTGTAAGCCATTCTTTTATTAAAATATTGCAGACTATGACCGATGACTTTGAAAGAATATAAATATTAATAAACACGTGCAAAATGTTTCAAATTATTCCGTTAAAGCTTAAAAAATTGTGCATCTCATTTAACGATTCATTTTGTTAGTAATTTGTTAGAAAAAAATGAAGAACATAAATTCCAACTACTTCGTGCATTTGTTTTGTCGCATGTAAAATTGCGGTTTTGTAAGTTTATTATTAATTTTTTTTCGTTAAACATTTTTTTTCTTTGTTTTTGTCTTGTGTTAGTAAGAGGACTCTATTATCATTACAAAAAAATAACACAAGTAAAAATACGAATGAAATTTTCTACATTATAAAGATATCTGATTGTAAGTAAAATCTCGTGCATTTGTTTTGTCGCATACTGTATATCCATAGATAAAAACTAATGTTAATGAAATGAGTGGAAAAACTTGCCAAACATGCTGATTAAAACATATGACAACACAACCGGCATTTTTATTTTGATTGTGTTTGTGCATCTTTGAAAGTACATATGTGTGTGTACGTGCATACGTATTTTTTATTGCATGTTTTGGTTTTATAAATTCTCTCGTTATATTCTTCTCTTCATTTGCACAAACAATAATAGAAAATGAAAACAACAGTAAAACAAAGTTTTTTTTATAGAAAAAGAAAATAGAAGCCAATGACTACTAACGAATGTGTCATACTTAAACAAAGCAAAGATACATATAGGGTGTTTTCTCAACGGCACGAGAACTTAAAAATAAAAATTCAAGACAGAACTATCGTTTGAATGATTTTTTTTATTAAAATCTGGTAAATTATTTCATAACATTAATTTTTAAAACAAAATTTACGGCATACTAATGTCCGCGGCGGTTAAAACTTACGTAGTTCATTTGATAATTTTTGACTACTTTTTTTCAATAAATCTGCCCACGGGGCGTCAATGGTGGTTTCCTATTCTTCAATAGTTGCTGGGTTGTCGGCATAAATCGATGACTTAATTAAGCCCCATAAAAAGTAATCCAGAAGTATTAAATCACAAGAACAAGTGGCCAATTAACAGGATCATTTCTGGAAATAAAGTTGTCACCAAATTGACTTTGCAATAAATCGATTGTTGGAACCACATGCCGTTGATGTTTGGATTTGGAAACAAAAATTTTGTCGGCATGGCCTAATAGCGCTCGCCATTCTTCGTAACGTTGCTTTTTGATCATTTTAAAAGAAATAAGCGTGTTTCAGCGTATGCAGTTTTCCTTTGAAAAAAAGGAAACCAGCTTTGTATACCTCCATCTTTTTATTAAAGCCAAATAAAGGGTAAAGTATATGCCTAACATTTGTTTAAAAAAATCTACGCTTATTATGGGTGCCCCGATAGATCAGCTGAGCTGTATCCTTTCCTTCAACGGCTGCCTGTTCTACCTAACCTAACCTACGCATATTATCCAACCGCTATTTATAAATTTTTAAAAAAAGGTCATGAATATGGCAGTGCAAGATTATATTTAAATGTGTAGCATACATTTAGGCTAAAATTTTATTAAATGTTTTTCAGTTATCAGTTGTAAAAACGATTTGTTAGTAAATGTTTGACAAAGATTAAAATAGAAAATAGTAACAAGAACGCATTATGATAAGATTGTCAATTGAAAATCTGAATTAAATTGCATGGAAGATAATGTATCAAATAAAGACTTTTGGTTGGAAAGGAAAATTTAATGCCAAAAAATTTAATTAGATTCTATTAGAGGTGGGCGTGGCAAATTTTGATAACATATTATAGTAAATACAATGCTCGATGTCAACTTACAATAATCTACTATTTACGATGACTTGTCTTGCCTTCCTAAACATGGTTATTGATGTCAATAGTTCTCATGCAGCTAAAGAAACACCCGATACATATGTAAGTATGTGTTTAAATATATATTTATTTATATACGGATGTACATATATTTTTACGCGCTATGTTTGTAGTGCATTCATGCATAAAATCATCTGCGTTTTTAATGACGATCAATGGGTATTTTAAACTTTTAGACACTCATGCATAATGCAAACAAACTACAAAGTTGAAAACTATTATTTAAAACTTTGTTGAATTTGCAATCGCTTTGGAAATAAATAAGTTATTAAAAGCCATCAGCGGTTGCAGTATAAAATTAAAAAAATGATTTTTTGAGGGGACTGCTAACGAATTAGCAAAATGGGTTCTTCTTTCAATGTGTAAGTTCTTTCGAAAATTAGGAAAAACATACTTTAAGAACAAAAAGGGACCAAAGAAACGAACCCAAGTGGGCTGCAGCGCATTCTTTAGCCATTTCCGCAACCGCCTGTTCTAAATACTTTACTGCCAGAGTTAAAAAAATGCATTAGCAATGCTGGTTACAGATTACAAGCTTTAATGTTTAACATTCATTTGAAAATAAATATCAGCGCCATATATTTTGAAATTTTTTGGTACGTCATTTAAAAGAAGACTTTGTGTCATGATTTTAAACAAAATTTATTGGAAACTAAACTATGTAAATGCTTACAAGGTGACGTTAAAGTAACGTCATAATTGAACTGGCAGCTATTTTGCTATAAACGAAAAAATAGCTCTGTTTTTAGCCAATTAAAGTTTTGACATTACTTTGTTCCTTCCTGTCTGAATTACAGGGAGTTGCCTCAAATTAAAAGTTTTTATCAAATTTTTCACAGAATAAGTATTCAAACTTGCTTACTTTAAAAAAATAAAACTTTATATTTTTAGATTCTTTTTTACAATGACCGCAACACGTATATAAATACATATCTATATACATGTCGCACACTAAACTGTAAACAGTCACAACTGAAAATCATTATTTTCTGTATTTTAACATAATTGTAAGTTTATTATAAAATTAAGTTCATTAGCAAAATAAAGTTAACTAAAATAAAAGTGAAATTTTCGTTTTAGTTAAAGATTTTATGTTGGAAATGGTTTATGAAAAAAAATATAATTTTGATGAATTTTTAGTTGTGAATGTATTTGATGTGCAATATGGAGGCAGCAGAATAAATCTTATTTGTAATTAAAAACAAGAACAAAAATAAAGTTCAACTTGCTGTAACAAATGTCTATTTTCGGCATAGGAACATAAAATAATTAAAGAAAAAAACAAGTAAGAGCGCTATATTCGGCTGTGCCGAATCTTATTTACCCTTCACATTGGTCTTTAAATATACCCAGCCGAGTAATTTTATACTGCAAGTAATTTAATAAAAAACCTTGTGCGAGTTTTAAAGCCCATAGAAAAAATAACAAAATTTTAACGTTCGTATGAATAATAGAAATAGATGAAGAAGATTTGAGGTCGAAAGTTTTAAAAGTTTTTGACATTATCCATATATAAAGGTTAATAAAACTTATTAAATGTTCTAGTCCCGCTGCTCTTCTCCAACTTTTTTTCCAAAATGTATGAATTATTTGATTATTACTTTTTGTAGAATATTCGAAGTCGATAGCTGTAATAGTTTTTCAGAAGAAGCGTATCGAAAAGTTTATAAAAATTGTTACTTTGTATGGGAGCTACCCCTTCTTCACCCCCCATCCAAAAATTTTTTTCTTTAAAGCGTAGGCCTTGTGTTCCAATTACTTTTTGTAGAACATTTGATGTGGATATCTGTTATAGTTTCCGAGATATAGCGTATCGAAAATTTCATACAAATCGTTAATTTTTACGGGAGCTACCTCTTTTTTTGCCCCCACTCAAAAATATTTGTCTTTAAAGCAAAGGCCTTATTGTCCAATTACTTTTTGTAGAACATTTCATTTCGATATCTGTTATAGTTTCCGAATTATAGCGTATTGAATATTTTATAATAATTGTCGATTTGTATGGGAGCTACCCCTTTTTTTGCCCCACTCAAAAAATGTTTTCTTTACAGCGTAGGCCTTCTTGCCCAATTACTTTTTGTAGAACATTTCATTTCGATATCTTTTATAGTTTCCGAATTATAGCGTATCGAATATTTTATAATAATTGTCGATTTGTATGGGAGCTACCCCTTTTTTTGCCCCCACTCAAAAAACTTATTCTTTAAAGCGTAGGCATTCTCGCCCAATTACTTTTTGTAGAACATTTTATTTCGATATCTTTTATAGTTTCCGAGATATAGCGTATCGAATTTTTATAATAATTGTCGATTTGTATGGGAGCTACCCCTTTTTTTGCCCCCACTCAAAAAATTTTTTCTTTAAAGTAGGCACTCTCGCCCAATTACTTTTTGTAGAACATTTTATTTCGATATCTTTTATAGTTTCCGAGATATAGCGTATCGAATTTTTTATAATAATTGTCGATTTGTATGGGAGCTACCCCTTTTTTTGCCCCCACTCAAAAAATTTTTTCTTTAAAGCGTAGGCATTTTCGCCCAATTACTTTTTGTAGAACATTTTATTTCGATATCTTTTATAGTTTCCGAGATATAGCGTATCGAATTTTTTATAATAATTGTCGATTTGTATGGGAGCTACCCCTTTTTTTGCCCCCACTCAAAAATTTTTTTCTTTAAAGCGTAGGCATTCTCGCCCAATTACTTTTTGTAGAACATTTTATTTCAATATCTTTTATAGTTTCCGAGATATAGCGTATCGAATTTTTATAATAATTGTCGATTTGTATGGGAGCTACCCCTTTTTTTGCCCCCACTCAAAAAATTTTTTCTTTAAAGTAGGCACTCTCGCCCAATTACTTTTTGTAGAACATTTTATTTCGATATTTTTTATAGTTTCCGAGATATAGCGTATCGAATTTTTTATAATAATTGTCGATTTGTATGGGAGCTACCCCTTTTTTTGCCCCCACTCAAAAAATTTTTTTCTTTAAAGCGTAGGCATTTTCGCCCAATTACTTTTTGTAGAACATTTTATTTCGATATCTTTTATAGTTTCCGAGATATAGCGTATCGAATTTTTTATAATAATTGTCGATTTGTATGGGAGCTACCCCTTTTTTTGCCCCCACTCAAAAAATTTTTTCTTTAAAGTAGGCATCCTTGCCCAGTTACTTTTTGTAGAACATTTTATTTCGATATCTGTTATAGTTTCCGAGATATAGCGTATCGAATATTTTATAATAATTGTCGATTTGTATGGGAGCTACCCCTTTTTTTGCCCCCACCCAAAAAATTTTTTCTTTAAAGTGTATGTCTTTGCGTACAATTATTTTTTGTAGAACATTCTAAGTCGATAGCTGTTATAGTTTACGAGATATAGCGTATAAAATATTTCACCAAATTTGTGCAATTGTAGGAAAAATACCCCTTTCCCTGGTCCTATCTGAAAAAACTTTTTCCGTTATTTAGGTCCCTTCTTTAGAAGTATCCGTGCCAAGTTTTGTGGCAAGTGTGAATATACTTACTGAGATATATAGGGATATATGCACGGATTTTGTCCTAAAAAAAATGGGTTACTTTGGGTTTTCGCTTATATCTCGGTCAATAGTTAACCGATTTTGCTGATTTTAAATAGCGATTGTTAGCGGGATATTTCCAATAGTTTGACACCATTAACTGGTCTGTATCTTTTTATTTGACTCCGGAAACTTGATTTCAACAGACGGACAGACAGACACACAGACAGACAGACAGACAGACAGACAGACAGACGGACAGACGGACAGACGGACAGACGGACATGGCTATATCAACTTCCCTATCTATAAGGATCCAGAATATATATACTTTATGGGGTCGCAAATGAATAATAAAGAAATTACAAACGGAATGACAAAGTGATATATACCCTATCACTATGTGAAGGGTATAATTATTTAAAAAGAAGCTCATTGAAATACACATTAATAGGGATGCCATTTACTTTTTTTTCGAAAACGTTTCTCTTCTTTATGGGGTACGGGGTAGTAGTCCTTCTTCATATTTAGCTTATGTGCGGAGTATTATTTTTCTATAATTTTTTGTGGCATTGATGCCTGCCATCCATTGCCGAATTCCAAGCATATAAGGGAGTAATAAAAGCTTCAGTACTACGAAATAGCTATAATGATGACAGATAGAACATGGACCATGTGTTTTTAGAAAACTAAGATTTTTCATTTATTCTGCCTTATGTTCAAATGCTTTCAAATCCTTTTTTGAATGTAAGAAAAAAAAAATTTTTAAAAATCCCTATTTTCCCCGGCATAGTTAAAAATTTAGCTCTTTATAAAAGAAAAACTGTAATAAATAAAATGAAGTCTTTTATTTGTGCATTTTATTACATTTTTGCTTTATGACTGTTGTTTTTTTAAATTTGTATTTTTTGGAAAAAATTCCTCCTCCACTCTCAATTTAAATTGTAACGGCAATCCTTTTCATTATAACAAATGCAACTACAACAACAGTCAATAAGTAAATGAAAAACATCCACAACTATTTCAAAAATAAACAACTTTAAAGTATTTAATTTTCCATCTGCAAATGCCCAGGCAGACAGTCAAGTCAGACAAAAAAATAAAAAAAAATAAAAATAAATATCTTACACTGCTGTTGTACATATGACGGAAAAATCTATAGCTAGTTTTTTAGAAAATCTCTCACACATAGAACTGCATTAAACGTCGACAAGCACCACAACAGCAAAATTAACATCTTTAATGTTTAGAACTGTAAGAAAGAAGTTTTGTTCATGCTTCTTGCAACTGTTTTACAGCAGTTTTGCTTTTCGGTAAGATCTGTGTATATAGTATACACTTATAGAAATGTATGTATGTAGGTTTGTATGCACATATGTAAGTATGTATGGATGCATACGTTGTAAAAAATACCTGAACACACACACGCCTTATGTTTGGATAAAAAATGTATTCAAATAAATGTGCAATATTGCACGAGTGTGAATTTCGTGGTATTTTTTTATATAATATTCTTAATAAATTATCAATAAACGCAACAACATATGTTGCGCTTTAAAGATGTACAGAAAAGTTAAGCTTAGGCCTGTAGGTCCATTATGAATCCCTTCAGAAAAAAGGATGAAGAACACAAAATAAACACAAAAAGCTAACTGTAAGTAAAAAAGTAAAAAATGATGCTGTAAAACAGAAAAGATAAAAAAAAGAGTAAGGTTAGGTAAGGTGAAGTTTAGGTTAGGTAGAACAGGCAGCCTTCGAAGCTCACGTGGGTGTACTAATTGGGCTCCTTTGTGTTACCTGCAGACAAATACGGAAAAGTGAAAATGGAAGAAATAATAAGATAAAGAGAACGACTAGAAAAAGATAGAATATAGGATGAAGCAGACTGACCAGAGTCTACGGCGGGAACAGAACCCGCAATCTTCTGACTGGAAGACGCTCGTGCCTGTAAAACCAGACGCAAACGCTACAACTCTGTAAAAAAGCTACCTATGACCCTACCTCCCCTTGATATATTTCATGATGTTCCCTAGTTTACAACCTCAGGCCTCACTAAGTTCACTGTAAAAGCGCTTCCCACACGCTTCACAATTGTTATACAATTGAGTTATGCACCTTAGATCCCTCCTGCTGATTGGAAACATGTTAGTATCCTCGATATCCAGTCCGGGCTACAAAAAGCTTGGTGATCTCGCAATTAGCCATATCTATTTTTGTGTACTAATCGACAATTTTATTACCGGTAATGTAGCAATGTCCCGGACCTAACAGGGCATAGTACTGTGCGTTATCATGACCACCAATCCTTAAGCCTTGACTTGACATATTGTACCTCTAAATCTTTAAGCGAGGCATAACTGTCGACATAAATTTTCATGTACTCTTCCTTTCCCACATTTTTCTCTATCAATTTCACAGGGCTTATCACTGCCAGATGATTCTCTACCTAAAAAACGTTACACTTATCCGGAAGTCTGTATGACACTCGAACTTCCCTTTCAAACATATAAACACCAGTCCCGGAACCTATTTTCATCTTCGATCAACCAGTGAAAACTGTGCAGATAAAAACCCAGATTTTTAGGCATGTTCTGCATTCCACTTCGAATTTGAAATCACTACAGCTTGAAAAGTGTACTTTTTTATTTTTGGTGTTCTGCAAAAGTAGCGATTTTTAACGTATGTTTGTATATGGATGTTCGAAACAAAACGAATATGAAATGTAAAAAGTAGATCCCAAATACAAAAAATTCAATTTGACATAATTTCAAGCTCAAAGTGAAATGCGGCACATGCCTGTTTGTGTTTAGTTCTACTGAAATTTAGTAAAATTGTAAAGCAAAAAATCCCAGTTTTTCATTAAAAGGGTACAAAAATATCGCGTTTTTTAAAAATGTCTCGTCTGAACGTTCTTAGTAATTATAAAAATACCTTAAGGGCTCAGCCTTCGTTATAATATGTATGCTATTCGCTAAATTTTTAATAACAAGTTAAAAAATAAAAATATATTACAGTATTTTAAAGAAAATAGTCATAAAGTAGAAATATGATTCTTCTAAAAAAATGTTAAATTAACAAAATTTAATAAGTTTACTTACCGCTGCTGCATTGCGTGAAGCGGCTGCAGCAGCCGCAGCTTGATTATTCATATATTGATTTTGTTGCATCATTCCCAAAGCAGCGGCGTTATGCGGTTGCCCGCCTAAATATACCAATTCACCGGGACCATGCTGTCCTGGTGGAGGTTTTGGCATGCCAACACCATTCATTCCCACACCGGGATGTACACCTGAATGATCATAGATATTGCCAGCTGCTGTTTGCATAGCTGGTGGTAACTGCATATGGGTCATGCCCGCTGCCAGAGCTGCAGCGGCAGCAGCAGCTGCTGCTGGATTGTTAATGGCGTGATTAAGTAGATTCGAATTGTATTGATGAGATTGCATTTGTGAAGGATGTGGAGGACCATGCTGTTGATGTTGGGGATGAGGTGGCTGCTGATGTGATGGATGCGGTGGCTGCTGCTGTTGTTGTTGTTGCTGCTGTTGATGATGTTGATGTTGAGCAGCTGCAGCTGCTACTTGAGACATCATTTGATTATGTTTTGCGACGGCAGCTGCCTGTTGCATTGCAGCCATACCAGCGGCAGCTGCGGCTGCCGAGTTTCCCATTTGATTGGGACCAGCCATAGAAGGATGAAGACCGCCGTTAGAGCCCATGCTACCCATACCCCCACCCATGCCAATTGGTCCAATTGTACCGTGACCACTACCAGGTGGCGCACCGGGTGCTGCATTAACTGGATTCATTGGAGGATTATACTTCCATTTATCGGGATTCTAGAAAAAGGAATATTAAATTAGATAAGCTAACGCCCACAGACATATACATATACATATGTATATATACGAACGCAATTTTTTTGCCTTTAAAAAGATTTATAAATGCTGTAAAAGGGCAACTTCATTAATGTTCCTAATAAAATAAAGTTCTTAGAGTAAGTAACTTTCTAAAAAGGAGTTTTGGTCAAAATAAAAAGTTGAAAAATAAAGTACAGAGGACAAGTTATGGGACTCGATAGCTATCGAAATGTAGTCGATAGTGCGAGTTTCCTATGCTTTTGTTTTAGGAATTCCTTAAAAAGTTTTTCTATTTCAATTGCTATTCAGTGACGCGATTTTTAAAAATTATTTGATCAAATTTGACACGAACTGGTCTTTTGTTATGGGGCCAAGCCAAGCGAGTGATATCGAAACACATGTTTGTTGTTAAAACTAAATAAAAATTTAAAAAATAATTATTTTTTTTAATAAATTACCTTTAATATTTATTATTAACTATCATGGCCAAATAACAATCAGGTAGTAACATTGAGAATATATAGTTTTAGCATCTCTTCCTTTTTTATTTTTTACAAATAGAGTTTGACATTTTCCTGGTCATTAAAGAAAATATTGCAAATGTCAATGTGTCAAACTACATAAAAAAAAAGTAAGAAAAGCTAAAACTATATTTTCTCAGTGCTACCACGTGATAAAATATTTGATCATGATAACCTACTACGATTATTTCTTGTTAGTTTGAATAAAAAAATAAATAACGAGAAATAAGTGTGTACTGAACTAATAATGAGTACACACTATCTCATTTGTTGACTATCTCATTTGTTTAACATAAGCAATGTAAGCTAAGAGTGTCTCCGGGGGACGAACACCAATCGGTTTTAACATGTATGCAACACGAGTACCTACAAAAAACCATAACAAAAGAGCGATTACAGCTCAAGTCAACTCAGTTAAGCTGTAATCGTGAAATTTAATATTACGATAACAACCAAACTTTTGAAAAAATGAGTTCGGTTTACAAAAACATCAAAAAATTACAACTCGTCAGTAGCAGTTGTTTGGTTTTAATCATGACACCAAATTTCACATTTCAACTGAAATAGAGTTGAGTTTTAAACCATAATAGAGGCCTTAGTTGAAGTCTACTGACAAATTGGTGTAAGAACCAATGAAATGCATATAGACATACTTACGCTGATTTTCACAAAGTCCGATTATAATTTAACAGGAACTTTAACCGTAGGTTAGGCAAAATTGCATTTCACAAAGTACGGTTAGCATTTAACCGGCAGAAATTAACCAAAAAGTCCCTGTTAAATTTAACTGAACAAAATCTTCCGGTTAAATGTTTTACTTAAACAAAAATAAAAAAGAAAATGGAAAGAAGAAATCAACTTTTACATTTTTGTAAAGTTTTCAATATTCCAAGCTTGAAAGCCAAAAAGAAAAAAAGTTTTTACACGACGGGAGCATTTCTCTTTACATGTATAAAATGTTTTTTTATTTTCCACAACGAATACATTTATATGCATGCACATTTAAGAATTTATACTTACCAAGGAACTGTATATAAACTATACTTTTTCTATAATCTTAGTGTTAACTAACCGAAAGATGGTGAAACGCAAAACACTAACCGTATGTTAAAAAGTTCCGGTTAACGATATCGGCGGTTTGTTAATGTTCCTGTTAAATTTAAATAATCCGACTTTGTGAAAATCAGCGTTAACCTTAAACAAACCTTGTAAATTTTCCGATTTTCTTTATATTAAAATACAAGCAAAAAATTATATCTCCCCTTTTTTTGAAAAAACATTTAGGAAATTCAAAAATTCTATTAACAATATTCAAAAAAAAAATGTAGCCATTATACAGCTGAACTACTTGTATTAAAACACCAAAACAATCTCAACGTCTTAAGGCACTCCAAAAAGCAATAAAGTCTTGGATAAAGGTCCTTTTTAACTCGGCTTTATCTAACTGCAAGTCCGCTTTTCAAAAACGGGTATTTAAAAAAATTTCGGGTGAAAAAAAGCACCGAAAAAATACCCTAAACGCACCTAAATGTCAACGCTGTTGAAAAAACACATTCTCATAAATCATCCTCTCTCTTTGGGGGTAACACTAATCATAATCAATCATTATAGTGTCTACTGATGACATTTAAGTCAGAAAACACCAAGATTTTAGTACGGAAAGACAAAAAATGTAATATAAAATAAATAAAAGGTATTTGTGGCCCAAATATTCCACAGTAAAATAATAACGACAAAAAAAAATTATTTTAAAAAAAGGTTCCAACACATCCGGAAGAAGAGCAGCCGGCTTGTTTAATGCTCGAAAGTTAAAGAGAAATATTAATCAAAACTATACTGCTATAATTTTATGATTCAAATGGGCAAGGGAATGTCAAAGAAAAGTTTAGAATCCTAAAGTATAGAAAATAAAAAAATTTGTATTGCAAGCAAAATTCAGCTGCTGCAAAAGCAACCAAACATATACCGATTTATAGCTTATTTTATTTGCAATATTTATTCTTTTCTGAAAAATTATAAACAATTTTGCTTTTAATATCTTGGCTTTAGTTCATATTTTAATTTATTTTTGCTTTAAAAAAAACCATATGTATTTTCCCTAATGGCTGTTTTTCTACCGATACTAGCCGAAGAAAATTCATTTCGAAACTAGCTACGAAGTACTCTTAGAACGGTAAACACCTAACATGTTATCCAAAAATGTAAACGGTACTATTTATTTTGGAACCTCCCCTATTTTGCTTTCCAACCCAACTCTACTTTAGTTGTAATGTAAAATTTCGTATTATGATTCCAACTAAACCTTAAAAAAGTTATTTGGTTTCGTTGTAATGATGATACCAAATTTCGCACTATAACTATAGTTGAGTTGTAAGCCATTATATGGGCCGGCCTAAGATGGAAAGAAGTTTAAATTGTTGAAATACACTATGATTTTTGTTTTAAAGTCTCTTTGGTAGGATGTTGAAAAAGGTTTAAAGAAGTGCCTCGGTTTGTATTACAGAAGCTCTCAATAGTACTCCACACGCTGCCCTCGATACGATTCTGAACCTACTACCCCTGCACCTTTTTGTTGGGAACTCTGCAGCCAGGAGTCCTTTGAGACTCAGGAAGACAGGTACATGGCGGCGTGGTCTCCGTTCGGGACATGCTAGCATACCAACTGAGATGGGAAGGATCGAACAGCTGCGGATTATAGGCAGTGAGTCTGACTACTTATCACCACATCTGAGCTTCTTACAGAGCGTGAAGATACTTATCCAGGACAGATCGGCGTGGGTAAATTTTCACTTTTCACTTGAGGGAAGGGCTATGTACACCAATGGATCTAAGACGTGCACTGGGACTGGAGCAGGTATGTATTTTTAGTGAATCACTTAAAATCGCATCACTTGATATCATTCGGACTGCACGATCACTGCAGTGTATTCCAAGCGGAGTTATTTTCAATAACGCCAGCCGCGCACTTATCTCGGCAGAACAGCGGTCGAGAGTGAATTTATGTGGATAGCCAAGCTGCTTTTAGGGCACAGGGTTCAAGCTTGGTGAGGTCAAAGGCGGTCATGGACTGCCGATCAGCGCTACAGGAAATCGAGGGTATTTCATTCTGCTGGGTTTCGGGACACTCTGAGATATCCGGAAATAAATTGCCGCGAAGGAAATAATGCTATAGAAATATAGTTACGGTACATTAAATAATAATTTCAAGTAAAATACCTCCTTATTAAAAAAATAAATCTTTTCCTTTTTGAAGAAAAAAGAAGATAATTGAAAAAATTAAGAAAAACTATTGGGTAAAGATCTTCCATAGAAATAATTTTCATAAAATTCCACAATGTTACTCTGGAAACAAGAATTCTCTTAGCCTAGTGCTCCCTTTGACAAAAATTAAAAATTTCATCAATTGTAAAAAAACTCAGACCAAATAGACTACAAAAAATTATCTACTCAACAGAATTAAAGGGTCGCTATTATGTTTCAAAAATGCTGTTGATCAGTATAGGTTGTCACAAAAGACATTACGATATGAATAATCACCCCAATTAAAAGAAAAATACCCCAGAAATTTCCGCCTGCCTACGGATCTTTTTCAAACGAAGCTAAAGCACACCGGTTATTCCTCTAAGACATGTCAAAAATTACCTTGAGGTTGCAAAACTTTCGTTGTTAAAAATTAAGTTTTTTCTTTTAACGCTCAGGTGCCACGTTAAAAATTTGGAATGTTTAAAAAAATTAACAGTTTACATGAAAAGGCTTTAAAGGAGAGCATAAATTAACCCAAATGTAATTGTTTTTGTTTACAATTAAACAAGTAATATCGCTTTATTCGGCTGTGCCGAATCTTATATACCCTTCACTCCTACACGTTGTGTGTGTCTTACCCAAAATTTTTAAAATTTTGTATGGCAACCCCCTTAGCGGTTGGAGATAGGGAAATGTTCTAGGAAAATGTTTGTAAAGAGAAATGAGTTAGGGTCAATCCTACATTTGACTTATCCACGGCCACCCTAGAATCTGTAGGGGGGATTTATTACAATTTCCCAAACTTTGTATGGAAGCTCCCTTAGGTAATGAAGATATGGGGTAAGTATGTCCTAAAAAAAGTTTAGGAGAGGAAACTAATTGGGGTCGGTCCTACATTTTATTTCTCTAAGGCCTACTTTGGGGAAGTTATAAGCGTGTTAACAGCATTGTCGTTAATATATTATGGCAACTCCTTTAGGCGATGGAGATGGATGGTAAGTATTTTCTAGGAATATGTTTGGGAAGAAAAATGAATTGGGGGTCTGTGATACAGTTTATTCCTCTAAGGGCGACTCCGTGCGACTCCGGGAAGTTATAGGGTTTCAACCCTAATTTTTTTTTAATTTTTTATGGCAACCCTTTAAGGGGCTGGAGATAGGGGGTAAGTATGTTGCACAAAAATATTTGAAAGGAAAAATTAATTGGGGTCGGTCTAACGATTGGCCTTTGTAGGAGCACCCTGGGAGCTGTGGGAGCGATTAAAAATAAATAAACAATTTTCTTGAATATATTTCTTATAGTTTGGTACCACCTACGGGTCTATGCGACATCGGGTGGCTTCAAAAAGTTCATTTCAACCATAACACGGACAGACGGGCAGACGGACACCGCTCAATCGACTTCCCTAGCTATAAGGACCAAGAAAATCAGCCTTATTGTGTTCGGCGTTGTCGTGTCGAATGTTGTCGAATTTGAAACAGAAACGACAGGGGTGCTATTCATTTAACATTGGCGTATTTGTTAGACGGTACCAAAAAGCTAAAAACAACTACGCCACCGGTACCGTGAAATAACTCCCAAATGAAATAACTCACAAATGAAATAACTCCCAACGAAAATGAAATAACTCCCAATCGAAAAAAATGAAATAACTCCCAACGGTAAAAATTAAATAACTCCCAATGTTTGGGAGTTATTTCATAAAAGTCACAAAAAAGTGAAATAACTCTCAAATGAAATAACTCCCAACAGAAGTGAAATAACCCCCAATCACAAAAAAAATAATTGTTTTATGAAATAAGTCCCAACGGAAATGAAATAACTCCCAACAATAATGAAATAACTCCCAACGAAAATGAAATAACTCCCAACGAAAACGAAATAACTCCCAATTAAAATACATTTATATAATGCGAAAACCTTTTGTATCCATAAATTAGATGTTACTAACGTAAAATTATTTTCTAAACGAACAAACCAAATGACTGCCGGCCTCCGTCTGGACGCAGGATAAGTTAACTCTCGTGGATCGAACCGCCGGCTTCGTTACAGCTTTAGGACAGGCGCGTGGACTTGAGGCACCTTTTTGTTTAAATAATTTTTTAATAAAAAAGAGTTATTTAGATAGCCGGCCTTCGGCCGGGCGCAAGGAAAAAAAAACTCCAGTGGATTCGATCCGCCGGCTTCGCAGTAGCCTTCGGCCGGGCAATGGACTTTAAGCTCTACTGCTTTCCATATAAAGCTTCGCCAAATAAAACATGAATTTTATGACACTTTAGTTATGAAGCTGCAAATACTTCCAATGTACTACAGTTTAAAGTATATTCCCCGGCCGAAGGCTACTGCGAAGCCGGCGGATCGAATCCAATAGAGTTTTTTTTCCTTGCGCCCGGCCGAAGGCCGGCTATATATGCTACTTATTTTTAAACCCAAAATTTTCAATTCATTGTCACCTTTTGTAACCATAAATTAGATATCACTAACGTAAAATTATTTTCTAAACAAACAAACCAAATGACTGGCGGCCTCCGTCTGGACGCAGGGTAAGTAAACTCTCGTGGATCAAACCGCCAGCTTCGTTACAGCTTTAGGACAGGCGCGTGGACTTTAAGCACCTTTTTGGTTAAATAATTTTTTTAATAAAAAGGAGTTATTTAGATAGCCGGCCTTCGGCCGGGCGCAAGGAAAACAACTCCAGTGCATTCGGTCCGCCGGCTTCGCAGTAGCCTTCGGCCGGGCAATGGACTTTAAGCTCTACTGCTTTCCATATAAAGCTTCGCCAAATAAAACATGAATTTTGTGACACTTTAGTTATTAAGCTGCAAATACTTCCGATGCACTACAGTTTAAAGTATATTCCCCGGCCGAAGGCTACTGCAAAGCCGGCGGATCGAATCCACTGGAGTTTTTTTTCCTTGCGCCCGGCCGAAGGCCGGCTATATATATACCCACGGTTTTAAAACCTCAAAACTTTTAAATAAATGTCACCTTTTATACTAGCGTGACTAATTTTTTTTAAATGCTCTGGTATATACACTTGCTTTTAGTAAAATGAAATAACTCCCAATAAAAATGAAATAACTCTCAACAAAAAAGAAATATGTATCTCCCAATAAAAATTAAATAACACCCAATAAAAATGAAATAACTCCCAATGATAGAAAATGAAATAACTCCCAACACTTCGAAAAAATTAAATAACTCCCAACAAAATTTCATTGGGAGTTATTTCATTTGGGAGTTATTTCATAATGAAATAATGAAATAACTCCCAACGCATTGGTAGTTATTTCATTATGAAATAACTCCCAATTTGTATGGAAAAAAATTGGGAGTTATTTCATTTTTTCATTGGGAGTTATTTCACGGTACCTACGCCACCGCCAACCCTAATAAGGCTAAAAATATACTTTGTGGGGTCGCAGATGGATATTAAAGAAATTACAAACGGAATGACCAACTTATATATATCCTTATAACTTATGTGAAGGGTATAAAAATTTGGGGCCATTTTTTTATTTTTACTCTGGAGCCATTTTTCCTTATTTTAAATAATCACTCTTTTTGGGGATATTTTTGTCGTATTTTTGGTGTCATTTGTGATTTCTAAAATTGGGAGAATTTCTTATTATTACAATTGGTGCCATCTTTCATTAAGTGTTTTAGGCCCATTTTTCATTAGAATAATTTTTCTAGTAGATATATGTATGTATGTATGTATGAATATATAAATTAATTTAGAATATTTTTGTACTTACATCAATGCCTTGTTCATCACCACAGGCCCAACGCGCTTGCTTTTGAGCAAATTGAGCAGCATATTCCGCAGCTGCAATATCATGTATACTGCCAGCCGAATTTCCTACGCCTGGCTGCATACCGCCTGGTGAAGGGCGTGGAAACACATATCCAACTGCAGCAGCAGCAGCCGCAGCTGCAGCAACATCATCTTGAGTGCGCGGTACAGATTGATCTACACCACCACCGCGCACTTGTCTGTCATCGTTACTGCCCAATAACTTCATTTGTGTTGTTGTATGTTCTTGTTCTAGTTGCAGATACTGTTGGGGTTGTTGTTGATATAATTGAGATGAGGTTTGTTCAGATGACGAAATACAAGAGGACAAAGAATTAGACTCTAGTATTTGAGCTTCTGTAGAAGTTGGCAAAGATGATAATGATGTTGATGCTAACAGGAAATTATGCAAAGACTGGCGATGATATTCTTGTAATTGCTGTTGGTGTTGAAGTTGTTGCAGATTTAAATTAAATGTAGCAGTATGAGATGGATGCTGCTGCTTTAATTGCAGCGATTGCTGGTGATAAGTTGAGTAGTAGGGCAATGGTGATGACGACGATTTTGGCTGCTGATGTGTTGAAGACACTTTGGCCTCAACGGGAGCTAAGGATATTGTGGTAGTCGGTAACAGCTCTATTTTGAGGCCGTTTATATTCACAAATTAGGGTTTTAAGTTGATTTTTAATTACATAAATTTATTGAAAAATTCTATTTTTCACTTGACAACACGCTTTTTTTCTTTATATTAATAAGATTTGTATTCATATGCTTAAGATGGATGTATGAATCTATTTACAAAGATTTATATTTATTTTTTGTGTGTGTGTATGTATTTTTCATATACTTTATCACTTGCAAAACTTATTAAATTATGGTTATTAATAATAATACATTTACACTATTTTTTAAGTTGCTTAAGTTATAATTTGATACATTTAATAGACGATAGACGGAACGATTTCAAAAACTACCGAACGCGTTCGCGAAATGCGTTAATAACTTGCACTAAGTACATGCGGATACTTTTTTATCTTTTTTTTGTTTTTACATAAATTATTTTAATTTTTTTTACACAAAGACAATTTTTTTTTTAATTACTAAGAACAGCAAGGATTTGTGATATATTTCACAAAAAACTGATGACAGTTAATGGTATTTTATTTATTTAAAATTTTTTTTGTTTTAATTTTTTCAATATTATTTACTTTTTTCTTGTAACATTTATGATGCATGCATGTACATATGTAGAACAAGAAACCGTTATATTTCACTTTATATCAATGGATTTCTCCTTATTTAATAAAAATCTCCCCACGTTGAAGATTAAAGTTGACTGTTGTTGATGTGATATTTATGTGGTAAAATATAATGTCGATGAAACGATCAGTGATAAGCTTACACATAAATTATTTTCTTTTTTACACAAAGATATTAACAGTTGACAATTAATTGGATTAAAACTATTTTTTGTATACACAAAATTTTTACGCTGCAAAGAAAAGATAAAATAGCGATTAGTTTTGGAATTTTAGAATTGGCAAAGAATACCCGTGGTAGCAAAAGAACATGTTTTACAAAAATATTAGCAAATATTTAATAAAAATATTTAATAATGATATCAAAACAAATTTTCAGAACTTACAGTTTATTCAAAACGAAAATGAATGATTTAAAATATATTAATTAAAGTAATAAAATTTGGAAGTGTTTTTTTTATGCAATGCTCGCTTGGATTAAAGAAACGCAAGGTGTGGATCATTAACCAATAAATTATAAAAAAAGTTTAAATATTTTTTGCTAGAAATTTTTCATTACCATAAAAAAGTTGCATGGCGAGAGCGTCAAAAAGAGAGTAGCCTTAAACTTTTATCTTAATTTTTTTACAAGTAAAATTACTCTAAATAAAAAGAAAGTTATAGTCGGTCAAGCCCGACTATATTTACCCTACACCACATTTGTCTTATGGCTTTAAGAAAAAAACAGACCGATAATATTTTTATTTGTGTTAGTTGGACACATGGGTGCCCCCGTAGGTCAGTGGTAAGTACACGAGTCTACCAGTCAGGGGGTTGTGGGTTCGATTCCCACCAGAGACCCTGGTAAGTCTGCTTCATTCATTCTTCTGTTCTTTCTTTCTTATCTATCTATCCTTCTCTAAATTTTTTCTTTCCTTCCGTCTCAACCTATTCTATCTGCTTTTCCAGGTAACACAAAGGGACCGAATTAAGCGGACCCAAGTGAGCTGTATCCTTTCCTTCAACGGCTGCCTGTTCTACCTAACCTAACCTAGTTGGACACATGTGCAAAATTTTGTCAAAATAGATTAAATGATTAATTGATGTACAACTTGCTACGATAGATCGTTTAGTAAATGGGCTTCATAACTTCTAGGGTAAAAATAAAACCTAGTGATTCGAGCTGGATGAATTGTATAAATATACATAAAGCAAGATCTCTAAGAAATCAAACCTACAGGACTTACCTAAGGAATCGCAGAAAAATGTTCAATCAAATTCATTAGGTTAATTTTTCCGCTTATAAATAGAATGGTCCTTCATCCTATAAATTCGATATTTATAACGACGAAATTTCCCTCTGCCTGGAAGCTAGGTCGGGTTGTGCCTATTTTAAAACATGGTAGTGTTGGTATTTTTGAGACCAATAAAAATTTTAACTGCAGTGTCCAAACTTGTTTAGACAATAATAAGAACGCAAGTGTTAATTCATCATAGTCAATATGCCTTTAGACGAAACCACAATACGACATCACTGCTTCTCTCTCTGACTGATAACGTGAAAGAGCATCTTGATAATTATCAACATTGTACTTAAATTTCCCTAGACCTTACTAAAGCGTTTGATCGTATCGATCAAAATATTCTTGTAAATAAGCTTAAGCAACATTTCAGGCCCCTATTGAGTATTACAACTACACTCTATTTCAGTTGTAATGTGAAATTTGCTATCGTGATTACAACCAAACTAACAAGATGTATTTTTTGATGTTTATGCCAACCAACAAACTAAGACAAAATTGGTCTACACCCATTTGTCTGAACGATCACAGTATGTGTCGCTTGGGGAATGTAATTCTACAACAGGCTTAGTGACTGTATTCCAATTGGATGTCTTTTAAGGGCCTTGAAATAAATTCTTCTAAGACAAAAGCGATGACATTGTATTTACATAACCGGAGTTTAATCTTTCCTACTATTTTCATTAATGGGCAAGTCATTGACCATGTGGGGACCCTTAAATGTCTGGGTATTATTTTAGATTCTTGTCTTAATTTTGATAACTATATAAATTCTCTCCCAAATAAAATTTGTCTTACTTTAAGAAGACTATACTCACTGAAACCTTAACACACCTAGACATGTTAGATACCGATTAGCTTATCCTTTGATCATGCCTCGGTTTATTTATGGTCTTGAAATTTTTTCTGGTTGTAATCGTTATAATTTTGAAACTCTGAATTGGCTTAACATAAACGTGTTTGGGAACTTATTCCAGAAATTTTGAAATGTAACTTTGAGAATTTTCTGAAACGTCGTACTCTTATCCACTTTTACAAAATCATTAAAGCACACGAACCGAGAGCATTAATTACTAAATTTTCCTTTACAAATTCTGCACGTAATGTTCAAATAAATGAACCATTAAGAAATCTATCCATATCTGATCGCTCTTTTATAGTCTGGAAGAATTGTCAAATGCTCAGTTTCGACTTACAAGCAGAAACTGCTCGATTTCCTTAATGAAAGGAGCCTTAGCTGTTTAGCTTGTTTTTTATTACTACTTTTTTATTATGATCTCCTTTTATAGGCAGTTTTCTTCCTTTTATTATCCTATTTATTACAATATTCATATAGCTGGAGAGCCACTTATATTCTGAATATCTTCTTTACAATATCGTTTACAACTTAGGTTCCATTGTACATAGCAGATTTACTAAAATATATATATGATTGGCTGTAAAGGCTTTCTTTGTATTGAAATTAATAAATAAAAATAAAGAAAAAAAAATCGAGTAATTAGTATCCCAAAATCTGGGAGGACATTTGTGTGGGGGCTTTGTCAAAAAAATGGGCCGATCATTACACAATAACAATAGGCTTCGTGTCAGGCTCAAAAACATATCATCAAAGTAGTATTGACCCTTAACTACTATTTCCATATAGTGGCATTCCGGGCATCTACCTCGTTTTCCCACAACGAACATCATCCCTCGCAAAAATCTCATATGTGCAGCCAAATTGATTTTCAATCATTAATAATATATTTCACAAATACAATTTGGATATTCTATTTATACAGTTATGTTAGTAGTATTGACGCTTAGCTACTATTTCCATATTGGGGCATTCCGGGCCTCTACCTTGTTTTTCCACAATGGCCACGATCCTTCACCGAAATCTTATATGTATTACACATACATAAACTTAGCTGACTAATTGGCTCTGGTAAATATGTTGGTTTTTGTCTCTGCTAGTCAAATAAATTAGTTAAATATGTTTTTCTTGTTACGTCAAAGACATATTTATTTAAGTTAAATATGTTTTTCTTTCAAGCTATATTTACACTACCTAAGTTCTAATCTGAGTTAAATGTCAAAAAAAAAGTTTAAATTTTTATGAATGTCAAAAAACAATTTGAAATTTTTATTTTTACTATTACATTACATCTAAGAAATTATAACAAGTCCGCTAATTCTAAAAGTTGTTAAACTGGTACCAAGGCACATTCAACCAGGTAATATTAAGAACCCAGCTGAATGAAATCAATTTGATATTATTACGTTATAAAAATTTAATTTAATATGAAATTTTTAATTTTTCTAACATTCTAGCGTTCAAACACATAAAGGAAATGCAGAGGGCGAATTTTTTGAATTCGCCTTCAGTTTACCTTGTTGATTGTGCCTTGACTGGTAAAAAGTGTATGGCAATACAAAAACAAGCATTTAATCCTGTAACTCTTAAAAACTTAAATTTAAAACTCAGACGTTAAATAATTTAAAAATAGAAAACGTTCTATTTTCAACTGAGGTTAGACAAAAATAAATTAAAATAAATAAATAAATAAATAAATAAATAAATAAATAAATAATTAATAAATAAATAAAATAGACATGTTATTACACTATACAAATAGGTCTCAGTTGTAAAACTCAGGTAGTGTAAATATAGCTTTATTACGCCATAACGTATTAAACATTTTAGTCGATGCATCAAAAACATATTTAACTCGGCATATTTATCTTCACACACAGAATAAATATTGCCTTAAATAAGGGCGAACACTTTATGCTTATAATGTGCAAAATTTTTTTTAAAGTGCAAAATATGTTCCACAAACGAAAACATCATTATAGTGCGATATCTGTTTTGTATAAATATTTTTTTTATAAAGTAAAACATTTTAAGAATTGAACTGAAGATTTGAAAGAAAAATTTTATATAGGTAAAAACATGCATACTTATGTAGGTATATTTAAGTTAAAGAAACCCTAAACAACAACAACAACAATCATCAGATGCAGACAGGTTTATAGTACTTGGTACCCATGTGCAGACAGAAAAAAACTGGCAAGCAGGCAATGTCAACTGTGATACAAAATCAGGAAAGAAGGATAAAAGGGAAGCCAAAAACACAGGGAAGTTATTAGCAGTTTAAAGAATTAAGGTACACTGGCAAACAAAATGTTACATATAACGTCTAAAGAGAATACATACATACATATATTAAAAAGGACGGAAACTTGGTGTAAACACCAGCCCAAGATACATACATATATAATATGAGAAACAATAAAGTGAATAGGAGAATATATGGTAAACTCAAAGGATAAGCAAAAAGTGACAAAAGAAAATCGAAGAAAACATTAAATATACTAAGTACCAACAATACACAAATGTAGCAAGAATAAGAAATATTGATATTACCAAAATGAAAAGAACACTGCCAATCGCTAGTATGTATGAATATGTGATTTTAAAATTTATAAGAAAATTTGCAAAATAAACATAGTTAAGACTATTATACAGATAATTATTATTAAAAAGCCTATATTTGTTTAAAAATAAATTGATTTTTACCGTTTTTTTTTTGTTGTTGTTTAAAGTCTTGTTTTTGCAACGGAGTGCTTGCTGCACAATGGCAACGACAATTTAATTTAATTTTGTATATCTTTTTCACGTTAAAGGCAAAGCCTTTTATCAATATAAAAAAACAGTGGTTAATAAATAGCTTAGAATTTCTTAGCTTTTATTCATATTACATTAAATGCCTATACATAAATAGGGGCATATAAAGTACATATATTTGTTAAAAACCAGCACAATTTAATTTTCTTATAGCTTTTTAAAACAAAAAATATATAACTAATTTTACACAGGAAAATAATTAAATTATAGAACAGAGAATATTATTGGTCTTGTTTCGTTTATAGCCAAACTATTCTTAAGGGTGGTCGAGGTGATAGATTGCTGAATATTGAAAATTATCCATAAACTACTTTTATTCACTATTTACAGTAGCGTTTTTTTTTTTTTTTGTTTTACTTATTTTCAATTTTGCCGCAATTCAAAAAACTTGATTTTAGTTCATTCTTAACAATTTAGATTTTTTATACATTATTTACACAAAGATTTTATAATTATATCGGTTGAAGAAAAATTTCCTCGTCGCGAGAACACACACAAAATGTTTCTGTTCTGTTTTCTTAGTTGCGCCGTCTGTTGCCTGCTAAACATCGGGATTGCGGTTTTTCATGTGTTTGTGCTCTCTTTATTTAATTTATTCCAAGGTATGTTTATACAAGGTGGTGTTATTTCGTCAGCTGATTATTGTTTATTTTTCTTGGCCCAAGGAACATTCAACAAGGTAAACCCAAGGCGAATTCAAAAAATTTGCCCTCTGCATTGTCATTTTGTGTTTGAACGGTAAAATGTCCGAAAAATTAAAAATTTCATATAAAATTAAATTTTTATAACGTGAAAATGTCAATTTGATTTTAATCAGCTAGTCTCTTAATATTACCTGGTTGAATGTGCCTTGTCTTGGCACTAGCACATAGGTATCAAAATCTGAATACCAAGGCGAATTCATTGATCAGGTGGTATTGCGAGCACAGCTGATCTACTTTTTTCTTGCATAAATCAAAGCTGGGTTGCCAAAGTTATGTATGTTTACATATCTTTTTGGACACATCAGCCAACGAAAACCACAACAAAAATGAACATTTGCTTCGCCGCAAGTTAGTTCTTGTAAAATCACCACGACCTGATATATTAATTCGTCTTAAGGTGGTTTTATACGAGATGTGTTTTACATATGACCTGTCCAAATTTTCACTGCAAAATTGATACTTGTCGTGTGAACGCGTGACAACATTGTTTGTGTGAAACAAAATAATTTAACCTTTCCGACGGTATGCAAGTACCAAATAAAGTCTCATACACTCGACACTGCATTACCAACAAAATTGTAGGCCTCTGGAATAAAATCACTTTTATATGGCAATGTCAGAACACGTTTTGTTAATATTTTCAATGCATACCGTCGGAAAGGTTAAATTATTTTGTTTCTTAACATAAAATAATTTTTTTTTTTAGCTTTAGAGAAAATTTTACATAAATAGCAAAAAAATCAAACAGAATATACGCGAAAATTGGAAAACCTCTGCCTTGAGTTACAAAACATTTATTTTTATAGATATCCCACTCGCATCCCACTAAGCGACCTCCAAGTTCTTCAAGCAAAAGACCTAAGCTTTCTTTTGAGCAAAAAAAAAAAAAAAAAATGGGCATATTTGGAAAAAAAATAATTTTTTCTAATTATTTTTTAAAAAAAAATAAAAAAAAAAATTTTTTTAATTTTAAAAATATTTTTTTCTGGAAGATTGAAGAAAAAGCTATCGAAAGTATTTGGGACGAATTTGTTTAAAGCAAAAGGTAACAAACTACATGTATGAGAAAAAACACCTATTTGCCGAAAACGTCAAATTTTGAACCCCTCTAGCTCAGAGAGTTTTTGACCGATCGTGTTAAAAAAGTGTGTCTATGCTACTCTCTGCAAGAACTTACTTTGGTCCAAATTTCTTTCCAATCGAAAAAAAAAGTTGGGTCACTTGACATGAAATCCCCCATATGTAAAAGCCACATGACAAATTTTCAATTAGAGCGCGTTCTATTTTCATCAGCTGTTTAGAACAACAACAAGGAAAAGTAAGTTGTTTATTTTGGTTTGGAGGTTATGTCAGATGTAATTACATGCGTACGTGTGAAAGCAAAAATTATAAACCATCTGTAAAATGAAAATTTTGACAGACATACGCAATTACATGTGGATTGCAAAAGAGACAAGTCACATAGTGAAAAGGGTATATGTATATCAGTTTGTCATTCCGTTTTTAATTTCTTTATTATCCATTTGCGACCCAATTAAGTATATATATTCTGGATCATTATAGATAGGTAAGTTGATATAGCCATTTCCGTCTGTTGAAATCAAGTTTCCGGAGTCAAATAAAAAGATACGGACCAGTTATGGATGTCAAACTATTAGAAATATCCTGCAGACAATCACTATTAAAAATCAGCAAAATCGGTTCACTATTGACCGAGATATAAGCGAAAACCCAAAATAACCCATTATTTTAGGACAAAATCCGTGCATATATCCCTATATATTTCAGTAAATATAGTCGTTCTTGCCACAAAACTTCGCACGGATACTCTTAAAGTAGGGACCTAAATAATGCAACTTTTTTTTTAGATAGGATCAGGGGAAGTTGTATTTATCCTACAATTGCACAAATTTGGTGATATGTTTTATGCGCTAAATCGTAGAAGCTATAACAGCTATCTCGGAAACTATAAAAGCTATCGACATCAATGTTCTAAAAAAAGTAATTGGACAATACCTACGCTATAAAAATTTTTTTTTTTGGCTGGGAGCAGAAGAAGGGGTAGCTCCCATATAATTTAATAATTTTTATGAAACTTTCGATACGCTATATTTCGGAAACCATAGCAGCTATCGACATTAAAAGTTCTACCAAAAGTAATTGGACAACAATACCTACGCTATAAAAATTTTTTTTTTTGGCTGGGAGCAGAAGAAGGGGTATGAAATTTTTGATACGCTATATTTCGGAAACTATAGCAGCTATCGACTTCTAGTGGTCTACGAAAAGTGATTGGATGATAAGACCAACACTTTGGGAAAAAAACTTTTTGGGTAACGCAAGGAAAGGGGTAGCTCCAATACAAATTGACAATTTTTATGCAATTTTCGATACGCTATATCTCGAAAACTATAACAGAAATCGACTTCAAATGTTCTGCAAAAAGTAATTGGACAATAAGGTATACACTTTGAAGAACAATTTTTTTTGGTGGGGCCATACAAATTAAAAATTTTTATAAAATTTTCGATATTCTACAAAAAGTACTAATCAAATAATTCATACATTTTGGAAAAAAAATTTTGAGAGGAGCAGGGGGGCTAAAACATCCCATAAAAATTAACGACTTTTATTAACCTTTTAATATGAATAATGCCGAAAATTTTTATAACTCTCGACCTCAAACCTTCTTCATCTATTACTATTATTCACACAAACGTTAAAATTTTTTTTTGTATTAATGTAAAATATTGTTTTTGAAAATTCGTCGGCTCCAGTCGACCGGCCGCCGCCGGTAATTTTAAGCTCAGCCGCCGCCGCCGCCGCCGACAATATCACGACGAATTGGACCTCTGCACCTTGTTTAATATACCCTGCAAGCCATTATGTTCTATAATGGTTGTTTATACTGTGGGTAAGTGATCGACCCATTTTTGACAACCAAGCTGGAATTGAGCAACAACAAAATACATGCTTAAATTTTACAGGAAGTTGTTGTTTTAGGGACGAGGTAACCTTCTTATTCCGCCATTATTTGCGTGTGTGTTTGATTCTTGTTTTTGACATGAAGGTATTGGTACCCTGCATGGTACAATTACCTTACAAGGTAGTATCGATTCAACAACTATTTTTTGCTCGAGTTTGTCCACTCATTAAATCTGTCAAACAGTACGTTTTTTGACATGAACGAGGTTGTTTTTACAACAACTTCAATAAACTGGTATCGAGTTTGTTGTAGTCATTGCCGTAGCGATACGACCTTGTACGGTAATTATACCATGGTTCCCGGATTTTAAATGTAAAAATGCCATATGGTTGTTGGTGTTTTATTGCTGTTACTTGCTTACTAAATAAACAAAATAAAAATTTATTTTCGAGCATTTGGCATACATGTGTATTATAAAATCATTTTAAAAGTAGTTGTTCAAATCCAGGGTACACTAATACAGGTAGTGTTGAGAGCCCAGCTGCTTATGAGTTCGCCTTGAAATTTTGTAAAAGTGATTGTCAGATTTATTTTGTTTGAAATTTAAAATTTTTTTGTCATTCACTTTAGTTAACACAAAAAGGAAATGCAGAGTTCAAATATTTTTTGAATTTGCCTTGATACTACCTGTATTAGTGTACCCTGTTCAAATCTTAAATAATAACAAACAAAAAAAGCAATTTAAAAGTTGACGGCTGTTAAAATATTTGTCAAAAATTTTTATTCACCTTAAAACTGTTGAAATTTTATTTTTATGCATACCAATACACAATACCAGACGAGTTTATTGAAAATGCCGCCATAATTCCTCGCACAAAGCTGCTAGTAGTAACGGTAAAAATATTTATATACACAAAACAGCAGATTAAATGCAAATGTAGTAAAAGTCCATAAAGTATAAAGCTTCTAGTTGTCTTTTCAGATTAATATAGAGGATATTTTGCAAGATAGTACTAAATACACAGAAAATATTATACTACAAAAACAAATATACATATGACGATTTTGACAAGATGGCTACATTAATAGCATATAGAATTTGCCAAGCTAAGCTAGAAAACATATGGCGGAAATCAAAATCAACTGATCATTTGCTTTTTCCCTGTTTAATGTACCTTGTGCATGATACAAAGAACCAGGTAGTCTCGTCGGCTCAGCTGATTAGTGCTAAAATGTCAAAATTATGTGCTCCCTGTGAAAATAAAACAACAAAAATTATTACTCTTGGTTTTTTTCTATGAGCTTTTGTTTGACATCTTCTTGGTACTAATTTGTATTTGTTGCAGGGATGAGATTACCTGATTAGTTGTATCATGTACCTTGTGCATGTAAGCTGCGCATCATAGCGGAATAAAAAGGTGACTTCGTCCCTACAACAACAACTTCCTGTAAAAATCGAGCGATACAAGCTGATCAGTTGTTCCTACCTTGTTCAATGTACCTTGTTCAATATACCTTGCTGCGCATGCTTACGGTGTTTTTTAAGGAATGAGATAACCTTTTAAATGCACTTTAGCTAACACCATGGGAAATTATTTGACCAGGTAGTGTTACGAGCACAGCTGATCTACTTTTTTCCTGCATAAATCGAGGCTGGGTTGTCAAAGTTGTTTTCTTTTACATATCTTTTTTTGTCAAAATTTGTTTATGTATTTTTTTATTGTTTACTAACAACAAATGTGTTACATTAGGAAAATCTTAGTGTTAGTAAAGAATTTGTGAGTGTTTGATAGCTGTCTGACATTTATAAAACGATTTATATGTTTTTGTAGAGCTAAGCCCACCTGATATACATGCGCCTTGTTTATTTTTCTTGTATTGGATTCGAGCAAGGTGTATCTATACAAGGTGGTACAATAGCTACATCAAATAACACACCTACAACCACATGGCATTTTTACATTGTTCAATCCGCGGACAAACAGCTTAATGACAAAAAAAAAATACATACAACCAAAATTTCAGTCGCAAAACACCAAACAAGAAAAAAATGCCCGACAATGATATTTAAATTCGAATCTATACATTTTTTAATCCAATTAAATTTTTGTTTTAAAGAAAACCAATCGCTTAACAATTATTAAGGTTGGATTCTCTTAGATTAGCTTACTGAAATTCTTTATACATTTTAAGTTATACCTATTAACCTTTTTATTAAACACAATTTTTTAAAAGAAAATCATTTAATTATTAAAACTCATATAACACTCTTTTTGCTTATTTAAAATTATTTCCACTCCTTGAAAACAGGGGAAAATACTTTAAAAATTAATTTGTAATTACTCTGCAAGAAAAAACTAAGAGAACAATGTGTGCATTCTTTTAAATATCCTTTAAAATCGTTTATTGTTTTTTAAAATCAAGCAGAAAAAAAAAAGAAAAAAATTATTATTGAATGTCAAAAATTTCCTGACCAAACAAATGCGGGATAATAATTTTTGTTTCGGCTGACGGGAAAAATTCTCCACAAACTCAAATCACCCTGTATTAAGAAACAAAGTTAAAAAATTACTTTTACTTTTGTTTTGAGCTGCGGAAGCTGCCTGAAAAGTATTCTTGCCAGAATTTAAGTTTGTTTTACACATACTTCTTTTTTTACTTTTACTTCTTATGACAGCCTAAAATTCAGACAGACCTATGAGCCGACCGTTATGTTGTATGCGGCCACCTTGTTTAATTTTAACCTGACAAACTTTTTATTCTTTTTTGTGTGCGGAATTCCTTTTTTGTCGTCTTCTATTGTCCCTTTTTTCTTTGTTTCTAATCTGTTTTTGCTTTTGCCGCAATTCAAGTAAATAATAAAATAAATGTGCGGCGGATTCAAATTAAAAAGAATACTTAGTGCTAACAAAAAAGAATATATGTATATACGAAACAAAAAATTTTAAAATTATCTTTGGAAAAAAATTTCCTGTAATTGTTTTTTTTTTTATTTTTAAACTTGATTACAATTTTTTTGTATACCTATACTTATTTTTTCTAACACACACCTTTTTATACTGAGAATTATTCTTACAAGAAAATTTTACACACGATTCCTTTGCGAGCCTCTAAGCAAACATTTATTCACATAATAAGTGACTTTTCTTTTTTAAACACTCAATCTTTAGGATTTCACTATGATATTTAAATCATTTTCAATAAATAATCTGATTACAAAACTTTTTTTACACACTCTGTCCAAATTTACAAGACTTTTCCCGGTGTACTGCAATTTTTTCGGCAAGTCGCAAGGAATGAGTTGATTTATGTTGTTTTTCTTTTATTCTGTTGTTCTATATTTTACATCGAACAGCGCTGCCAGCTTTAACGGAAGATTATAATGGGAAACACATGTCGTCGTGTGATCTTTTATTTGCTTCATGGCACATCCAAGCGATTACAAGAAAACGTTAGATATATGTAAGTATGGTTTTATATTTTAAGCAACATGCAGGCTGAATTTTCTTAGAAGTGCAAATATCCAAAAAGTATATAAAAGTTTTAAATAGGTTTTTTGACCAAATTTTTATACAAGATCAGTATTAAGTCTACTTTATTTATAAATTTTTGTTGGATATGACCCTTCATTTTTAAGTTTTTTTATAAAAAAAAAAATTTTTGACATGTAAATACTGAAATACTGTTACACTGTTATTAACTGGAGCCACCTAATATACATTCGCCTTGCATAAGGCAAAGCAAACGTCAGTGTTATAGTGTTTTCACACTGAAAGTTTTACACACATTTTGGTTTTAACTTTAAAACCAATCAATAAAACCTGGTTTTACCATACGTTTTGGTTTTATTTTTATAGTTTTACAATACAAAAATTTTTGGAAAAACCAACTTAAAACCTGCCCCCCTGTTCTGTAACTGGCGAGAAGTTTTCGCAGCGAGAAAATTTTTTTATTGTCATAGTCTTCCGATTATTAACAGTGTGACTTAGATAATACATAAGCTCTCATTATACAACGTTAAAAGTTAAAATAATTAGGTTTATCGTGTTCATCCTGTCTTTTACAAGGCGACTATAAACTTTTCGATGCGAGAAGTTCTCACTAGAGTTACAGAACACAGGCACTGATATGATTTGGTTTGTTTTTTAGTTTACTAAATTCAGTACTACCAAGTTAAAAAGATCAAGAACGGCTGACAATAATAAACAGCGCTCAATAAAGTTGGCTTTACATGGTAATACAAAGTATTAAGATTTTGTTTAATCAAAATATTATGAAATACTCTCCGTGCTTAAGAGAATAAAAATCTGTTCTAAATATTTTTTTAATGTTTACACGGATGAGGTTGGTAAAATCACAAGCGGTTGTTTCTATGCTAGTATCATTTCGGGGTAGCGCCATATTGTTATGGTTCTACACAGTGACGTGCCGTGAGGTTTTTGTCAAGGTGTTCTCTCCTACTTTTGAACTTTTATATAACGTCTATACTCGGTTTTTCCAGGACCACGACAAGGACGTGATAGACAAAGGTCCCATTTTATTTAATTAATATTTTTTTGTTTTGAGTTTTTTTGTTTTTTGTATTTTTTTTTGTTTTAAGTTTTTTTGATTTTTTATATATTTTTTTTAATTTATGTGCTGTTTCTACAAGCCAATTGAGTAATTGTCTTAGACAATTTATGTGTATTTTGTTATTGTAACACAAACAAAATACACATAAATCGTCCAAGACAATCACTCAATTGGCTTGTAGAAACAGCACATTAATTTATTTTTATTTATTTTTTTGGGTTTTATTTTTTTTTTATAATATTTTTACTTATATGTAAGTTCAATACGCCGAGTTTTTTTTACAAAAGTTTCGATTACTTCATCATAAAAAGAATTTTTTGTTTTTAGGCTTTTAAGAAATTGTTTTTCAATTGAAATAATTGCCAATTCAGACAATCTTTCTTCATGCATTTGGTTTCGTGAATAAGTCTTAATTCTTTTAAGAGCGGAAAAGGATCTTTCTACGGAACTGGTTGATGCAGGAATTGTTAGTATTAATGTGCTCAAATTGAAAATTTCAGAAAAGGTGTCTCTTAAATCTAAATATATTAAGGTTCCAGGAATATCTTTAATAAATATTTCACGGAACTGTAAATGCGAATAATATACAACTAATTCATTTTTGAGTTTAATAAAATCAAAAAACAATCCGTAGGATTTCTGAAGACTTTCGAAAGCTTCATGGGGAAATGCACTTTGGTAATCAATATATCTCTTTGAATTTAATAGCTCCATAAATTTCATATTTTCAAAAGATCTAAACCTGGTATCCATTTGAGTGAATAAAGTATCAATTACTTTATTAAATAAGGACTTGTATCGTAATTGGAAACCATCTGAACTTTCACCCCGCTTGAAAATTGCACAAGCACAGCTTTTTGTCCGACTAAAAAGGTCATCAAACTTTGACTTGTACTCCAATATTTTTTCTTTAGTTATTTTTATGTGTTCAAAACAATATTGAATATCTAATGATTTCGTTTGAAGAATATTAAATAGAATGTCAGTAGATGCAAATATGTCATGAAACGTTTCCAACATGAAAACTGTGTTGAAAGTGCTTAAAAACTGAAGAAATCCTCTAGCTTGAATCGCATCCGCGCCCCAAGTGTCTGGATCATCTATTATCTCCTCAAATAATAATATGAGATCAAGACGGTATGCAAAAACTATATTAACAAGTCGAGATGAATAATTCCATCTCGTGGTAGCAATAGTAGGAAGTCTCCGTTTTAGAACCTGATCAAAAAATTGAGATCTCTTAGTTGAGTGGGAGAAATATGCTGACAATCCGTTCAAAGTGGTAAAAAATATGTTCACTTCTTGAATATAGCTTACTGATTGTGAAAGGACTAGATTTAAAACATGTGCATTGCAGTGTATAAACATAGCACTTGGGAACACCTCTCTAACCTTAGCCTGAGTACCATTTAAATCACTTGACATAACAGGTGCACCATCGTAAGTCTGAGCTATTAGTTTTGCTCCCCAATTCTTACTTTTTATTAAGTCAATAAGCTTTTCAGAAATGGCTTTGGCTGTACGACCATCACTTACATCCAAATACTTATAAAATCTCTCCCTCACAATACCTTTGCAATCAACGTATCTAAAAACGAACGACAATTGGGACTTTTTATTTATATCTGTTGTTTCATCTAACATTGCAGAAACAAACGTAGCTTTGTTAATCTCTATATCAATATTATTTAAAACTACAGTACCAATTGCATTAATCAAGTCATTCTGAATGTGGTTAGAAGTGCCCTTGAAATATTGTGATGAAGATAAATGACGATCTAGTTTGCTGTCATATTTGGCAATTAGGTGCAGTAATTCAATATAATTCCCTCTATTTTCTGATTTCTCAGTTTCATCGTTGGCTCTAAAAGCTAGCTCTTGTGTACCTAAAAAGCATACAGTATCTACAAGTCGTTGAATTACTTGACGGTTTTCTGAAACTTGTTCATTATGTCTTGAAACTGAAATTCGTTTTTGTTCATCAAGTAAAAAATCAACGCGCACATCTCCAAATGTTTTTAAGGATATGCTGTTATTAATATGTGCTTGACTCATTTGATGTTTTGTCATTGCCGATGTTAAATGATTTAAGTCATTATAACCTGCAGTCCAAACACCCTTTTCGCTATTTTTGGCAAAAAGCAAACAGTTCCAACAAAATAACTTATTTATAACGGGACAACCGCATAGCCAAGATTTTTCTTTATAACTAGACACAAAAAAGTGCCTAGTAAAAGTCCGGTTTTTTGAATTAACTGTGCAAGTGAGATTTGGCAAAGGTGGTGTTGGTCTACCTTTTGAAATAAAATTGGATTTTTCTTCAGTTTTTAATTGCGAAAAGGGTTTGTTTAATAAACTCTCAATTACGCAATTACATTCCATTTTAAAATTAACGTCTGCTCTTCGTCAATGTTATTCATAAAATGAAGAATTTATGACTTAAACAACACAAGTTGAAGTTCCTCACACTCACATAACTTCATACACACCATTGTTGCCACCTTTGGCTAAATTAAAAAGTTTTTTTTACTAACACTAAAAATTGGGCATACATAAGAACTTGTATTATTTGTTGTGCAAACGTTTTATGAACTGGGGGTTTTTGTTGTAAATTTAAACATAATTATGTTAAAAAAAACACATGCCTGTATTTATAATAATTATTGTAGGTTTATTAAGGGTTTATTTGGCAATTATTCCATATATATCATTCAAATACCCCTCTAATAGAACTGCAATAGTTATTATGAATACAGCCGATAGACTTGAGCTATTTTTAAATATATTTTTTTTATGTTCTTTATCATTAAAATTGGGTATTTTTCACTTTTGGAAAGTGTAACCTAAGCTGTGGGCTGGCAACAATGGGTCTCATGCATAAAAAGTGAGCTTGAGCTCGGACTCGATTTTTTGAGTAAAAGGTGCTTGGCGTATGCATAATAAAATTTGATGTATTTGCTTTTACTCACTGCTCACGTTTGATCTCGTCTTGCTGAGTTTGAAGTAAGTTAGATGAGCTTGTGCTCATTTTCATATGCATAAAAACAAGCTTTTGCTTCATTTTGTGAGCTCTTGCTCAAATTTTGTTGAGCATGCCTTTTAGCTGACTCGCGTACACCAAAAAGGAATCATGGCTGAATATTTTGTGCCACAAAGATATATAGCAAGTGAGGATAAAAAATTATACAGGTTTTTATTTTTAATTATTATTTTTTTTTATATAATTAATAATTAAATGATAAATACATAGGTTTGATGATAGTAGCATCTGCTGGTTGGCTAATTACTTTTTTGAGGAGTCAGAAGAAACACGTGGTGGTGCCCTCAGCAACATTGATAAAATTAGACTGTATTTAAGATTTTGTGCAGATCCTGGATTCCAAAATGGTATAGCCACAGATGTTGGAGTCCATCAATCAACTGTGTGGCGAACTATTGCGGAAGTTGCGAAACTTATATCTGCCAAAGCAAGCGAGTGGATAAAATTCCCGAAAGATGCAGATGAAATAAAAGATGCTCAAATGAAATTTTTTATGCGAAATTTCATGCTAGCTATTTTTATATTATATTTTTCTTCGTTAATTCAATGCCAAATTTTTCCTTAATTTCTGTTACACATGATTCTATTGTTAGTTTTTTTTTTTTTATTTTTAATGCTTGGTAATTGACCCTTTTCTAGTAAATTTTTGTTTAATTTTAGCTTTTCTACTAAAAATTTAGAAATGTCAGGTTCTATTTTATTATTATTATATGATTCTACTTCACTTTCACTTGACGACATGTTTGCACTTCAATAACAATTATACGTTTGATCTCCATTTGCTCAAGTAATTGCAATTGGTTTGAACTCATTTTTATGCATACGAAATTCAGCAAAAGCTGTTGCTGTTTGATTGAACTCGACTTACGAGCAATTGCTCACATGCCTCAACTCAGCGCTTTTACTCGTTTTTATGCATGAGACCCAATGATTCACACATTTACTTATTCTTTGCAACACACAACTCAAACATAAAGTTTGAAATAAGAAACAATCAAGCAGGTGCTCACTTACTTAGCGCACCCTCGCTGCATATAAATTGTGGTACTTTTTTTTTTTAATTTTTTGCTTTTCCTTGTTAAATGAGTGCGCTTAAGTTTGAAGAACAACTGAAATACCCGCGGCTTTATTTTCTGTTGTGTTTTCAAAAAAAAAAAGAAAAGTTTCAAACCTACAGCAACCAAGCCACTTCGTGCTGGTTAAATTGGCGAACGCTTTACTTGTATAGGTGATCTAAATTTTTTTCATGAAGTGTTTTGTTTCTTTAGTAAATTGGTGCTCTTATATTTGAAGAACAACTAGTAGATTTTAATTGTGTGTTGTTTTCTTTTTATGTTTGCTATCAAACATTTTGCTTTTTTATTATTGTTATTGTCCATATGCAAGATGAAAATAAAATGTTGGTTCAATATACATACATATGTATGTATGTGTGTATACACTTATTTCACTTCCACTTATTTATGTATATATAAATTGTAAAGCCAATAATAAAGAATTCTTAATATTTAATAATTACAAAAAAACCTAAATAGACGTAAATATTTTAGGCTGTGCAGAGAACACCTGAGCACATTAGAAGGAACGTCACTGGTTCTACAATATTAAAAAAACAACATGAAAAAATTCTGCTTTGATTTTGATTCTTTGTGTATTGTTTCATTAGATACTGTAAGTGCTGCCAATCTTTCACACCTCTGATGTGATAAGAACACACAAGTTTTTAAAATGGTTTAGAAAATAAACATTTACCGAACACTTGTCAAATTTTGTATCCGTATTTGCTCCCACTCAGTACATTGTGCTTTTACATGATGAGATTTTTTATTATTCTACAACATATTTTAACAATTCGTAATATATGTATTACCATGTAAAAGTACCTTAAAAATAGTTGAAAACAAGGTGAATTCATAGAGAAGGTGATCTCACAGATCAGCTGACTTTTTTTGCTCATGCAATTTTCCTCACAATATGCCAAAAATCTGTCTATGTGCTTCTTCGTGATTTACAAAAATTACGTGTTGGTTTGATTTTGTAACTAAAAATTTAAAAAGTGTTCTTAATTAATAACAAGTAAGAGCGTTATATTCGGCTGTGCCGAATCTTATATACCCTTCACATTGGTCTTTAAATATACCCAGCCGAGTAATTTTGTACTACAAATAATATAATAAAAATCCTTTTGTGAGTTTTAAAGTCCATAGAAAACTTTCCAAAATTTTAACGTTCGTATGAATAAAAGAAATAGATGAGGAACGTTTGAGGTCGACAGTAATGCAAGTTTTTGACATTATTTGTATTGAAAGGTTAATAAAAGTTGTTAATTTTTATGGGATGTACTAGTCCCCCTGCTCCTCTCCAACTTTTTTTCCAAAATTTATGAATTATTTGATTATTACTTTTGTGGAATATTCGAAGTCGATAGTTGTTATGTTTTCCAGATGTGGCGTATCGCAAATTTCATAAAAATTCTTAGTTTGTATTAGAGCTACCCCTTTCCCTGCCATTGCCCAAAAAAACTTTTTTTTGAATGTAGGGGTTATCCTGTTACTTTTTGCAAAACATTTGAAGTCAATTTCTGTTGTAGTTTCCTAAATTTAGCATATCGAAAATTACATAAAAATTGTTAATTTGTATGGGAGATCCCCTTTGTCCATTCTCCACCCAAAAATATCTGTTATAGTTTCCTAAATATAGCGTATCGAAAATTTCATAAAAATTGTTAATTTGTTTGGGAGCTACCCCTTGTTCGCCCCCCACCCAAAAAATTTTTTCTTAAAAACATAACTCTTTTTGTAGAACATTTGATTTGACATAGCCCTTGATGTACTTACTTTTAGTAGAACATTTGATGTCGATAGCTGTTATAGTTTCCGAGATATAGCGTATCGAATGTTTCATAAAAATCGTTAATTTGTATCGGAGCTACCCCTTTTTTTGCCCCCACCCAAAAAGTTTTTTCTTTAAAGCGTAGCCCTTATTGCCCAATTACTTTTTGTAGAACATTTGATTTGGATATCAGTTATAGTTTCCGAGATATGGCGTTTCGAATATTTCATAAAAATCGTTAATTTGTATGGGAGCTACCCCTTGTTTTGCCCCCACTCAAAAAATTATTTCTCAAGAGCGTAGCCTTTGATGTCCAATCACTTTCTGTAGAACACTTGGTTTCGATATGTGTTATAGTTTCCGAGATATAGCGTATCGAATATTTCATAAAAATCGTTAATTTGTATGGGAGCTACCCCTTGTTTTGCCCCCACTCAAAAAATTTAATATTAAAGGCGTAGCCCTTATGGCCCAATTTCTTTTTGTAGAACATTTCATTTCGATATCTGTTATAGTTTCCGAGATATAGCGTATCGAATATTTCATAAAAATCGTTAATTTGTATGGGAGCTACCCCTTGTTTTGCCCCCACTCAAAAAATTTAATATTAAAGGCGTAGCCCTTATGGCCCAATTAGTTTATGTAGAACATTTCATTTCGATATCTGTTATAGTTTCCGAGATATAGCGTATCGAAAATTTCATACAAATCATTAATTTGTATGGGAGCTACCCCTTTTTTTGCCCCCACCCAAAAAATTTTTTCTTTACAGCGTAGCCCTTATTGCCCAATTACTTTTTGTAAAACATTTGATTTCGATATCTGTTATAGTTTCCGAGATATAGCGTATCGAATATTTTATAATAATTGTCGATTTGTATGGGAGCTACCCCTTTTTTTGCCCCCACTCAAAAATTTTTTTCTTTAAAGTGTAGCCCTTAGCGTATAATTACTTTTTGTAGAACATCTTAAGTCGATAGCTGTTATAGTTTACGAGATATAGCGCATAAAATATTTCACCAAATTTGTGCAATTGTAGGAAAAATACCCCTTTCCCTGGTCCTATCTGAAAAAACTTTTTCCGTTATTTAGGTCCCTTCTTTAGGAGTATCCGTGCCAAGTTTTGTGGCAAGAGTGACTATACTTACTGAGATATATAGGGATGTATGCACGGATTTTGTCCTAAAAAAAATGGGTTACTTTGGGTTTTCGCTTATATCTCGGTCAGTAGTGAACCGATTTTGCTGATTTTAAATAGCGATTGTTAGCGGGATATTTGCAATAGTTTGATACCATTAGCTGGTTTGTATCTTTTTATTTGACTCCGGAAACTTGATTTCAACAGACGGACAGACAGACAGACGGACAGACGGACATGGCTATATCAACTTCCCTATCTATAAGGATCCAGAATATATATACTTTATGGGGTCGCAAATGAATAATAAAGAAATTACAAACGGAATGACAAAGTGATATATACCCTATCACTATGTGAAGGGTATAAAAAGTAAACCAAATAATGCGTTTTGTGCTTTGTGCAAAAAAAAAACGATGTAAAATAAGTTTATTTTGTATGATACCATATACAAATAATTTGTTTTTTTTTTTAATGATGCCATATTTTTTTGGCATTATCAGTACGAATTTTTCGCCCTGCGTTCACCTTGTATGAATTCGCCTTGGTTGAAAATAAAATATCTATAATTTAACATGAGCGCTATATTCGGCTGTGCCGTATCGTATGTACCATTCACATTGATCTTTAGAGTTCCCTGCCATATGATCTAGCCGAATGATTTCGTACTCCAAATATTATAATAAAGCTGCTTTGTGTATATCTACTTTCTATTTTTCCTTTCGCATCATGAAGTGATCTTGCAAACAAATTACGTTTTTGTATGACAAACCCCATTACTATTAATAATAAATAAATAAGAGAAATCATAAAAAGTACATGCATACATACATATGCTTGCTGGTTTCGGCACACGCCATATTATATTTAGTATGTTTGTATGTGCATATGTACATTTAAACATATATATATGCTTATAAGACTATATGCTTATAAATACATACATGTGTAAATTAATACATGCATGCATATGTACTACATATGTACATCCATATGACAATACATACATCCATATGACAATACATACAAGCACACAAGAAACTTTTTTCGTATATGTTTATGCTCATCCAGTTTTCATTTCCTACATATTTTCTATAGAGTTTGTGATTTGGTTGTAAAAAATATGATGCAATCGCAGTATAGATATAGGCATCTAGGTCCATGATGAACTGATATTGGTCATTTTGAATACCGATCATCTCAGGAATATTTCTGATAGTTTGACACAAATACCTGGTCCGTAGTGCTTAAATTGAATCCGGTAATTTGATTTTTACAGACGTACGGAGTGAGAGACGGGCACGGCTATATAGACTTCCCTATATATATGAAGGTCCAGAATATATTTACATTATGAGGTCGCAAGTGGATAATAAATGAATTACAAACGGAATGACAAAATGATATATACCCATATCACTTACTTATGTGAAGGGTATAAAAATAATGAATGCTGCAGCGATAACACCAAAAAATTGTGCAGTGTGTGTATGTACATATGTAAAAGTAGCAAAGAATTATTTAATGCTTCGCTTAAGCAGACTTACCAAAAAGAAAGGGTGCCCCGGTAGGTCAGTGGTAAGTGCACGAGTCTACCAGTCAGGGGGTTGTGGGTTCGATTCCCACCAGAGAACCTGGTAAGTCTGCTTCATTCTTCTGTTCTTTCTTTCTTATCTATCCTTCTCTAAATTTCTGCTTTCCTTCCGTCTCAACCTATTCTATCTGCCTCTCCAGGTAACACAAAGGGACCGAATAAAGCGGACCCAAGTGAGCTGTATCCTTTCTTTCAACGGCTGCCTGTTCTACCTAACCTAACCTAACCTACCAAAAAGAAAAAAATAATTATTCGTCTGTGGTGTTGGCTCAGCGCGAATTCCGTCTCTGATTCCCCGGTCGTCCGGCACCGACTGCGCAAACACTGCACTGGTTGGCCACCAACCTTGAAGAGTATGGGACCACACGAGACGCTGCCAAGAGTGGCCGACCCCGGAGCGCCCATTCTGCCGAGAATATCGCCGTTGTTGTCGAGATGTCGCCAGAAACATCAGCAGCCACCGTGCCTCGCAATAAGCCATCAGCCGTCGTCCGTTTTTTTTTGTCACATTTTTTTATTATTGAATCTTCGCAATAAGTATTCAAATCTTAAAACTAAGTGTGTTTAATATTAGTCTAGTCAGTACCAGGCTAAAATTTAAGTTCTTACAATACAATTAATTAATTTAAAAGGTTTCATCTAAGCGCAGTAGTATCCCTTCTTTTTAGACTTTGTTGCAAGATGCTTCGAGCGAGCGGATTTGGATGTGTTTCAAGCTCATTTAAATACTTGTCCACATAGTTTAAGATTTCGCATTTTACTAGTGGAACTTCTAGATTCTTGTGGATGTTGCTGTTTTTAATGTACCAAGGAGCACCAGTTATCATTCTCAGAATTTTGTTTCGACGACGTTGTATTTTTTTATGTTAGAGGCGGAAGCAGTGCCCCATAATTGTATACCGTAGCACCAAATTGGTTTTAAAATCGAGTTGTAGAGTAGAAGTTTACAATCAAGACGTAGCACAGAGTTTCTACCAATTAGCCAGTGGATTTGAGCAGCTTTAAGTTTCATTTGAGTCAGCTTCGCATCTATATGAGCCCTCCGTGTGAGGCGGCGATCTAGGTGAATACCAAAATATTTTGTTTCGATTCGTTGAGGCAGCATATGGTTGTGATTAGTGATTGGGGAGCATTGTTCATTTATTTTTGTTCCCCATAACTTTGCCCATTTCTCAACCTTGGTTACGTGTTGTTGCAGTTGGTTCGAAGCCTCTTTAGGGTCTTTATGAATACTAAGGAAAGCAATATCCTCAGCAAATGTCGACGTGTGTGTTAAACTATTGGGTGGCATATCTGCTGTGTAAAGCAAGTACAGAACTGGACCTAGTATGCTCCCTTGAGGAACACCAGCCCTTATTGGTTGAGAAAAACTTATTTTGTTTCCCTCTTTGATCATAAATTGTCGACCGGTTATGTATTTTTCTAAAAGGTTGAAAATATTAGCTGGAAGATTGAACTTTAGTTTGTTTAACAGGCCTTCATGCCATACTTTGTCGAAAGCTTGTGAAACATCGATAAATAGCACAGGGCAGTCTTTTCTTATAACCTGTACCAACCTGTGAGTTTGTTCGATGGTACTATGTTGACTTCTAAAGCCAAATTGGTGGTTTGGAATGCAATTGTTGCCGTTCAAGATCGTATTTAGCTTGCTTTTAAGCAATTTTTCAAACAAATTTTGACATTGTGGGTAACAAACTTATAGGCCTATGAAACTCAACCTTTGAAGGATCTTTGCCAGGCTTAGAAATCATCTTTACTAAGGCAACTTCCCATATAGACGGAAAATATCAAGCCAAATTATAGCGTTAAAAATAAAAAGAATTATTCTTTTAGCTGTAAAAGGTAGCTCAAAGAGCATTTTGTTGCTTATTTTATCAACGCCAGGATTTTTGTAACATTTAGGTTAGCGATAGCCTCTACAACATCTGTAAACCGGAAACGTATTTCTAAAGGGGGTGAACACGTTTTTTAAATGATTTGCAAACAGATCGCATTTTTCTTCGTCATTTCTAGCCCAGGATCCTCTCAGATTACGCAGTGGTTGTTTTGCGATAATGGGTCTTTTAAGAACAGCCAGGCGATCGCCATAGGGAATAATTTGTCTGAGTAGTCGCGTCTAGACCTTCCAGGTACTCTTTCAGTGACGCCATTCTGTAAACCTCCAGCAAGCTTTTTAGTTGGGTTGAACATTCTTTCAGCTTAGTTTTAAGTTGGGGCGATCTATGTTTTTACCATTTCTTGCGCCGGTCGCCCGTAAGGCGAATTTTGGTCAAAGACCTGCGCGTGTTCCCGTACAAAGTCTAGTACGTTCATCAAATACTGCCTGTTGACCGCCAAACGCGTGCTACCTATGCCCAAGCCATCCTTAATCTCGAGGCCGAAGTGGACGATTTTTCGACCAAAATCCTAATAAGTGATGAGGCTCATTTCCACCCCAGTTGGTACGTGAACAAGCAAAACTATTGCTTCTGGGGCATCGAAAATCCACGAGTGATGCACGAGCAGCATTACACCCGCTCAAACTGACCGCATGGTGCGCTGTTCACACTGAAGGTATCATCGGGCCATTTTTTTCCGAGGACGCCGCCGGTCAAACGACGACAGTGGACGGTGCGCGTTATAGGGCCATGTTAGCCGAATTTTTTCTGCCGCAATTGAACGAATTAAAAGTGGAGGACATGTGGTTCCATCAGGACGGAGCAACGGCACACACTGCGCGATTCACAATGGATATTCTGAAGGCGGCGTTACCAGGTCGCCTTATCTCTCATTTTGGCAATTTACATTGGCTCGCAAGATCTCCCGATTTAACCGTTCCAGAATCTTTTTTAATGGCTTAGTCTTTAAAACAAAACCCATGCATTTTGTGAGTTTTCCTACAGATTTCAAACCCGGCACAAAGTAATTTCATTATAATTGTTTTTTTTTAACTTTAAAACTTAATGGCAGAGGTACATAACCAAAGTGCCAGGGTATCCCACGTTGATCCAGACAAACGAAAACAGTCGACCTATGCCTTCGAATAGGAAGCTGTTACGGCCTGGATACTTTGTTTTTAATCAAGGTATTTGTCAATTGTATTGTACGCAGTTTACTTATATTTGAGTTTAGTGGTGCTCCTCCATGTAATCAAAATATGTAATTATTTTTGGGTTTAGTGGTTCTCCTCCATATTAGTATTTAAAATGTTTTTTGCATGCAGATAATCATAAAAAGCCTCCGATAACTGTATCACAGTGCAGCTATGTGACGCCAAACAATTTCCCACATGCGAGAGTGTAGACGCAAAATTCTCGAAGTGCGATAAAAAGGGACGACCAACGACGCGCGAACTCTTTACCTCACCAAAACTATTTTACGACTGTTATTAGAGTTGTGTCGGTCTTGAACGAACTAGTTCAATTGAGCGATTCTTTCCACTGAGCGGTTGAAACAGTTCAGTTTTTATCGCTCTTTTGTTTTATTTGCTTCTCTTGTTTCACATGAATCTTTTTTTCACTTGATTAGTTTGCTTCTTTTGTTTTCTTTCTTTATTTTCTTTCGGCTACACGACCGTTAGACCAGACAAAAATGTGGTAGCGGGAATCAAGGAATTGGATATATATCTGAACGAAGAATATTTGGCATGAAAAAAAGACCCATTATTATGGTGGAAGGAGAGGAAGAAGTTGTATCCGAGAGTTTACGCGTACGCTTTAAAACGTTTATGCATAGTAGCCACATCCGTGCCATGCAAGCGGATTTTTTCAGCTACTGGACAAATTGTGTCAGAAAGGCGCACTCTTTTAAAGCCAAAAAAAAGTGGGTAGCCTAGTTTTCTTACACAACAATATGTGAATAAAGACTTATATTTTTTTTTAAACTTTTGTATAAATTGATGTTAAAATGTTGAAATTGAATTTGCTTTGTATTCATAAATAATTGCAATAAAACTGATTTTTTTATGTATGTATGTATATAACAAATAGGTTCTTAAGATTATTTTAAAAAATATGCAAATTTTATGTACTAATATCTTGTTAAAACAACTTTTTCCCTGTCTGTATAATTTTTGCAAAATCGAACAAACTGCAATTAAAATAATTTTTTTTACTAAAAACACCTAAAAGAAGCTATGTTTATGTTCAAATGTGTTTAAATTTTTCATTTCGTAAAATAATATTCAATATTTCCAAAAAAACCTTAGGTTCAACATAAAAGATACCGGTTGAAGTAAAAGGCTAATTGAAAAAAGGACCGACTAACCTAAAAGAGCTATTGAACTAAAAGACCGACCTAGTTCACTTAACTAAATTGAAACAAAAAGACCGGTCAGTCAATTGAACTATTAAGCACAACTCTAAAGGTACCTTTACATGGTAATACATATATTATGACTTGTCAAAATATGTTGTAGAATAATACAAAATCTCATCATGTAAAAGCACAATGTATTGAGTGGGAGCAAATACGGATACAACATTTGACAAGTGTTCGGTAAATGTTTATTTTCTAAACCATTTTAGAAACTTGTGTATTCTCATCACATAAGAAGTGTGAAAGATTGGCAGCACTTACAGCATCTAATGAAGGTGGCTACACTTAATTAAACAATACACAAACAATCAAAATCAAAGCAGATTTTTTCATGTTGTTTTTGTTAATATTGTAGAACCTTAACCATATGGCGTTACCCCAAAGGGAAACTGGCAAGAAACAACCGATTTTGATTTTACCAACCTCATCCGTGTAAACATGAAAAATAGTTAGAACAGATTATTATTCTCTTTTTTTAAACACGGAGAGAATATCATAATATTTTGATTCTACAAAATCTAATTACTTTGTATTACCGTATAAAGGTACCTTAACTGTTATAATTGTTTTAAGCAGTTACAGCTGGTATTGCTTTTTAAGATTTTTTGTATTTAGAGTAAAATAAGCCGTTTATTTTGAAAGTGGCATAAGTCACTTTTTTTAGGTCGAGATATTTAATAATATGAAAAGATACCGTTCACTTGTTTTTAGTGTTGCCATTAACTCGATTTTTTTTAAAGCAAAAGACTTATGCCACTTTCAAAATAAACGGCTCAAATATCACTCAATAGCTCTTAAAATAAGATTTAATAATGAATTTTAAATACTACTTGTAGTCCCAGTCCTGAATTATTCTGTTTAAACCAAGGCGCATGTAACAGGTGGGAGCGGGTCTACAAAAACAACTAAAATGGATGTACGAATGTCAAAGACAGATAACAAAAACCTACAAACTCTTACTCTACGTTTCTTAGATTTTACAGTTGTTGTTAGTAAAAAAGAAAAAAAACACAAACATAAGCAAATTTTGACAACTACACATCTGAAATACCGTTACTCAGCTGATTAACCGAGGCCACATGTAATAAATGCGCCTTGGATTAAACTGTTTTTTGAAATTATTGCAATTAATTGTGAATTAACTACTTTTTGGTGAAAACTGAACGTTAGATGCTGAGGCGGTCTGATGACAAATTTTTAACTACTCACTAACGAACATTCAACCTGAAATGAAGACCCCGGCATACTTCAAGCCACTTTCACTCAAGAAGTCGTGTTCCAGGTTCTTATTTTAAAGGTATTGAATTTTTAATGAGCGTTGTCGCTAATGTAAGTACAAGAAAGAGAAATTCGAAGCTTTTTAATTATTACTAAATAAACAGGTTCCCCCTCCTGTCCCGGATTTCATCTAACACCTAAATCCCGAGTTGTTTCCCAATTAGTCTTTGGTTCTACTTATTCCCGTAACACAAGTATGTAGGCATATCGTTCCTAAATGAACCGTTAATGTTTTCCTTGACTTATCCTTAAATTAGTAAGTTAGCCCAACTACTTACGTAAAAAAAACAAAGTTTTTAATTTGTCATACAGCAAAATAAGACATGGCCTTTCGAACATTGCAATTGAAGATCTTACGGACTCGCCTCTGGACTCAATATCAAGAGACAATAATTGCTGGATTCCAATCACACAACTGTTTTGGCATACAGTATCTTGTTTCTTTAACTTGCTAGAAATTTTCGCATCGAAAAAAACTTAGGATTGTGTTTTAGTAATTAGATACATATTAAGCTATATTTACACCATCTATGTATTCTGTGCCACCTATGTCAGTTCTCATCTAAGTTGAGTGTCAAAAAAAATAATTTTAAATTTTTATGAGTATCAGAAAACAATTTAGTTTTTTTAATTTTTAGTATTAAATTACGTCTAAGGAATTAGTTTTAGTCCGCTAATTATAATATTTGTTAAGCTGGTTTAAAGATTATGGCAATACAACAGCAAGCATTTAATCCCGTTACTTTTAAAAACTTACATTTAAAACTTAGACCATGGTACAATTACCTTACAAGGTACTATCGCTACGGCAACAACTACAACAAACTCGTTACCAAATTTATGAAGTTGTTGTAATAGCATCGTCGTTTATGTCAAAAAACGTACTGTTTTACAGATTTAGAGGGTGAAAAAACTTGAGTAAAAAAAAAAAAAATAGTCAGCTGTTGAATCGATACTACCTTGTAAGGTAATTGTACCATGACTTAGACATTAAATAATTTGAAAATAGAATACATTAAAGGGATTCACAAGGTTTTCTATTTGTCCTATTGTCATAAAATTTCCCCAATGGTTTAAAAACATTTGACACTCGGCGCAGGTGTATTTGGAGTTGTTGTGACAATTTAATAAGCATATTAAACGACGTAGTATTTTTTAAGAACTATTTTTGTATAAAAGACAAAAAAAACATTGTGAAATTTTACAACAATATGACAATAGGACACCATATTAACAAACAAAACAGACATGTTATTACACTGTACAAATGATTATTTTAATTTAACAGAAACATTTAACAGTTAACACTAACCTAGTAAAAGTACTTGGCAGAGAGAATTTCCCATTTACATTAGAATGAATTTTATTTTAAAAAGAAATGCTTCACTTTCACAAGAAAAAATACTTACATTGTCGTGTGAACTCTTTAGCGGTAACTATAATGTGCTTTAGCTAACTTAAGCAAAAGTGCGAATACACATATTCAAATGTATATAACTATAATGTACTTAAGTAACTTTTCCTTAAGCTTCGTCAAGTAACATTTGTTTAAGCAAACAGCGAACCTGATCGTACTTTGCTTAATGTATCAGCTGTATATACCTGAGTAGCGCGCACTGTTGCACTTTTAAGTACACTTTCATTTATGTGAGAATTTTTTGTATTTATTAACTTTTATAATATAATTAAATTATTTATTTGCTAATGGTTAAATATTTATAGTTTGTAGATGTTAAATAACATTTTGTAAAAAAATCCATTTATTTAAAATATAAAAATAAAACAGTTTTTAGAAAAATACAAATATTTGCAACTGAGTTCTGTAAGTTAAGTTCAAAAAGTACAATATAGCCACTCAAGTCTTCAATAAGTTGCTTAAGCATTTGACAGGCTTTTCGTTGATTTTTGACATTAGCTTAGGGGTGCTTAAACACAATATAGTTAAGCCTTTTAATTGCCGAACGGCAAATCTCCAAAGAGATTAAGTTACGAATTAATAATATTTGAATAGTGTGCCCTTTTTTAAATCTGTTATCTGTTTTTTCGGTACACCCAATATTTCGGAAATAATCAAGCTCCAAACTTTCTTCGAACCCACAACTTTACAGTTTGTTGCACAAAGGAAACTCTTCGCCGTATTTTAAAGAAAAATTGATTCGTTTTTAATATAATCAAATGCGGCACAAACTGTTTTTGTCTTTTTTTATTAAATCTTACAATATTTAGTTGGAAATTGTTTGAGAACTTAAGGTTTTATTTGAAAAAAAATGTGTATCGATGATTTTATTTTAAAAGATCTAGCATGTAAATGAACGTGTTTATGGTCATTTTAAAAAACTGTTTTTGTTTTGTTTGTATTTAATGAGAGAGGGGAAATTACTCGCACAGAAATCTTTCTTCATTCAACTAAAGAGTATGGGTTCGATCGAACCAATAAAATTTTGGAAGTTCGGGCTCTCTTGATTTTTTTGAATTAAAAAGCAAGTTTCTTTTTCGGTACGAACTTTATTTCTACACTTGTGTAAAAATTCTTTATTGTAAAAAATAAAAATACAAACTACATGTACATACAGTTAAAGATTTGAAATTAAATGAATTTCTTCATTTTAAATTCTATATTGATTTTTCATGTTTGCAACATGAAAATCATTTAAATTAGAGGCTACATAAACAAACAAAATTAAGTGCCCGTAGTTTAAAAGCACATATTTTCGCAGTTGGTTAAGAATTAAATATAAAAAATATATACGTATATCACTTATAAACTTCTGAAATGTGATGGATTTTTTAATAATACTTATTAAGATATTATTATAACCAAGATAAATCTAGTATAGTAAATTTATAAAAAAAAATCAATTTTAAAAATTGATACCAAATTATTTTATGATACTTTAATTTTACATCATTTGGTTAATTCACAAGGTGAGTAGTAGTTATCTTTCGTATTGCATTGTTTTTTTCAGAAAACGTTGTCTTGGCTTGAAAATATTATTACGAACGAAAAATGTCTTTTAAACCATTTTAAAATTCTAGAAAAAAAAAAAAAAAAAAACAAGAGATGGTAACATAGTTTGTGCCAATTATATTCTAATGAAATATTAGATTTTTTGTTATCTTTAGGTGTAGAAATAAATCGATAAATTACAAATTCTATTACAGATGTTGTAGAATTATTTTTACACCACTTTAAGAGTGCAAATTTATTGATTTAAAAAATTTTGCTTCGGCGTTTTTCCCTTTTTTTTTGGAATTATAATTTATCGTTATTTTTTGTATGTATGTATAAAGTATATATATGTACTATTAAGTTAGCATACAAATTTAGTTTGGCTAAATATGTATGAATGAATGAATTTTGTTTCGCTTAATGATACTTGAATAAATACATTTTAAGCATTTGCTTTCCATTTTAATTTACTCTTCTTCATTGCTAATCTTTTCAGATTCATCGTCATCATCAGCTGAATTATCAGCGGCAACTTTTTTATTAAATTTTTTATCGGCAATATCTTCGTCTTCCTCCTCGTCATCGTCCTGTGAATCTCTTTCTGGAACCGCTGCTTTTGGGCGCCCACGTGGTTTTCCTGTAGGTACATATGCTCCTTTGCCCGAAGTAGGTGGTCTTCCACGACCTTTTGGTGAGCCATTCTCGGTTAAAGCAGGCTTTTTTGCAACTGCAGCTTTTTTTGGACGTCCTTGTCCACGTCCAGTAGAAACAATATTAAGATTAATCCCACCTGAAGGTGGACGACCAACTGAACGTTTTCCCACATAATCGTCTAGTTTTTCATCAGAGCCTATAAATTTGTTAATTTTTATGGAAGAGGCATTAAAAAAACAATTATTTTTAATTGGTTATAAATTCCAACCTAGGTATGACTTTTTGTCATTTATTGTCAAAAATTTTGAAATTGACAAACTGTAGTGCAGTTAGAACTTTTTAAAATTTTATAATGGTTTTTTTTTAAATATAGGTAGGTATATAAAAATTGTGTAACATATTATATGCAACGGAAATAATGTGGTTTTAAAGCACTTGTGATTTTAAGTTACTAATTGATTTAATTTTTTGCAAAATTAAAAATAGAGAATTGAAAATATAACCAAGTGATTATAAATCAACCGGTTAAAACATCACTAAATTTTAAAAAATTTTGTTTCTTGCGATTTCAAATAACTTTTATTTTCTTAAAGGGGAAATTATTTATTGCCTTCATTTTTATACAAAATAATGCCCACCAAAGAAATTGCAAGACAGGGTACACGTTAGGGACTTGTAAATCGCCTTCGATTTAGTCGAAAATCGATTTTGATCTCAAAAAAAATCGATTTTTTTTAATCGGCTTTTTATACTGGCGATTTTATACTGAAATCGATTATTGAGCCCAAAAAATCGTTTTTACCTAAAAGATTTTTAAATGCTATAAATTTTAAGAATGATTCTATTAACACAATTTATTTCAAACTATCTGCACTGATAAATCATGTGTTAATATGAAGCGTTAGTGTATTATTTTAAAAATTGTAATACTGGACGCCGAAAGTTAATTAAAAATGCAGTCAGATTTGGAAAAATGTTTAAACAATTAAAAAAAAAATAGTATAGTACACTAAAAATAACTTATGGTCTTTGAAAATTTAATATGTATGTATATCTGTTGTGTGTGCGTATGTTAGTTTTCACTTATTTATTTTTATACATTGAAATTATAATGGATATTTGCACTTAAGTATATAATTATGTATTAATGTTAAACTATCTGAACTTGTTTATGAACTGCGTTCTTTGTAATCATTAAGTAGGTACGTACATACGCCTTTTCCAATAATACCTTTCTTTGGGAAAAGTTCAATTTTCTTACTTAAAAATAAATTTTGAGGGTATCTTTCATTTTAATATAGCAATATAATCGATTATGAGCTTCGATTAATTGACTTTAAAAATCGAGATTAAAATAGTTGATCGTAAAATCGAAAAACGATTTTCGGCTTTGCTTAAGGTGCTTTCGCACGATATGTATTTTACACATGACTTGTCAAATTTTGCAGTGCGAAATTGATATCTGCCGTCTGAACGCGTTTAAACATTGCATGTGTTAAACACATATGTAAATGTCATATGACAAATTTGTAATTAGAGCGTGCTCTATTTTCATCTGACAAAGCATGTGTCATCAGCTGTTTTTAGAATAACAACAAGGAAAAGTAGTTGTTTATTTTGGTTTGGAGGTTATGTCAGATGTAATTACATATGTACGTGTGAAAGCAAAAATTATAAACCGCCTGTAAAATAACAATTTTGACAGACATACGCAAATACATGTGGATTGCAAAAGTGACAAGTCATGTGTAAAATACATATCGTGCGAAACCCCTTTTACTAATCCCTAGTACACGTATATATAAATATGAGTGCGCCTTGGGTGTAGGTAAATAAAAATTTTCACTTTTTTTGTTTACTTACTCTCATCATCACTGTTCTTAACTTTTTTAGGGCGGCCGCGTCCTTTTCTGTTTCCCTTATTAGCGTTGGCCTTTTTCTCTGGTTTACAATCGATGGAAGCTCCATCGTCATTATCATCGGCTTCTATGTCGTCATCATCTGCCACATCGGCTTTAGCAATTTTCTTCGGACGTCCGCGTCCTTTACCAGTTGCCTCAATTGTATGCGTTAATTTACGCTTGCCTTTAGGTTGTCGACCGCGTCCGAATGAAGCCTCACCAGAATCACCATTTGGCAATGGACTACCACTATCACTAGCCGTGTCCTCTTCTTCGCTGACTTCAACTGCTTTAACCAACTTTTTATTGGCGTTGCTATCTGCTCCTTTAGAGGGTCTTCCTCTACCACGGCCGCCGGACACTTTTTTTACTTTTTCGGTGCTAGCAGGACGTCCGCGTTTTTTCGGTACCGTTGCTGGTGTAGGTGAAACTGTACCATCACAATCTCCAGCGTCTCCTCCATTGCTAAGAGCCAAAACTTCCTCAGCTAAATCGTTCATTTCTTATTTTTTTTTTGTTTTCTTTAAAGTTAAAACTTCTTTCAATGCTTTAATTAAATTGCGCCTTCCAGTAGTTTCTTTAGTGTACAAATATATAAATGTTTTACGCGCTTTGTTGCAGTTTTTCTCACCTTTCGCTTAATACAGAAATTTTCCTTGTAGATTATTCCTTAAATTAGGAAAACAATTTCATTATTACGTACATTAGCATTTCTTTGCGTCTTTAAAAAACAAATTATAATTAAAAGAAATTATTAGATACATATGATATTTTAATACTTTACACAAATGTTAATTACTTTAAATATTTTAAGCTTCTTTGCTTACTCTTTCGGCGTCGGTCTATTTTAATTTTTATACCGTTCTTCTATGATTTTCCCTCATCAACCAACTACTTTTTGCACAAACAAAACACCGGAACGAAAGGCTGTGTAATGACAAACTATCAATAACGGCCGGCTAAAAATGTGTCTTCTTCTTCTTCCTTTGCGATTTATTGCAAAATTAAATTGGTCAATCGCATGATACAAATAATCAGGTGATCTCGTCCCTGCAACAACTACATAGTAGTACCAACGTGTCCAACAAAAGCTCATAGAAAAAAAACGAAGAGTAATAATTTTTGTTGTTTTATTTTCACAGGGAGAGCATAATTTTGACATCTTGGCACTTATCAGCTGAGCCGATAAGACTACCTGGGGTTTGTACAATGGTCAATCGTTACTTGCATGGCGCAATAATGCATCAGGTGGTAGTGACTCTACAACAACCTATTTTAATTAATTCAATTTTTGTTTTTGTTGTAGTTTTCGTTGGCTCAGGTGTCAAAGAAATATATGTATGTAAACATAAACAACTTTGAAAACCGAGCCTCGATTTATGGATGAAGAAGTAAATCAGCTGTGCTCCTAACACCACCTGGTAACATAATTTCACCATGGTTACTTGCTCGTTTTATAAATATGTACATATAGTCATCTAAAAAGCAAACTCTCCAAACTTTACTTTTACAGGAGAAATAAAACACATAAAGTAATTCAAAGGATTGCTCATGATGGGCTAATTGAAGTTGATTGCAGTTTGAAGACACCATTCTTTAGGATAAAAAGGTGCACTAGTAACTACAAAAACAAATCTCTTGTTGCTAAATTATATCTTAACTGTCAAAATGTTGTTATTACACATATAAACAGTATACACAACCATAAAATTTTCATTATTGAATATTCGTTTATGCGAACTAACAGTCACTATTACAATCTTAAAACAAAGTAGTTAATATTAGTCCAGCCAGTGCCAGACTAAAATGTAAGATTTCATGCGCAACAGCATCCTTTCTTTTCAGACGAGTATGTCCACTATGTTGCAAGATGTTTAAAGCGAGCGGATTTGGATGTGTTTTCAGTTTATCATTATATACGTGAAATTTTTGCAAAACGAAGAGTGAAAACATATGGCGGAAATGAAAGTCAGCTGATCAGGAGCTCCTACCTTGTTAAATGTACCTTGATTCTTTAGTAACACTACCCATAGTGGAATAATAAGGTGACCACGTACCCAAAACAAGAACTTCCTGTGAAAATTAACTATGTATTTTTTTGCGTGTGTATGTAGGTATGCATGTATGTATGTATGTATGTTAGTTACAACAATGCCTACATTTTGGAATAAAAATTATTTGGTTAGGAGCAGAGGAACAAGTAGCCCCCATACAAATGAACAGTTTTTGTCAGACTTTCGATACGCTGTATGTCGGAAACTATGAGAGCTCTCGACTACATATGTATGTTATACATTAAGTAAGTTTACATCAATGCCTACATTTTGGAAGAAAAATTATTTGAATAGAAGCAGGGGAAGGGGTAGTCCCCTACAAATTAATAATTTTTATGAAATTGCTTATATTTTATATATTTGTAAAATTACATATCTGGGAAACTATAAAAGCTTTCGACTTAGAATGTTCTACAACAAGGAATGATAAAATAATTCTTACATTTTGCAATTGGAGATAGAAGAGCGGAACCCCAATAAAAATAAGCAACTTTTATATAATTTTAAATACGAAAAATGTTGGAAACTGGGTAATTCTCGATCCCAAACCTTTTACTAGCGCTTTCAATTATACATGCAAACGTTAAAATTTTTGGATAGTTCATAACTTCAAACACGGCACAAAGTATTTTTAATACAATATTTGCAGTACGAAATAACTCAGCTAGATCAGATGGCTGGGTATATAAAAAGGACCAATGTGAAAGGTATATAAGATTCGGCACAGCCGAATATAGCGCTCTTTCTTGTTTTTAAATGAACTTTCTAGGAAATTTAATTAAACAATTGTTCTTAACTCCTAACCAAGGTATATTTCGCCATGTCCTAAACTAAAAACTCTTTTCCGGAATTAAAAACAAATAATTAGGAAAAAGGAAATTATAGCGGTTTTCACTCTTGGTAATGATATGCCTAGTAAGTTTGGTATTTATAACAAATAAGGTAAATTTTAAATTTTACTGTCGTGTTGTTTACCATATTTACCATAAATACCAATCTTACTAAGCGCTTACCACCATGAGTGAGAACCGGTTTTATGTAAATGGTAAGCACAATCAGAATAAAATACATAATAAGATAAGCTTTTGAGTAAACCATTCATGTTTTACGAGGAAAATGTATGCTGTTAAGAGCCCTTTATAACTCCACTTTATTTATTACAAATAAGGACAAAAATAAACTATTATACATAACACTCTGACACATTTGGTGACTGCTTTCGACAGCTGGGCAAGTTAATTTTTTAAACTAAATTAAATTAAACGTTAATATGGTACTCCATAAACCAAGGCACATTCATATACGTGTACCCTGTAGAGTCTGGCAATATACTACACAAGTTGTTTATTTTATGACGATTGCAATTTAATTACAAAGTAACAATTTAATTTTGTAAATACAGGAAAAGTAGAGTTGGTTTTACAAGAGACAATCTTTAACCATCATTATTGTGATAAAAAAACCAATGTTGTTTTCGTTACTATTTTTACAAAGTTTATTAGTTATACATGCTACGCAGGATTGCGGTTGCGGAAAGTTGGATAGAGAAGGGTCTCATAATGTAGAACATGAGTTGGTTGAAATCTCCGACAGCAATGTAGTACACAATGATTATGCGAAAAGAGAATCTTTAAAAGTTTGTCAACAAGGAAGTACAAATATAAACGGACACTATAGAGATTATTATCCGGAACACAGCTTCGATGCTATGTCGCTTATACCCGGTGGCAAATACTTACTAGGCACAGATGAGCCTTTTTTTATTGAAGATCATGAAGCACCGGAACGTTTGATTACTATTGAAGATTTCTATATAGACAAATATGAGGTTTCAAATGAAAAGTTTGAAGAGTTTGTAAGGGCAACAGAATATATTACGGAAGCGGAAAAGTTTGGCGATAGTTTCATCTTTAAATCTCTTCTGAGTCAAAAACTTCAGAAAAAATTAAAAGATTACCGGGTAGCTAGTGCCCCATGGTGGTTTAAAGTTAAGGGCGTTAGTTGGAAACATTCAAATGGTCCTAATAGTAATCTGGAGGGATTAAAAGATCATCCCGTAGTACACGTGTCATGGAACGATGCTGTAGCCTATTGCAAATGGGTCAGCAAACGTTTACCTACAGAATCTGAATGGGAGGTAGCCTGTAGAGGGGGCAAAAAGAAAAAGCTTTTTCCCTGGGGCAACAAGTTAATGCCCAATGATAAACATTGGTAATATTTCAGTTTTAAAAACAACACTTAAAGGTTAAATTTTTGAATTTTTGCAGGCTCAATATTTGGCAAGGAAATTTTCCTGATAATAATACTAAGGATGATGGTTACATCACCACTTGTCCGGTAAATAAGTTCTCCCAAAATATTTTTAATCTCCACAATATAGTTGGCAACGTGTGGGAGTGGACACAAGATTTATGGTCAAAAGAAGATACTAGTCCTAATCCAAGTCGTGTTAAAAAAGGTGGTTCTTATTTATGCCATAAAACCTATTGTTATCGTTATCGCTGTGCAGCTCGTTCACAAAACACCGCAGATAGCTCTGCTGGCAATTTAGGTTTTAGATGTGCTAAGGACCTAAAATAGTGCTATTTAAAAATATTGTATAAAAATGTATTGTTTTGTATTTATTAACTGTTTGTTTTTATTCTGCTAGAACTAATAAAATAAATTATTATTATTGATATCATTTTATGAGCTAATTATCATAAATGATTCACAAAAACAAAGCATAGATGAAACAGAATTGAATTTTTTTTACATACATACATATGTATACCAAAGACTAAATTCATCCAAAAATTAAATCAAGTGTGGATCGTATATATTCTGTTGGCAATTTTAAATGTTCATATGCTTTAATAATTTTGAAAAATAAGATGAAACTTTGGAAATTCTGGTTATTGAATAAAGGTTATTTAGCCGAATTTCTGGCGTAGAAAGACCGGCCTGCGGTGTGCGAATACCGCCCCAGAATTTAAAGACTAAAGGAGGAAGAAAAATAATTTAGCCCACCACAGGTAAATTGATTAGCTACGGCGGTGCTTTCAGACTATTTGGTTATCGGAATTAAGCTTGTAAGCTTCAAGCAAAATTTCAACTACACAGGTACGTTTACGATTGAATAATAAACATCCAACCTACAGATAAAAAAACTTCCACATCTGTTTTTTTTAGCAGCATTAGATTAATTCAAATTTTGCTTAGCAAATTCAGGATTAAACTGACTATTGTACTTTTGTACAACTTTCGGTGTGGCATTAGTTTTGGGATCAACTTTTTTGGTAGTTGCTTTTGGTGCGAGCAATGCTTCCTGTCTTGCTTTTTCAGTTGCTTCACGGCGTAAACGCTCTTTTCTTAACTGTTCGAGTTTTAAGCGCTTCTGTATTTGATCATCTTTTACTATATCTTCCGTTGATTTTTTCTTTTTGTGTTTATGCTTTTTTGAGTGCTTTTTATGTATGCTTTTGTGTTTTTTCGATTGTTTAGAATGTTTTGATTTAGTAATCGACAACTCAGGGCTTGGAATGTTTTTACGTTTTGTTGGGTAATTTTTTAGTGTTGGTTTAGGTTCAGGTGGTAAGAGAGCTTTTATTAATGTCAAAGGATCGTGATTATGTTTTGTTTTTAAATCTTTCTCATTAATTTGTCCTCTTTCAAATCCGCCGTCTAATCGCTTAGGCGCTACTTCATACCAGCTTTTGAGTCTTAATGCTTCGTTGGTATCTTGGCCCAAATAGGTCAAATAGCCAATTTGCTTTTCATACTTTTCTTGTTCCTCCTTCTTTTCTTTTTCCAACTCTTTATTAGTAGTTTTCACATGGACCTTGTAATCAGCAAATAAGTTTACATGCTGAGAGTTACCTTCCTCTTCCTTTCTTGATTTTTCCTGAGAGTTTTCTACTTGCGACTCTTTTTCAGGTAATCCTGAACGTTTACGTAAAAAATTTACTCTAGCTTCACTTTCCTAACAAACCAGTTACCATTATTCAAAAGTTCGCTTGTTTAAACTCTAGGAGTCATACTTACCGCAAGTTCTAATTTATCCTGCCTTTTGCACTCTTCTTCACGTGCTGCAGCCTCATCTTTTCTAACACGTGCAATGTTGTCTTTGGTCCTTACGTGCCATCTGTTTTTTGCGAAAAAATAATCATATGTAATTAGTTTTTTTATAAAAATATTTAATATACCTTTTCTTTGGCAATATATTCATTTCCTTTAAATTGTGTGCCTAACAACTAAAAATAAACATCAACAAAAATACACCCAAAGTAAAAAACCAGCTGTCCGTTAATAGTGCAAGGTGGTGTTATTTCTGTCAGCTGATTATTGTTTACCAAGGTATATGGAACACAGCGTTGCCAGGATAGTTAGCAAAAAGATACGCTTTTTCTTTAAAAAAGTTATATGTTTTTATAAGAGGTTACATAAAGTAACAGAAGCTATATCATATAGAGCTTTGTTTTTAGACAACGAATTTTAAAAATATTCATTGAACTAGATAATTAACTTTGAAAAATGTTTAATAAATTAAAAGTGCTGTTCCCTTAAATGCACTTAAAATACTTTTTTAGTTTTTAAATGTTTGTTTTTACAAAGGCATTAAAATTTAAAAAAAATAAGTAAGAGGAAACTAACGTATTGTTGAAAGACTTTCAAACGAAGTTTTCTATATAGGTTGCTAGTAAAGAGAGGAAGAGGTATACAAAGTGCACTTGAAAAACTACTTTAAGGAGCAATTACGAAAAAAATTTATGCAGTCAGGTTAAAGTGCAGATAAGATGATGTTTCTTTATGTTTCTATATTAATTGTCTTAAAATACCAGAAATCGAGGGCAATTATCTTAAAAATGCAGGTATAGAAATCGCCCTTAAAATGATATTTAAACGGACTTTTGAAGAATAGTGATACAAATAAAAAACTTTGTGTAGATAATTCAAAAGTGAACCCAAACATAAGGAAGTTGAATCAAACCCACTAAAACAACAAAAAATTTTTTGAAAATTGTTTATCTACCGTCCTAAGAAATTATTGTATTTTTTACAATTTGTAATTTAAAATTTTTGATTTTTTACCAAAAAAGTTAATAAAATGGTCACACCCGTCACAATAAAGTTCGCCATTTTAGGTTGCTTTATGTCAAAAACTCCTTTTATTGATTTAGTAATATTCTTATAATCAATAATGTACATTAAAAGATCTTTTAAATATATTCTGCACCAATTATTTTATGTACTTCGCTTGCATTTGTCCACTGTGTTTTTTCTGTTAAAATTGTGTATCTGGGGGCAAATTACGGCAAACGATTCGAATCGAAATTCTACTAGATCGATCGAGTTGTCAATGCTTTTAATATAGGAATTCTAATCATGATTTAATTATGAGCAAATTTTATTCTGAGTAAACCAGTCTCTGTTATTGATCCATGATACAAAGAACCAGGTAGTTTTGTCGGCCCAGCTAATTAGTGCCAAGATGTCAAAATTATACTCTCCCTGTGAAAATAGAACAACAAAAATTATTACTCACCGTTTTTTTTCTATGAGCTTTTGCTTGACACGTTGGTACTAATTTGTAGTTGTTGCAGGGACGAGATTACCTGATTAGATGTATCATGAGTTGTATCATGTTACCCTGCAAAAAATCTTGGACCACATGGTCCGTTTTAGCTGAAATGGACTAGTTACAACATGGTCCTTGTGTAATGCAGTCATGGACCATGTCATTGTCAAACAAGAACTTGTAGTTACTTAGGTGATATGCGTTCGTGTTTTAACGATTGCGTACAAAAAACACGATCTTTAAAACACGAACGCATATCACTAAAGTAACTACAAGTTCTTGTTTGACAATGACATGGTCCATGACTGCATTACACAAGGACCATGTTGTAACTAGTCCATTTCCAAGTTGTTTGTAGGTAGGATAGAGTAGTTTTGAAACTACTCCGACGTAATGCAAATCTGGGTTAAGTGGTCCGGCCCTAGGACATCATAATGTTAAAAAGACCATGTTTTTTACATGCATTTGGGTTAGTTTTGGAGTAATCCTACTCCTTTATGGACTAGTCCATACACGCATGTATGGACTAGTCCTGTTTTCTGCAGGGTATTGATCGAAGTATTTTTTGAATGTATTGTACGCCTTCCCTGCAAAAAATCTTGGACCACATGGTCCGTTTTAGCTGAAATGGACTAGTTACAACATGGTCCTTGTGTAATGCAGTCATGGACCATGTCATTGTCAAACAAGAACTTGTAGTTACTTAAGTGATATGCGTTCGTGTTTTAACGATTGCGTACAAAAAACACGATCTTTAAAACACGAACGCATATCACTTAAGTAACTACAAGTTCTTGTTTGACAATGACATGGTCCATGACTGCATTACACAAGGACCATGTTGTAACTAGTCCATTTCCAAGTTGTTTGTAGGTAGGATAGAGTAGTTTTGAAACTACTCCGACGTAATGCAAATCTGGGTTAAGTGGTCCGGCCCTAGGACATCATAATGTTAAAAAGACCATGTTTTTTACATGCATTTGGGTTAGTTTTGGAGTAATCCTACTCCTTTATGGACTAGTCCATACACGCATGTATGGACTAGTCCTGTTTTCTGCAGGGTTATGTCACGGAGTGTACATGTATATTTTATGTGTATATGTATATATGTATGAATCTGTGTATTTGAGTTAAGTGGTTCTCCTCCATATATTTATATATTATTTGCATACAGACAATAGGTTCATTCGTTTAATTTTCCAGTAAAGTTCAGTTATACTGAGTGATTTAGCAAAATTACTCTCAGAAAAAATTTTTGTACCAAAAGTACGCGAACGGGCAATCTTCAAAAAATGTTAACTTTATGAAAGCAGCACACATTACGTTTTAAAAAGTACATATGTAGTTGTTATTTTACAAAAAATATGTTTATTTATTCAAAGTTTTTCACAAAATTTAAACCGATTAAGATTGATTTTGTTACTTTTAATTGTTTGCATTAGCATGTTTCTTAACCGAATTTTTTTACTAGCAGAAAAATTTCCAGTAAATATTTTTAAATACTTAGTAAAATAACTGTCACTTTACGCTCTCTATTTTTTCCAGTAAATGTTTTTTGTATACAAACGCAATCCAGTAAAAAATATTAAAAATTTTTTTAAAATTTGTGGGTAAACGAATGAGCTTAATCATAGAAGCATGGTGAAATTAATTATCAGGTCAAGGCATCGCAGACATAATTTTTGACTCCCTTATTTTTTTATATACGTATGTATGTATATATTTTTTAATTTTTTCATATTATTTCACCAACGTGTTGTCAAACTCCATATATAAAAAATAAAAAACTAAGGGAGTCAAAAATTCTCTCCGCGATGCGTTCACCTGATAATTAATTTTACGATGCATAGAAGTCTCCGAAAAGGGTTTCACAGTACATCTATGTGACGCCAAACAATTCCCCAAATGCGAGAGTGAGACGCAAGATCAATAAAAATTTTACATTTTTCTGTTCTAGATTTGGGTAAGTTTAATAGTTGGAGAGAGGAATTTCTGTTTTTACTTTCATATGCACAAGCATGCTCAAAGTTATTTGAAACACACCTAATATTTAAATTTGTCACTGTATGTTTTTTTTAACAGCTGATCGCTTCCCAATTTTCCCAAAGTGCCCAAAGACGAATTTCAGGCTGTTTTGTAGAAACAGGAGCGCATTTTGGGAAAATGGTTAATACAAGAACACAACGTTATGATTTTAAAGTAAAAAAACTCTAACAATTTAACTTATATGGTCCCACCTACCACAGTCTTCAAGTGGTCATTTTGAGTAGCAATCATGTTCTTTCAGTGTCTACTTACTAGTAATCGCATAAACACATTGGAAATAATAGCCTTTTCTAAAATTAACTTTTAAACTGTTTGATTTATAAGAAAAAATGTGAGCAAAATAGTTACATCCGTCAAAATTAAATTTATTATCTAAAAAAAACGTTTTCATTTAATTTTTTGTTATTTTTTTTTCGGTTAAACTTAACATTTCTTTATTTATTTTTTTTATATTTTAATTTTAGAAAGAAAAAATAAAAAGTACTTAACAATTGATGTTTACATATGTATTTTGTTTTTATTTTTATTAATTACATTTAAGTTTTTTTTTGTTTTGTATAGTACAAAATAATATTTATATGTATATTTGATTATTAATTAAAATATGTAGTATCTATTTTTTTTATTTAATGTTAGTAATAAAAAATAACAACTCTTTGTTATTTTTAGTGATCAATTTATATATTCAATATCATTGAAATAATAAAAAAATGTTTTTGTTATATTTTTTGCCATTTATATTAATTATATTACTTTTAGAATTTTTTTATTAGAATTTATATTTTTTAAATATTTGAATTTGTTTAACTAAACTATTCGATATTTCTCTTTTGTTTTAAAAGTACAGGAGGTTTATTAAATTTATTTAGGATTTTTGTTAAGCTATTTTTTTAATTTTTATTCTTAAAATGGTAGCATTACACATAAATTTGGGATATGACGTTATAATGCCATATTGGTTACATATTTTTAAAATGGGAAATGCTTCTTAAAGATTTTTTTGTTAAAAATGTTTTTTTACCAAAGTAATATTGAAATATATGACAATATGACATCCGAACGTACCTTGTGAATCACCTTTTATTGTTAAAATAAAATTAAAAGAAAAATGAAAATTATTATTAATATAACATCATAAGGTGTGAATAACAGAATGTAAAAGATTATTTAAAACAGCTAAAAAGTAAATGTAATTTTTAATTAATTTTTCTGCTTCTTTTTTTTAAGAAAACCCCATAAATGTTATGTTAGGTGTTTGCATAAACAAGCTGTACAATAACCAACACTAACGTCGAAGGACCATTATAAAGAATAACAAATTTTTAATATACAAATACTTTGTGTATACCTACATAGATGTTTATAAAGTAAAATTACAATGGCCTCTTGTACGAATTAAGCCAAAATACTCAAGAAATACATTTAAGGGGAATGGCGAATTTTTTGTATCGAATACTTGTCTTAAAAAAAATATTTGTATTTATCGACGGTTTAGGCGCAACTCAATAAAAAGAAAAAATTTCCCTTATTCTGAAGGGTAGATTTAATCATTTTGTTGTTTTCCTTATTGCGAATACAATTTGTTGCATATTTTAATTCAAATTACAATTAGCCTTAATTTGTTTGGCGTAGTCGTGTCGAATGTTGTCAAATTCGACACGAAAACGACAAGGGTGCTTTTCATATAACATTGCCGTATTTGTTAGACGGTACCAAAAAACTAAAAATGACTCGCCAACGATAACGCCAAATACAATACGGTTGAATAAAACATTTTTTATATGTTGGATTTTACAAATTTTATTAATTGTTATTCTTCCTCTGTAAAGAAACCTTTGTTTGAGTTTCGAATTTTTCAAATGAAGCCATCGATAAGAAAAAGAATACAATCATTGCGATTTTTTTTTAATTTGACGTGCGTAAAGAAAGACGCACGACAAATAGTTTACCATATTCTTTTTAGGGTATTTAGTATTAAAAATGAATTTTATTTTTTATAGTAAATACTCGGTATAAAAAATTCATTGTTCAGGATCATCCCGGTTGTTTCATGATCATCCGGTACATAGTTTATGATAAGGCTAACTTTAGAATGGTCCTCCTAATGACAACTTGTTAGGTGTTTCAATTGTAATGCATATATTTTAAATATTATAACTTTATTTAAATTCAAAACGCCTTAACTTGTAAAAAATATTCTCATAAATATTCTTTACCTTATCCAAATGTTTTACATTTTAAAAATTGCAGATTAAGATTTTTCTTCGCCTTAAAAATGTCCTTGTATTTGCATATCAAAGACTTTTTAATTTAAAAAACAACTTTCAAATTTCATTGGTTACAGAGTCCAATTCTGATTTATTTGAATTGTGTCGAAATTAAGAAAATTACCAAAATGCATACTTTTTACAATAAGGTTCTTTATTCAGAAAGAAACATAATTAAATTTATTAAAAGCTGAGTTGAGTTTCCAATAAATTATTGTATATTAATAACAGAACAACACAGAAGGAAATGTGTCTTTTTTTTAACTTTTATATTTAAGTGCATGTGTATGATTTTTTACTTAACAAAAAGATAGTATTAAAAATAAGTAACAGGAGAGGGTAAGTTAAAAAAAATACAAATTACCAAATAAATAATTTGAAATAAGTGAGTTACCACTTGATTGTAGTTTTAAGTAGTTTTTCTTTTACTATTTCTTAACAATAACAAAATATATTCATATTAATTTATGTGTTATTATTATTATTATTATTATTATTATTATTTATAAATGTAAATGTTTGTTTTAAATGTATAAAAATATAAGCGTTTAGCATTAAAATCAGTGTTTTTTTTTGTGTTGCTATCTTAGGTTTGTTTGCTTTGCTGCTGATTCAATATTAACATTTTGTTTTCAATTTAAATCATAAAAATAATATATAAAAATAACAAAACAAATGCAATTAATTTTTGTATTTTCCCATAAAAGTTTACAGTATAAATATTTTATAGAGAATGTTTATAGCAAAAAAACAAAAAAAAAAAAAAACTTAAGAAGAACTGTTGCTTTAAAAATAAATAAACAAAACTTTATAAAGACTTTTAAGAAAAAAAAGGAAAAGGAAACAAACAAGTTATTAACAAAGAGAGTTAAGAAAAAATAAATTCAATAAAAATTTAAATTTTAAAGCCAAATTAAAAAAGTAATATTTAACCATTTTCGATTTGAAAGATTCAAACAAAAATACAACTACATTTATTTTAATTTTGATTAATGTACAAGTTGTAGTTTTATTTACATTTAAATTCTCTTTATTTTTTGCAATTGAAAAATATTCAATTTGGAAAAATTTCAAGTGATTTAAAAAACATGCCATTTTTTAAAACAATTTATACTGATAATTTTTACTTTAGTTTATCAAAAATTTTGAGATTTTTTACATTAAAAATATTTTAATTTATGTTTAAATTGAAAACCTTGATTTAGAAATTTACAAACTTTTTTTCTTTTTGTTTTTTAAATTTAAGTAAGTATGACTAAATTGATACTTTTTTCTTATTGTATTTTTAATTAATTTTAACTTTTGCATCAGACTATATATGTTTGCTTTTGTTTGTTTTTGTATGTGTGTGTGGGGGGTGTTTTTGAATTTTTTTTAACTATTTTATTAGCTAGATATTTTTTTTTTATTTTAAAGAAAATGTATATAAAACCTATTTTTATACTGATTTTCTTACATTGTTTTATAATTTAAAATTATAATTTCAAAAATTAAAAAAAAAAAAAATTAAACAGATTTTGGATTTTTGATAACGTTTTCCAAAAGGGATGTGTGGGTTTGTTTGCCAACGAGAGACATGCCAGTGGGTGGGCATTATTTTACACAAAATCATGGAATAAATCATTGAGGCCTTCTGACTGATCCAAAGAGAAATTATATAAGCCCTCCAAAGGTGGTTCAATGGGCAGTAAAGGCGGCAAGTACTCAAAATCTAGAATAAATTGTTTAAAATATAAAAGAAAAAAAAAAAAAACGAGAATAGAAAAAAGGTAAATTGTTATTAGGATTAGGATATCAATGTACAATATGTTAATTATTAAATAACAAATAAATATAACCGTTATGTAAATGAAATGAAAAAAGAAGTCAAAAACTGGTTTATGACTTTCGATTTTTTTTAAATTTTTACAGCACTCTTTTTGCAAGAGAATATAATTAAGGCCAAATATTTTAAAACGTCTCTGCCATGTGAAATATGTATTTTTAAAATAAAATTATTCTGTTTTTCATTTCATATGAAACCAAATTTAATTATTTTATTATTGCATTTATCTTTACTGTTGACCGCGTTGTTGTATGTTAATTTTGTGCTTTGAAATTCATGCCAGAGCTGAATCTCATGGTGCTACAAATTTTCAAATACAAAATGTATACGCAACAAGAACATTTAATTGTTTTTGATGGGTATGTGCTATGCAGACCCACGAGAGTTCAGTTCCAAAATGAATTTGTTTGTGTATTTATTCAAATTGTATAGTTTTTAAAATAGTTTTCATAGTTTTTTAATTGTTTAAATGATTTAATAATTTGCAAAAGATTTGTTTAGAGAAAAAAAATGTGAAGTAAAATAAAGCTTTTATTAAAAAAAAGAAAAAAAATGTAGGGTTTTATTCATAAACGTACAATAGTGTTTATTAAAGGCATATTTGACAATTATTCCATAAATAAGGTTTCAATAAGTTAACAATTATAAAATATTTTTTTATGAATACAGGGTTAAAGGGTTTGAAAATACATTTTAATTCTTTAAAAACTCGTTACTATCGGGTGGCCGCTCTTCATTCATATTGACGTGAAAGATGTTTGGTTTCAACAGGCTGGTGCAACTAGCGACACATCTCATGCCACAATCGTTTTATTGCGTACAACGTTTGATGGCCGAATAATAAGCCGAAATGATGATACCAATTAGCAGTCAAGAAGCTGCCATTTGACACCGTTGGACTATTTTCTGTGGGCGTCATTAAAGACAAGTGTTATGCCGACAAACCAGAGACAATCAAGCATTTAAAGCCCAACATTCGTGATACCATTGCCAAGATACAACCCCTTACACTCAAAAAAGTGCTCGAAAATTGGTCCGATTGAATGGGGTACCATGAGGCCAGCCGAGGCAGGCAGCCTTATTTCATTTCTAACCAGAACTTCAAAACAAAAAAAATATTTGGAAACATTTCAAACCGTTTTTGTTTTGTTGCATTTTTAAATTAAAACTTTTCAATGGCCTACCCTTTATGAGCATAGGTATACATATTATACACTTGCATTAATAGAACAAATAAGTATTGCAAAAGCAGATATACCTTGTACATCCATGTACATACTAGTTGTTTTTGGTATAAATGTGTGAATAAGTGTAACTGATATTGTATGGTTTTGCTATTGCGCACTCACTCTACTCTTAAACAAATATTGTTGTTTATGGGTTTGCATTCAGTGCGTAATGTATTTGTTTTTTTTTGTGCTGACTAACAACAGTATCATGCATGTTTTCTTATAACTGTTGGTACAACAAATACACAAGATCGTTTATATAAAAGGTTGTGAATGAAACAAAAATTAATTATTATTATTATTTAATTAATTATTATATTTTTTAATAATTTAAATTTTAATTTTAAATTTGACTTTAATATATATAGTTACGATGCAGTTTTAATTTTTTTTAGCTAAATTTGTTTAATTTATTTAAATAAAATTTAAAAAATAGAATGTAGCCAGAATAAGAAAAAACAACGAAAGTACTTATAGTTAAACATCATTATTTGTATGTATCTGTTTCAACGAAACATAGAAAAACAAATTTGTTACACTTGCTATCATTTTACCAAACCACACCATATTTAATTAGAGAAAACACCAATACACACTTATAACAAAAACACGAATTTACTTATCAATACGAACTAAAAACTGAAAAACACACAAACTGGTGTTAAAAGATATATCTTTGCAAGTGTTTAATACATATATAATATTTTATTACTATTGTTTTTTCAATATGCAACATGCAACATTCTTATATTTCTTAATATTCTGTTGTTGACATTTGATTGTCATTTATTTAACAGCACCTTGAATCATAAAATAACAGGAAAATATATTAATTCCTTTTTATAAAAGTTTCAAATATATGCATTATCACAAAACTAAAAAGAAACAAAAAAAAAAAAAACTAAATTTTAGTTACTTAAATCAACATATAGAAATTTATTGTGGGTCGAAACCGACCGTTAGGTCAAATATGGATCACATCTTTTCTAATTTAATAAAGACAAAAAATTGTTTTTGTTAGCCTTGATATTTTTGTAGAACTAACTGATCCACTTTGAAAGAAATTTTTAACCAGGTGTTATTTATATATCTCTTTTATATGTTTAATTTTTTTTTATTTTAAGCGGGGCAAATATTTTTAGGATCTTTTAAGGAGCAGGGGAAAGGTTTATCCCATACAAAAATATATTCTTCTTTTAAACGAAAGGAGATAAATATGTTTTGAAAATTTATTTTAATAACTCTGGAGTTACTTAGCCATGGGCCTCTTAAAAGTCCTATTCCCGAAAATCACATTTAAATGCATAAATTTCGGTTAAATATAAATTAACACATGCAAAATCTTTTTATATGTATATAAATGGCCCTACCAAGTTTTGTAAACAATTGTTCTTAGTAGACCCCATCAACTTAATTACATACTTCTTATTTTTAAAAACGTAAAATGCTTTTGACTAATTCTTTGTAAAATTTTTGTTTTGCAAATAAAAATTGTAAGCTACGTAGCGTATATTTATTCAAAAAAACATACGATTACAAGTATTCGGTTGAAGGTGATGTTTACAGCTCAAAACACTATTAAGGTGGTTTTATACGAGATGTATTTTGTATATGACCTGTCAAATTTTTCACTGCAAAATTGATATATGTCGTGAGAACGCGTGGAAACATTGTTTGTATGAAACACATCTGTAAAAGTCATATGACAAATGCTCAATTAGAGCGCGTTCTGTTTTCATCTGACAAAGCATGTGTCATCAGCTGTTTTTAGAGCAACAACAAAGAAAAGTAAGTTGTTTATTATGGTTTGGAGGTTATGTCAGATGTAATTACATACATACGTACGTGTAAAAGAAAAAATTATAAACCATCTGTAAAATGACAATTTTGACAAGACATACGCAATTACATGTGGATTGCAAAAATGACAAGTCATGTGTAAAATACATCTCGTATAAAACCACCTTTACCGTTTAAAGAGTGCTGATGATGAAATTGCGTAGTTGCTTTCGAAAATACATTCTACTCGGCTAGTATCGGTTGAAAAACCCTGCTTTTTAAAATAAAAGTTTCGTTCAACATTAACGAAAAAAATACTAATAATAAACATAAGTCAGAATGAAAAAGCAAAAATTTATCTTAAGAACAATTTGTTCAACAAAAATAAAAGCATATAAAGTCAAAATCATCGACCGTTATCAATCTGGCTTTTGATGTGGTAAATCCAGCACCTATCAGAAAATAACACTACGTCAAATCTGGTAGAAACCCCATGAGAAATATATAGACAGCTACCATCTTTACGTCGATATCAAGGCCGCTTTCGATAGTCCGATTAGTGCAAAGGTGTTTAAGGCCATGTCTAAATTTGGCATACCTGTAAAGCTGATCAGATTGTACAGGATAATTTAAACTGATACAAAATCATTAACAAAGATCGAAAAATGCATTTTCGGGCCGTTTACCACCCAACGGGGTCTGTCCAGCGATGTTTTTATATATGTATTATTAGCAAAAGCGTGAGTGAAGCAGCAGCAAATAAAAACAGCACAGTTTTCACCAAAAGCTACATGCTGCTCGCATATTACGATGATATCGACATAGCGTGTTGAACATTGACGGATGTCACTGTTGCGTTTGCTTATACCGAAGACGAATCGGCAAACATAAGTTTATGAAAAGAAATCATCAGTTAAGATTTCAACGAATATATTAGGACAATCTGTAAACGTTTATTACTTCGAGGTAGTGGAGGAATTCGTGTATCACGGAGCCGTCATAAATAAAACGAACAACATCAGTTTGGAAATTAGGCGAAGAACTATACTTGCTAATAGATGTTATTTTGGGCTGAGCAAACAATTTAAGAATAGGGTCCGTTCTCAGCAGACAAAGCTTACACTTTACAACTACGGCGCGGGGACATGCAATCTTGATCAAGCTGTTCTTAAAGTGTTTGAGAGAAAAATATTACACAGGACTAATCTGCGTAGGCGGAGAATATCGACATCGTACAACCCAAAAGCTGTATAAGCAATATGCCGACATCGATGTAGTCAAGGACTTAAAAACAAATAGACTGGGTTGGCTTGCCCACGTTACGCGAAAAATTTGTTTTGGACAAAACAAATTTTAAATAATATATATCTATCAACGAAGTTTTTAATATTGAATTGCTTAAAACCAGGAGCCGCAATTATTATAAAAAAAATAAATAATTTTTTAAATTTTATTTTTCTTGCAAAAATAATTATTATTTTATAACTAAAAACAATCAATTTATAAAAATAAAAAAATTTTAATATTTGTGTATGTGTATTCTTTTTTAATTTAAAAATTGTATTTAATTGTTTTGCACGCATAAAGTTTATTAAAAAAATAAACAACATAAATTCAAATTTGGACTGAAAGCTCGTTGCAGGGTTAAAGCAAAAAAATAAAAAAAAAACAAAATAAAAAAAAATAAATAAAAGAAAATTTATAAATGCGTTTTATTTATGTATAGTTGAAATATTTGTTTTTAAGACAATTTTAAATTTTTATTTTGACTCAAGTTCAATATTTACTAAATTCTTATTATTTTGCAAATGAAGAAATTATTTTAGTTTTTACTCTATTAGCGTTAGTTAAGAAAGAAAAATTTTTATTAAAAATCGTAACTGTTTTTCGAAAACGCATTCTACTCGGCTAGTATGTGTAAAAAGAAACAGGTTTTTTCAGTAAAAATTTCCTTTCTAACGCTAATAGAGTAAAAATTAAAATAATAATTTCTCCATTTGCAAAATAATGAGTAAATATTGAACTTGAGCCAAAATAAAAAATTAAAATTTATAAATAATTAAAAACACATGTAAATCAATAAAACACAATAATGATATTTTATTAATAATTTCTTGTTAAATTAAAATTATAAACACTTTTTGTTTTCACTTTTATTAACATATTATGTGATTAATGGATATTCTTGCTTCACTTGTTTTTCAGAGAATTTGAATGCATGCTCAGCAAGAACTCAGACTGTGATGCGAATATGAGTATGATGATTTAAGACGACAACTAGCTGTGCAATTATGAATTTATAATGACGACAGTGAGTGTTTGAAACCATAGTTTGCTGTTAAAAAGTGCGTCAAATCATATAAATGTAAAGGAAACGCAAATCACAGAGAGAGTTCCCGGCAAGAATGATTCAGTTTTTTTGATAGTTTTTTTTTTTTTTTATTTAATTTTAATTATAAAAACTTTAGCTTTGAGTTCCGTTTCCATGTCGTTGATGCGTTGAATGTTTTTGTTTTTTTTTATTTTTTTTTGCAATGAAACGTGAGAGAAAGAGTTATAGAATTGAAATAAACACTTACAGAAGGGTAGAGAGATGTATTAAGATATTATACTTACAATTGTATGTTGTTGGGCTTAAGCTGACACTGTCCGAAATTAAAGCGTTTCGGACACCTGAACTACAACTGGAATTTGAAACATGCATTACATGGGACAAATCATCATTATTCGATGAGGGATTATTGACAACAAGTTCCTGCTGTAGCTCTGAGTGCTGTGGATGTTGTTGTTGTTGACCGCCAGCGGTGGTTGTAGTTGATGTTTGCAGTTGCTGATTATTATGTGCAATCTCCCCGTAATTTAAATGATTTGAGGCATTTTTAGGCTGTTGTTGATGTTGTACCAAAGACAAATTGTTTGTTGCTGTTTGTGACGAAGGCGCCAAAGAAGTGTTTTTACTGTTTGCTTCCTGTTGCTGTTCCATTGCACAGTTCACCAAAGTTATATCGTTTCGTAGAGCAGATTTTTGAGACAGCAAACTTGCATTCGCTGCAAGTGTAAGAGTTTGATTAGAGTCATTGCTATCGGGATTGCTTTCACCGGTATGTTGATCATACTGCTGTTGCTGGTCAAAAGAAGCAACTAAACTTTGATATGAAACTAAAGAATTCTCTTGTTGTAGATATTTTTGTGAGTTCCGATTATTTTGCATAAGATGTGACCTTTGTTGTTCACCTAAAACCTGTGTTATAACTGGCCTTGTAATTGAGGGAAACATGTTAAAATCGTCTTCGTTTAATAATGAAGAACTTGACTGATGATTCAGTTGATCCTGAGCAGAATAGTTAACTTCGATAAGCGATGAAGAAGTAGCCTCTTGGTGGGCTGCTGCTTCTATTGACTTGCTAAGATTACGCTGAGCAGAACGTTGTACCAAATGTGTGGCAGCTGCCGGATATGTAGATGCTAATGGTTGTGCTGATGCTGACGTTAGTCCTTAAATACAAACATTCATAAATTGTCAAATAAAAAGATTTATTTCTCCCTCCATTGATTGCTTACCTAATCTATGTCGTTTTTCAGCTTCTATATCAGTAATTAAGGGATCGTGTTGGCGTTGTTGTAATGGTTTAGCAGCCGAAGATGAGGTACCAAAATTTGGTGAGTTTTCCGGTGAGTTATCGTGACAAAGGAAAACATTAATTTCGCCATTATTTTCCGCTTTAACATGTATCTCACGTGGATTAAGAGAATCAGGTAACTATAAAACAAACAAATTAAATGAAATTTAAAATATATATTCAGAATAACAGATAGATGTTCAATGTATGCAAAATTATACAAGACTTAATGTTGCTCAATGAACCAACAACAGACAAATACTTGGACTTTTATACAGTAATAATTTTAGTTTTCCTCTTTCTTAGCAAATTTTCATTTCATTGTGCTATTTTTTTTTTTTTTTTTTGCAATAACAAAAAAAAATATTTGTTTGTCTGCCCAAAAATATGTATAAATTTTTTTAAAGATAATTTGAATGCTTCCCTATACTTTTGATCGCAGTATGTATGTATTTTCATATGTTTGTTTGTCTATCAACCACATTTCTAAATGCGAATTGTGTGTGAGCGATTATTTTTCCTTTATTTTTAGCGGATTTGTATTTCTTTTTAATATGTTTTTGTTCATTTAAACAAATTATTAGTGCATCCCACATACAGACAAGTGTTATGTCAAGTTTATAAAAATACTTTTATTATATTCTTGCATTGGCTTCATGAAAATAATTTGCAAATAAATCTTTGTATTAAATAAACATAAACACATACATTGTTTTATATGCACAATTTTCCTGTATAAACGATGAAAATTTAGGTGATGTTGCAGTTTTGAAAATAAATTTGAATTTTTTATTATGCGTCGCCAGGAATTGACGCAAAGAACTTTGCTTAATTTCTTATACACATATTATTATTTCGAAAATACATTAGGAATTTATGAACGTTTTAAAAATGACAGACATTTGCAGTGGCATTCAGACAAACAATATGTTTGTTTCTACAATAAACATTTGTTTATGGGTGATTGTAAGATTACCCGGACAATTTGATGCCCCTTATTCTTTATCTAGGAAAAATTAAAATATATCATACTTTCTTAATTACTTTTGAATACAGCTGAAAAAGATCTTTATAATCACTAAAGTATTTTTACTAAAAATTGTTTTGTTCTTAAACAAATGGCTTATCCAAGTCTCGAAATATAATTTCCCTGGCTGTCCCCAGCCCTACTTTTACTTATAATAACAAAAATAAAAATAGTCATCAAGTTACCCATTTTCTCTTTAAATGTGAATATTTCTTATAGATTAATACAAGGTGTGCCAAAAGAAATCATCCGATGTTGTTTGGCTCTCATTGTTTTTCAAAATGAAAAACTTCGATTCTGTTTGTTGAAACCTTTAAAATTTAATTGGTCAAGGCGAGAAAATAATATCGGCCAAATAGGCGCCGTCACAATTGATTGCTATACGGGCTCGTTTTATGGAATTTTTTATCACTTTGCGGAAAACTTCGGACGACAGATTCTCGCACTCGTGTCTAATGTTATCCTAAGGGCTTCCAGGGTCTCGGGCTTGTTCACGTAAGCAAGGGACTTAAAACAACCCCACTTAAAAAGGCTGGAACGCTTAAATCCGGCGATTTTTCGTCCATAAGTAAATCGCCAGAATCAGAGATGAGGAGGTCCGGAAACGCCGCCTTCAGAATATCGGTTGTGGCTCGAGCAGTTTATGCCGTTGCTCCGTCCTGTTGAAACCACATGTCCTCCAGCCCTAATTCGTTTAATTGCAGCAAAAAAAAAACACTCGGCTAACATGGCCCTATAACGCCCACCGTTCACTGTTGTCGTTTGACTAGCGGCGTCCAGGGAAAAATGGCCCGATGACTCCTCCGGCCTAAACAGCGCACCATGCAGTCACTTTAAGCGGGTGTAATGGCCACTCGTGCATCACTCTTGGATTTTAGGTGACCCAGAAGCTATTGTTTTTCATGTTTACGTACCCGCTGAGGTGGAAATGAGCCTTATTAATGAGCCGCTTATTATGATTTTGGTCGAAAAATCGTCCACTTTGGTCTCGCGTTTGGCGGTCGACAGACAGCAGCTAATGCACGGTCTGGACTTTGTACGGGAACATGCGCAGGTCCTTGACTAAAATCCGCCTTAGGTACGACCGGCTGATGGCTATTTGCGAGGCACGGCGTCGGTGGCCATACGGCGCAGTGTTTGCGCAGTCGGTGCCTGACGACCGGGGCATCCACGACGGAATTCGCGCTGCGCCAACACCACAGACGAATTGTTACGCAAAAAAATAGAAAAAATTTTATAATTTTTTTATGTACGTGTGTGCTTTAAGATGAAAACCATTTTATAGCAAAAATTAAAAAGGTTTCTCAAAAATAAAAAAAAAAAAAAAATACAATTGAAATAGAATCTAGAATTTGAATTTATTGAGTCTTTGTCGCAATTTATGAGTGCTTAAATTATGTACAGGGTGTCTGGTGGCAGATCTATATATTTTCAAACTTAAATAAAAAACGTAATAGTTGACGCAAAGTTTTATTAAGAGCATTTTTTAAAGAGTATGTCATCCAGATGTCTACCGTCGAGTTAAACACACAGTTCAAAACGGAGCCTAGTGTTCTGCGTCAAACGCTGCAGTAAACTTGGTTTAATTGAGCTGATTTCTCGACGAATTTTTTCATTTAAAGCCACAAAAGATTGGGGATTGTCATTTAAAACTCTTCTCGGTGGCCATGGGATGTCCCTAAAGCGACTGTTCAGCTTTTGGGGCAAATGTTTCCGAAGCAAATTCATCGAAGCTCTGGCTGTGTGTGCAGTCGTCCCATTCTGTTGAAACCACGTGTGTGAAAAGAACGTCGGATAAGCTCAGAGGTTTGGCAAAAAGAAATCCGAAATCCTGCGTCGATTATTTTCACCGCTGTCGGCAGAATTTTCGAAATAAATGGTTCAATTATCTCATGCGTGGATAAGGTATACCAAACAGTTAGCCTGGGGCAATGCAATGGTTTTCGATTTTTTAATCGAGGGTTGCGGGTTCTTGGAGATCAGTTAGAGTAGTTTTGTTTGTTGGAGCGGCCATTTAAGTAAAAATGAGCTTCGTCGCTCCAACATCGTTTAACAAAAGTTTTTGCGTAAATCAGCTACTTTCTTTCAGTTCTTGAACGATTTGAATTTTAAAAGGATGGAACTTTAGATCCTTTTAAAAATTTTCATGAATAATCGCTCTTGAAAGTCCCAATGAGGCTGCTCTTTTCTGTATTGAAAGTCGCGGATTTTGACGTAAACTGCTCTCAACCAGTTTAATTTTTTCGGGAGGTCTTAAAGATCGATTAGGCCCTGGCCGTGGAACACTTATAGTTGAAGCAGTTGCACCGAATATTTGTACCCCCGAACGAATTAAATTTACACTGGTCCATCACGTATTGTCCGAATACCGAACTTTGAATAAAATTGTCGACAAGCAATTACATAAGAATCTTTAGTCTTAAAAAATATCTCCAAATAACCTAATATTTCACAGGCAAAACGTTACATTTAGGCATAAACTTGAATAGAACTAAAAGTGTAAAAGTGTTACGGAAAGTGCTTATTAACTATCGAATTATAACTTTTTAGTATTTGAGGCAAAATCCAGATATATTAAATTTGCTTTAGCTTGAATTTAGCCCTTTCCGAAGTTAAATGCTTTTACAAATTTTTGATTTTTAGTTTGGCTTAAGTTCATATAATTTTACTTTTACTTTTTCAAGTAAACCAGCGAAAAAGTGAAATTTTTATACTTTTAAGATTAAAACCGAAATTTATTAATTTCATAACTGTTTATCACATACTTAATTTAAATTATTGACTAATTAAAGGCTTTCAAGTTACTTAACAAATTTAAGCAACCAATTCTTAGTAAACTTTTAAAACATCAAGAAGATAAATAGAGTAATTTTTCACATGTTTTTTTTTTGTTGAACAGTGTTGTAAATCCGTGAGTTTTAAATAAATGACACATATTATTTTCTGTGCTTATGATAAATGAACTAAATTTTGAAGTATTATCGCAATGTTTTAATAATATAATTGAAAAATACTGATTACTGATAAATAACACAGTGCAACACGAAAAAAAATAACCATATTCGGACATCACTACGTGAAAGAAGACCAAAAAAGAAAAGACCCGTGTCTCCCAGTTTTGCCCAAAGTCATGCACTTTTTTTGTTATGGGCCCCCAAAAATTTGGGGCCTTGGTACCATTTTTACAAAAAGTGATAATTTTCTCAGGCTCATATCTTGCAAACCGTTCGGAATTTTAATTTACTCTTTGAGGCAAAGTTGTAGCCCTTTTTATAAAGAACAAAAATTATGAACATAAAGAATTGAAAAAAAATAATTTAAGATCAAAATCGCAAAAAACTTCAAAAAATTAAATTTTTTTTTACCTTTTTCCCCCTGTTCAGGTCCATAGGTAGCAAACCGTTCAAAATTCAAGGAAACAGTCAAGTACAAAAATTTACCTAACATCCCACTAAACAACTTTTTAGAACACATAAACTTCCTAGGAATGATTCTTAACACCGTTTAGGTAGCGCTTAGGTAGCCGCAAAAGTTAAAAATTTTACGAAAATTTTTGAATTTCATTTGTTTTTTATTTTCTTCAACATTGAGATACTGTGCTGTCTATTACAAAAAAATAATAAAAAAATATTCGTATTATTTTTATAAAGTTGATGGCCCTGAACTGGCATATCGCGCTCTCTTAAGTTGAGGATCTAAATCGTCGTCCGAATCTGACTCTGATTCAGAACTTACGGTGTCCACAGGCACGTTGCTTCCAGAATGTCTTCCATCATTAGCTTTTTCTTTTTAACATACCTTATTAACATCATAAAAGGTTATCTTGTAACTCCACCAACATACCTGAAATGAATTAGAAAAGAAATCAAAAATAATGCAAACCATGCAATAATAAAATTGATATTACATCTGCAAGCAACGCGTCGAATTTTTTGCCTTTGTACCGTTTTTCCATTTGATTTTTTAATAGTTATTAGTTTTGGTCCATCTCTTCCCTGTTGGGGCTCATAGCCGGTATCAAATCGATCTCGATTAGTAACACCACTTACTGTAGTCATTTCTGTAAATTTTGTCCTACGATCTGGAGTTTGTGGCCTTGGGAATACAAAATTTTCAGGTGCAAGCACTGGTAGTGTGGCTGTTACAGTTGCTTTATAAATTTTGTTCTTCTCATCACGTCTATTTGGGTAATTAACGCATGCATAAGAACTGGTTGCATCATGATCACCTGGGCGATTAATCCAGTTTACCGGCTTACAATATTTCATACTATGTTTGCCTCCATTCAACCATGCTATGAGATTATTATAACATTGGCGACACACTGCGTTAGGTGTGTAATTTTCACTGATAAAATCTATTTCGTCGAAAAATGACTTATATGCTCTTTTAAATTCACTAGTTAAAAGATTCTTTTCTTTTTGAAATTTTGTAGAATTATTTTTTCTGATTTGATGACCGCAAATGTAGCAAAAGAAATAAATCTTTTTACACTGCATATTGAAATTGTCAGTTGCCAATGTTGTGTGCGAATTATGCTGTAGAACTTTCTCTATATTTTTCACCGCTGAGATCTCGTTGACGTCGCGCTGTCCAATGCCTCGATGTGAGAGTCGCGTCGCTATTATATTGTGATCTGCGTTCCTTGATGCGTAAATTTTTGTAGTTGATTTCTTGATAAGTTTGGGTGCAATAATTTTTTCTTTTTAAATTTATCCAATTGCTATTTTATTTTGAATTGTCCTCACTTATTAAAAAAATTGGTAGTAGGTACATATGTAGGTAATTTATTGTTGGTATAAACAATAATTATTAAAAAGTAATAACAAAGCAATAAAAAAAGTATGTACATAATTTAATTAAAGGCCGTTAACGATCATTATTGCGATTTGTGTATGATGTATTTTGTTGTTTAGGGTTTCCAGCAATTTTAATGTTTGCCTACCTGTTTAAGTTCCAAGACTTTTCGCGGCTATCTCACATGCATGTACACATATTTATATGCACTAGAGTTCTCTATTACACGAAAGACAGATACAATATATGTAATTAAGGCAATTTGATTAAACGTAAGGAAGAGATAGCTTCATAACTACATGTATGTACATACATTTTGGGGAAATTTTTAACTTTTGCGGCTACCTAAGCGCTACCTAAACGGTGTTAAGAATCATTCCTAGGAAGTTTATATGTTCTTAAAAGTTGTTATTTGGGATGTTAGGTAAATTTTTGTAGTTGACTGTTTCCTTGAATTTTGAACGGTTTGCTACCTATGGACCTGAACAGGGGGAAAAAGGTAAAAAAAATTTGAATTTTTTAAAGTTTTTTGCGATTTTGATTTAAAATTATTGTTTTTTCAATTTTTTATGTTCATAATTTTTGTTTTTTATAAAAAGGGCTACAACTTTGCCTCAAAAAGTAAATTAAAATTCCGAACGGTTTGCAAGATATGAGCCTGAGAAAATGATCACCTTTTGTAAAAATGGTACCAAGGCCCCAAATCTTTGGGGGCCCATAACAAAAAAAGTGCATGACTTTGGGCAAAACTGGGAGACACGGGTCTTTTCTTTTTTGGTCTTCTTTCACGTAGTGATGTCCGTATATGGTTATTTTTCCATGACTTAAAAAATTACACACAGTGCAACTCAGAAGACCTTGCGAGTCCCAAAACGGCACTAATTAGAGCAAACGGGTTAATCATCAATATATCTTCCTTTTTGTTGTGTAACAAATATGATGCTTTTTAAAAATATTACGAACAATAAGCGGCAGGCGTGGTGCGAAAATAGATACACATTTATATTATTTTTATTTTTTTTTGTGCTCAAAAAAGTCAAATAATCGATTAATGCTAGATAATACAAGTGAGAGCACTTAATACCCTCATACACCTGATATACCCTTTACATTGGTTTTTTTGTTTCACCAGCGAATCGATATTTATTATAAATTGGTCTTATAAGTTTTTGAATACAATTAAATATTAAAAACAAATATATGTATGAAAATGTACACTGAAAGTATTTTATTAAACATACAAAGTAATTTTTAACTTACCACAAGTTTTGCTTCTGGTGGTGCTTTAATTACTATAATTATTTGATCTTTAAACAGATCGACATTCAGTAGATCACTGTGCGTAACATATGCCAATTGATCGTTGCAAGATATCTCGCCTTGCAACTCATTACGTATCTCATCTATTAACATATTTAGTTCGTTTTCCTTTTGTTCCAGACGTTCGCTTTCTAATTTAATATCATTTGAGCGTTCCGATGTCAACAGCGAATTACCACACTTCCATTGTATATTGTTTTTTGATTTCTTCTCCAATATTCCAATACCCTCCAATACATTAGTTATATCATAGATACGACGTTTTTGTACTGCCAACTTTGCCGAGGCATCATTCAGATCGACTACACCATCGGGTGATTCTTGTAGAAGATCAACAAATTTTTTCGTTAAAATACCCAATGACGTGTCGGCACGATTACCTTCGGGTGTGCGTTTGGCTGACGAGAGTGTATTATGGGCGCCGTGATTATTGGAAGAAGCTCTACCGATTTTATAGAGAAAATTTGGTGCCATTAACGCCGACGATGACGATGTAGAGGAGGCTGATGATGGTGGTCTTGGCGGTTGTGGTGAGGGTGTTGCAAAATTTAATAAAGCTTGTTGTTGATGGTGGTGGGTTTGAGGTGTTTTCTGTTTGTTGTTGTTGTTTGAACGTATAACAACATTATGTTGTTGTTGCTGTTGTTGATAAGGTGTTTGATGTTGAAGACTTTGTTTAGCCTGTTTTTTTGGATGACTATCGCTTATTTGTATACGCCGTTTAACCTAAATAAAAGAAAAGGAAACAAATTTGAAAACGAAATTTTTTTATACTAAAATTAATTTTAAAGTTTTTACAATATAATGCGTACATTAATAAGGCTGTTTTCCTAAACGTTGTATGCTTTGCATCACGAAATTTCAACTTCTTCCATTTCACACAACTTACAGTTTTAACAATTTTCTGAGTTTCCAAAGCATTAACATGGCTTTAAACACTAATTTGTGAGCATTATTAAAACCTTCAGCAAATAAATTTGGAATTCACCACAGTGTCATTTCTCGCATTGTAAGCCGTTTTCTTTCATCAGGATCGTTGGCAACCGTACACAGAGGTGGTAGACCCCGGAAAACCAGCAAACGGGACGACCAGGCAATACTGCGCTTAATAAAAAAGGATACATTTATCTTGCAATAGGCAAGTCAGTTAAACTTTAATGTTTCGATTAGATCCATCCAAAGACGATCTGTTGAAGGTGGATTAAAATCATATAGAAGTGCAAAAAACCATTTATTTCTGCTAAAAACAGATTGCAAAGGAGCACATCAACTGGACCACAACCCAATGGAAAACCGTACTCTTCTCTGATGAGTCTAAGTTTAATATTAAAAGTTCTGATGGATTTAAGTTGGTACGTAGACCAAAAGGAGAACGCCTTAACCCTCGATATACCAAAGATACGGTTAAACATGAAGGAGGAAATGTATTGGTCTGGGGATGCTTTTTTGGCCATAGAATCGGACCAATTCATAAAATAAATGGTGTAATGGATCGATTCGTTTACAAGGATATCTTACAAAACATAATGCTACCACATGCAGAGGAGAAAATGCCGCTTAAGTGGGGGTATCAACAGGACAACAATACTAAACACACGGCTAAATGCATCAAAGAGTGGTTTGCAGTTAATAAAATTAATATTTTAAAATGGCCAGCGCAATCGCCAGATCTCAATCACATAGAAAATCTATGGGATATTGTAGATCGTAAAATTAACCGTGATAATTGCAGAAATAGGGATGAACTTTTCCGCCAGGTGGAAGTTGCTTGGAGTGAAATTTCTCGAGAAATTTTATCAAACCTAATTGAGCCCATGCCACGAAGATGTGAAGAAGTTTTAAAAAATAATGGCTACTCAACTAAATATTAATATTTTTTTGAGTTTCCTAAAGCCGTGCATATGTTTTGTCGCATACAAAAAGCTGTTTTTTATTGTATAATATGAATTTTTTAAGTTTTATAAGAATTTTCATTTGTTTTTCTTATATTTTATTGAACTTAGATTAGTAACTTTATAAAAAAAAATAAATAAGTCCAAATCCAAATGTGTTTGCTTTTGTTTTTGAGACATATTCTACTAAACAAAAGTTCGTGCATATGTTTTGTCGCACACTGTATATAATAAGTGCATATTGAATGAATATGCAAATAAAAATTATTAAAAAAAGTTTTTCTTTATAATTTTGGTTTATTGCATCAACAAATTCAATTTAAAAATTCAACATTTATTTTTAAAATTTATAGAACTAAATTAACTAATTAATAAACAAATTTAAACAACAAATTCTTATGTTTTGTTTAATTTTATTATTAAATTTTTCTTTTTTAAAATTTCCTTTAAGCGCTTATTTTCTCGCAATCTTTTTATTTGTGAGTTATTTTGACAGTGTTTCTCACCACTTGCTAGTTTTGACCTTACGTGACAGATAGTTTTCACCATAAAAGTTACAGAAACAGTCTAGGGAGAAGAGTTAGCTGCTTGTATCGAATTATGGCGATTCTGTTTCATTTTGCATGTTTCAAGTGAAATTTTTCTCGAGGCGAGAGTTACAGAACATGGACACAGAGTTAATACTTCTGCTGCAAAGCATATAATATATCCACTCAATTAGGATGCCCTGAACCCCTACTTCCCTCAGTGCGCTCCCAATAGTCTCTTTTGACACGGTATTAAAGGCTCCCCCGTTGACTGATCTCAAAAAATTAAAATAAACAATTGCTAGCATTGGGTTTTAAATTTAATTCTGATTAAAAGAAAAACACGAGCACCTAGCCTAAAGGACGAACGTTGTTAAATAGACTGACAAAGTGATAAAACTCTACAAGACCAGAGTTGCATAAGCTTAAAAATCGCAGCTTAGTTCACAATAATTTAAAAAAAAAAATTTTAAAACTTAATGAAATATGTATCCTTAAAGCCTAAAACAAGAAGTCAAAGTGGACCAGAAAACGTGGTCAGCCAAAGACCACATGAAAAAAAAACACTAACAGGCCTATAAGTCTGTTACCAACTATGTCAAAATCGTTGGAGGAATTGTTTAAGATCAAACTGACTTGGCCAGTTTGGCTTAAGACGGCAACATAGCACCATCAAACAAACTTACAGATTGATGCAGGTTCTAAGAAAAGTCTTTGCAGAAAAGAAGTATTATTCTGCGCTTTTTGTTAATGTCTCTTAAGCTTAAGGTCTGCATATAAAAAAACCCAGACCCTCCTTTAAACTTGGGCAGTGGTTGATTGCTTTCCGGCAAATGTGATTTGCCTGCAAATATTGCAGCCAAAAGGTTAGCTTTTTTTGACAGGATCATTCCTTAGTAGAGCAAGCATTGAAGAACCAGCGTTATTCCTTACTCTTTAAACAAATGACAAAAAGCTTTTATTGGGGCCAAAAGGGGACAGCAAAAGCCTTTGCACGCTGACATTGTTCTAACACGTCCGAGTACTTTGGTACACAAAGATCTTGCCTGTTTGCATTTCCGTTTAGTACGGATTTTCTTCAGCTCGTCAAATACTAAATGCTTCCTTACTGGACCTGACTGCAGATATGCAGTTCTTATTAAACCGTGATTTTGTTAAGGGTTTTTGATTTTTTACTGAAATAAAGGATTTTATTCCCAGCAAGCAATACTTTAAATCAATTTCGTCATGGCATTGACATTATCGTCCAAGATACGTAGTTTCGAGTTGAATTAGAGAAAAACATTGTTAAATCTGCCTCACGGGCATTTTCGTAAAAAAAAAGAGTCGAAGCCACTTGTAAAGATATCCCTTCCTGCGTTTGGACTTCAGTTAAGAAATCCAAAGTAGAGTATGGACCAGAAGGTGGCGCGGGGCGGGGGGCAAATTACGGCATTAATAAGTCAATTGATAAGGTAAAATTTCGATTTCAATCAATTGGTTTTAAATTTTATCCAAGACAGCTAAGTTCTGCCTCAAACATGTCACATATTTGCTGATAATGGCACACAACGTTCTTCAAATGTACATCGCAATGCCCCGATTGAGAAAAAAGGAGTGATAAAAGGTGCGTGAAAATCCTTAAAGTTAGCATTCTTAGATTCCTGCGTTTCACAAAGTGAAACCAATTTAGTGCAATGGGATACCACTATGGGGCACTGCGCTTCTGCCTCCAACATAGAAAAAATTCATCAGTTAATTAATATCAACTAATTTATTGAAAGCTGCGGTTGGTTTTCTAAAAGCAACTCCTTACGGATAAACCTTAAACTTCTTTTCTAGTTTGAAATTTTTAAAAACTTATATAACATAGAAGATCAAGGAAGTTTGCTGCATGATTTCTTTTATGCATCTTTTTAAATATAACTTAATGAAAAAAAATTGTTATAAAAATTTACTAAAATGGATCTAAGACGATCCTTACTTACCTTGTAATATTGTGTCATGTCGGTAGGCTTAAATTTTTGTGTTTGTTGTTGTTGCGAGGCAGGTATTGTATTAGAAGTAACAGAAACAGCAATCTTTTCCGGTATTGGTGCAGTTGTCGATGACGTTGAGTAAACCGAAGCGGTTTGTTGACTCACCGCTACACTTGTCGCTACTGTAGAAGGTGTAAGGGTAACGCCATAGCCATGATCTAACAAATGTGTAGCCATGTTAGTGTTGTTTGACACATTTTGTTGAGGATAAATTTGTTGCTGTTGTTGCGATTGATTTGTTGTCATAAAAACTCTTGTTGTTTTAAAAAAGGCTGAAGAAGATCCCCTTGTTTCAGCAGCTGCTGATGTTGAGGTATTTGTCTTTGTGTCGGCCGAATTTTCACAAAACAATTTGCGTATAGCACTTGATGCCCCTGTAGCCGAGATAGAAGAAGTGTTTGATGTTGTTGTTGTCGTTGTGCCCACATTTTGATTGACTTGGTAAATATTATTAGTGGCTGCAGCATTGGCATTTGTAGTTGCTGATGTATTAATTAAATATGTTGACATTGTACAACTTTAAACGTCCGAAACGTTTTGAAAATTGTTTCGTTCGCTGTTTTACTTTCTATCTTGCGTTATATATTCTTCTTTTATTGCCACGGCTTGCATTTACCTGGTAGACTTTTTCTTTGAAAAAGTTTTTGTTAAAACAATTTTTTTTTGTTAAATTTTTTACAACTTTGTGCTTAATAAGACGTTTTTTCCTCTTGCTCTCTTAATATTTTCAGATTTTTTTTTTTATATGTAATACTATTTTTATATTAAAAACTTTTTTCTTTAGTTTTTTAAAACTAATTTTATAATGATTTATTTAAAATATTTGTTTTACTTAATATAAGTGGAGTGATTTTGTTTTTATTTTTTTTATAAAGCAACAACTCTTATTGAAATGTTTTTGTTGTACTTTAAACATTTCCACCGAATACACAAAAAATATTTGATCCAAGAAAATGAAATTTAAAAATGTTTTCTGGTAACGCTTTTAAGCTACTTTTGTGTTTTTTCCTTGAGTCTATTTGTTTTGTGATTATTAAAAGAATTTTCTGCAGTTTCTTTTTAAATTCGTTAATAATTTGAATTTGTTTATAAGAATGTTGCAGTTATTTTATTTTGTAGAATTATTTACTTAAATATTTTTTATTGTTTCCTAACTTCTAAAATTAGCACCTAAGGATTCCATTGCATCTGAAAATATAAGAAAAATACATAAATAAATTAATACATACAAAACTGTAAATTAATATAACAAATTATAGTTTTAATATTTATAAGCCGAATAGAATAATAAAATAAAGTCAATAACTTTAGTTTTTTTTAATCGCTTTCAGGTTAAAGTACAACTTCTTCACTTTATTATTTTTATACTTTTAGTTTTTTTTTTTGTATTTTATTGAAAAACATTAAACTATAAAACCATATTAAAAAAAAAACAGAAAAGATACCCGTGATGCACAAATTTTTTTTTATAAAATTTTTTTAACTGTTACAAGTTCTCAGCCCAAAAAGTATTAAAATTTACTAAAATTTTTGTCGTAACTTTGTATGTACAAGCACATTAGTGATGGATAATTAAAATTCAAAAATGGTACTAAACTTTAGCTTAAAAACACATTTTACGTATTAAAAGTACTACTTCAAAAATTTTAAGAGATGACTTGTCCTAATAAAATTTATATATTAATTCATACTGAATTATATTAAAAACTGCGATCTTAACTGTTTTCATGACAAACGGATTTCATAAACGACATGGCAGGTAGGTCTTTCTTATTAAAATGTTATTAGAAATTTTCAACGCATCTATCAGGGATCGAAAGCCGTTATTTAGTCGGTTTAAATTAATAACATAAAAAGTTAATAATTAGAGAAATGTTCTTGATTATTATTTTTTAAATTAAATCCACTACAATGGCTTATATAAACTTATATAAATTAATACTAACTTTCTGCAGTATATTATAATTAAGATAAGAGGAATGTACTTTTTATATTGATGGTGGAACAGAATTTCTTAATTAGTACCAAATTATTAATCACAAATACACACTAACCAAACTAATGTTAGCACAAGTACATACAGACAGTTGCGTGCAAATAATTAGGGATACCATGTAGTGTGGCTCGTGTCCATTTTTTGGAAATTCTTGTATATTCGGACGACGCAAGTATCTTTTTTAGTCAGGAGACATTTTATAACTCGTTGTTTTATCCGAAAATCAAACTTGATTACAATTCATACAGATGTGGAAAAGGCCTTATAGGATCCACGTGTAGGCCGGCCATCTATCGGGTTAAATTCGAACAAGCTGTTATTTTGAATCTGGCAGTACTTATTTCATCCTATTCTGTCACAAAATTCAGTAAAATACCTCCGCTAAGCGAAATGAATCGATTTACGCTTGATCGACGTTGGGATTTGTGGGAAATTTATTTCCAAAACAAAGGAAATTGGTCGGTATTTGCACGAAGATGTCGTAAAAAATTGGTTGCCTAGAAGAACCAACAGTTCCCGGTAAACGCAACGTGAAACTGGTATTATTGCTGATGCGCAGCACTTGAGCGTGCTCGTACAGTGCGTACATCCGAAAATTGTACTTCAAAACAACAAAAAAAATATATTTGGCAAGGTTTAAAACCGTTTTTTATTGCATTTTTAAATTTAAGCTTTTATATGATCCATCCGATATACCTATACATTAAAGACCTGCAAAAATATAACAAAAAGTATTGCAAAAGCAGATATACCTTGTACATCCATGTACATACTAGTTGTTTTCGGTATAAATGTGTGAATAAGTGTAAATGATATTGTATGATTTTGCTATTGCGCACTCACTCTACTCTTATAAACAAATATTGTTGTTTATGGTTTTGCATTGAGTGTGGAATGTATTTGTTTTTTTTTTGCGCTGACTAACAACAATATCATGGATGTTTTCTTATTACTGTTGATACAACAAATACACAAGATCGTTTATATAAAAGGTTGCGAATAAAACAAAAATTTGATTTTTAAAGTTTATTGTATTTATAGTGTTTAAAAATGAATAAAATAAATTTAAAAAAACATTTTTTTTATCTCAAGCTCAAAAATTAAGATAAAATAATATATATTTATTTTGTATTTTTTAATAATTTAAATTTTAATTTTAAATTTGACTTAAATATATATAGTTACGATGCAGTTTTAATTTTTTTTTAGCAAAATTTGTTTAATTTATTTAAATAAAATTTAAAAAATAGAAAAACTGGCTCATGTAGCCAGAATAAGAAAAAACAACGAAAGTACTTATAGTTAAACATCATTATTTGTATGTATCTGTTTCAACGAAACATAGAAAAACAAATTTGTTACTTCTGCTCTCATTTACCAAACCACACCATATTTAATTAGAGAAAACACCAATACACACTTATAACAAAAACACGAAGCTACTAAACAATACGCACTAAAAGCTGAAAAACACACAAACTGGTCTTAAAAGATATAACTTTGCAGGTCTTTAATATACATTCGATACAGACAGAAGAACGATATTTTTGAATAGTTCTTATTGTTTTTGAAAACTATTCGCTGAATATGTTATTCCGAAATTCTGTACTTCGCCTTCTCTCCTTCGAGGCAAGATTTCCACAGCCAAATATTTTTTTGAAACTACGCAACATTGCTATCCGAAAGCATCTGTACTACTTATTATTTTTGTGAGTGATGACGTCACATGGGTTATTTTTCCTCATTTAAAGTAAAATTGAATACGTTAAAATAAATTATTAAATATCCAAAAAAGTAGCAAAACGTTAAAAGCTCACATTAAATGCGGCAACAAACGTTCGTTCCTTTCCCAACAGAAATAAATTGCAGTAATTCAAAAATAAGTCATATTTTTTTAGATTTCCTTTGCACTTATTTCTTTGAATCAGGCATAGGTAATATTGACATTTGCAATGGTATATTTGCTTGTCAGGTTCTCTTAAGCAACGTTCTCTTCTTAGAGGTGAGCGATCCCGTGAAGAATACTGTGAACAGTGAACGTAATTTTTGAATCACTATTATTTTAAACAGTGACGGTGATCACTGTTTGTTCTTTTTCACAAATGAATCTGTTGCTTTTAACAACATTTTAAATTAAAAGTATCAATATTGCAGGTAATAGTTACTTCACAGGAAGACCCAAAAATATTTATATGCATATCAAATTTAAAATAACTATATCGCGGTAACAGTTCTTCACATTTTTTGTGACTGTAGTTACCAGTGATTTTTGAGTCACAAGTATAAAATCTCAGATACAGAAATATGGCTCATTTCTAGCTCTTTTTGTTTATTCCACATTGTTATTAGGGTAATTTAAACAACAAACGAAAACAACACAACTAGACTTTGTGAAGTTTACACAAGACTGATTTAATGCTTTTTTTACTTCTCCACAATGTGTGCGCACACGTACGTAAGTTAAGAGAAAACATGGGCATCGCCCAGCTTTTGGCTATAGCCGTTTTAAGTAAGTAAGAGGGTAAGTAAGTAAGAAAGTAAGTAAAAAGGTAAGTAAGTAAGTAAGTAAGTAAGTAAGTAAGAGGGTAAGTAAGTAAGAAAGTAAGTAAAAAGGAATGTAAGTAAGTAAGTAAGAAGGGAAATAAGTAAGTAAGTACTTTTAATCCCAATTCGACATTGCTGTTAATAAATAAATTGATACGGTTTCAATCATTCATTTATGTATATACATATAAATGTGAAACATTGATCGCCCATGGCACGTTAATGTGAAACTCACGCATCCTAGTATGAACCAGTTTATTATCAGTAACACTGATGCATTTACTACTTTTTTTGTATGCCTTTTTTTCTGGGAACAAAATTTTACAATATTGATCAAGTGTCCCTAATTGTTTGCACGCAGCTGCGTTTATAATTGTAAATTTGTATGTCTGTAAGAGTATGCAAATAGTAAGAACAACAACAAATATTAAAATCAGTTAATTTATTTAAATACTTTGGTTTTGCAAAAACAACTTAAAATAATGTCAATAAACTTTTTTTAAATAACCTTTATTATATAACCTTTACATATTATAAGGGCACATATAGGAATTTATCATTCTGGTTGTAATATGTACAATGTTTAATGCTTAAGCCTTAATACATATTTATATATATTTTTGGGCCTTAAGGTGAAAGTCCAAACACGTTTTTTTTTCGTATTCGTGAAAAAAGATGAATACATTTATTTCAATATCATAAATTACAGAGCATGACGCTTTGACGCAACTTTCTACTTTTGTTTGCGTCAAATCCAACAGATCGCCTGAATATTTTTCAGCGTTTTAGTCTAAGAAATAAATTAATCAAAGTGCAAAGCTTTTTTTGCTATAAAGTGATACTTGAAAATATTATGCATTATTGCGTTAAGCGTTACATATAACTTAAAACTAACAGGTGCAAAAATTTAGGAGCGCGAGAACACATTGTGGCGTTGACGCGTGGCATGGACTTTAAGCTTTACAGATAGGAAATTCGATCTTGTCGTGCCCGTCTGTTTTAATTTTCTGTCTGTTGAGGATAATACTTCCCAAACAAACAGACCAATTTTATGTTATTTTTCGCAATGATGTATTAAATAAATTAGAAAATCTTTCGGTTTGAAAATTGAAACAGGGTAGTTTTATTACAATTTCCACATTTTAAAATATTATTATCCAATTCACGTGTGTTGTATCGTTGTTGCATTTATATATCGAAAATTTTTCAATATATTTGTTCCTGTTTTGTTTATACAGTCAAATCCCGTTAATTCGTACCCCGATAAATCGTAATTCCCGATAATTCGTAATAAACTGTCGGTCCCTTGAAAAAATCTCGTTAATTCGCAAAATTTCCATACATTTTGGTCCCCTCGCTAATTCGTAATTTTTTTTGAAAATAAAATCTTCTTTACCTCTTATAAATCGTAATTGTTTGCTAACTACCACTTATAATTCGTAATAAAAACAACAGAAACATGAAAAGAATGATTTTTTGTTTACCGCTATTTTTTTGCGTAGGTTTTTACTTTTACTTGCGTGTGTGTTTATTTTCTTAAGATCAGTTTGTTACGTCAGTGTTTTTTATGTTTTTTCATCGTTTTATTAAATAAATTGAAAAACCCCGTTAGTTCGTATTTATTTTATTTTAATCCCGTTAAATCGAAATCCCGCTAAATCGAAAACCCCTATAATTCGTAAGAAATGGCCGGTCCCTTGCGATTACGAATTATCGGGATTTGACTGTAATAGGTTGTTAATTGACACTTAGTATTTGGATCGGACCGAAGAATGGACTACCTATACAACAAACAAGCCAGGGCGCACGTATACAGGTGACCTTATTTAATTAGCTGAGTAACAGCATTTCGGATGTGTAATTGTCAAACTTTGTTTATGTTTATATTTTTTTTTCTTTTTTACTAACAACAACTGTAGAATCTCAAAAAAGCTCAAAGAGAAGAAGAACGAATTTGTGAGTTTTTGTTATTTGTTTTTGACATTCGTACATCCATTTTAGTGGTTTTTGCAGAACCGCTCCCACCTGTATGCATGCGCCTTGAAACAAGCCAATTCTATTACTTTTTGCGTAGGTACGAAGCACTTTAATAATAAAGTACGCATTTTTGACTTTTCAGCTAAATGGGAGCAAGATGGTGTCACTCACCACACAAACGGAACAATTTTTTTATAGCGACATATCACAAAAACTTCAAAGCTTCTTCTTTGTAATCTGACGCGAATAAATTTTGTACTAACATTATATTCAAAAGAAAAATTTTAAACAAACTTCATAACAACAAGTGGTTAATTTTAAAAAACGCATGTTGTGAAGGGTATACACGATTCTGCACAGTGCTCTTGTTTTTTTTATTGTTAAATAACGACAGTGTTGCCAGAAATTATTTAATTTTATTTCACATAACGATATACAAATACATATTTTAGAGAAGATGTGATACGCTATACCATCCCACTAAACAATTTTTGCCAAAATCGGTCAGAATTCATACCGCAAGTCGGCGAAACTTTCCGATGTCGGTACGAAAACGTACTGAAATTTGTATTAGCGGTTGACAAGAATTCGGATGTATTGGTCTGAGGAAACTCGAACAACTTTGCAGATTTTCCTTACAGATATCTCTACAAATTCTGAAAACATTTCTTAAAAAAATTTTAGGTATGTTTGAAACGTCGAAAAGAAATCTTAAAAAAACAAAAGACATTGGTTTAGAAAAGTTTAAACGAAATCTAAAAACACATTAGATATAAGTCAGAAAAGGCTTAAGAATTCTAAAAAACTTGTTCTCAAAATTAACAAAAAAACAATAAAACAAAAAAGAGCGCTATATTTGGCTGTGCCGAATCTTATATACCCTTCACATTGGTCTTTAAATATACCCAGCCGAGTAATTTTGTACTGCAAATAATATAATAAAAAACCTTGTGCGAGTTTTAAAGCCCATAGAAAAAATAACAAAATTTTAACGTTCGTATGAATAATAGAAATAGATGAAGAAGATTTGAGGTCGAGAGTTTTAAAAGTTTTCGACATTATTCATATTTAAAGGTTAATAAAACTTGTTAAATGTTCTAGTCCCCCTGCTCTTCTCCAACTTTTTCTCCAAAATGTATGAATTATTAGCTGTAATAGTTTTCCAGAAGTAGCGTATCGAAAATTTTATAAAAATTGTTAATTTGTATGGGAGCTACCGCTTCTTCACCCCCCATCCGAAAATTTTTTTCTTCAGAGCGTAGCCCTTGATGTCCAATCACTTTTTGTAGAACATTTGATTTTGATATCTGTTATAGTTTCCGAGTTATAGCGTATCGAAAATTTCACACAAATCGTTAATTTGTACGGGAGCTACCTCTTTTTTTGCCCCCACTCAAAAATATTTTTCTTTAAAGCGTAGACCTTCTTGTCCAATTACTTTTTGTAGAACATTTCATTTCGATATCTTTTATAGTTTCCGAGATATAGCGTATCGAATATTTTATAATAATTGTCGATTTGTATGGGAACTACCCCTTTTTTTGCCCCCACTCAAAAAAATTTTTCTCTAAAGCGTAGGCCTTATTGCCCAATTACTCTTTGCAGAACATTTGGTTTCGATATCTGTTATAGTTTCCGAGATATAGCGTATCGAATATTTTATTAAAATTGTTAATTTGTATGGGAGCTACCCCTTTTTTTGCCCTCACTCAAAAAATTGTTTCTTTAAAGTGTAGATCTTTGCGTACAATTACTTTTTGTAGAACATATTAAGTCGATATCTGTTATAGTTTCCGAGATATAGCGTATCGAATATTTTATAACAATTGTCGATTTGTATGGGAGCTACCCCTTTCTTTGCCCTCACTCAAAAAATTTTTTCTTTAAAGTGTAGATCTTTGCGTACAATCACTTTTTGTAGAACATATTAAGTCGATATCTGTTATAGTTTCCGAGATATAGCGTATCGAATATTTTATTAAAATTGTTAATTTGTATGGGAGCTACCCCTTTTTTTGCCCTCACTCAAAAAATTGTTTCTTTAAAGTGTAGACCTTTGCGTACAATTACTTTTTGTAGAACATATTAAGTCGATATCTGTTATAGTTTCCGAGATATAGCGTATCGAATATTTTATAACAATTGTCGATTTGTATGGGAGCTACCCCTTTTTTTGCCCCCATTAAAAAAATTTTTTCTTTAAAGTGTAGCCCTTAGCGTACAATTATTTTTTGTAGAACATTTTAAGTCGATAGCTGTTTACGAGATATAGCATATAAAATATTTCACCAAATTTGTACAATTGTAGGAAAAATACCCCTTTCCCTGGTCCTATCTGAAAAAACTTTTTCCATTATTTAGGTCCCTTCTTTAGGAGTATCCGTGCCAAGTTTTGTAGCAAGAGTGACTATACTTACTGAGATATATAGGGATATATGCACGGATTTTGTCCTAAAAAAATGGGTTACGCGGGTTTTCGCTTATATCTCGGTCAATAGTGAACCGATTTTGCTGATTTTAAATAGCGATTGTTAGCGGGATATTTCTGATCGTTTGACATCATTAACTGGTCTGTATCTTTTTATTTGACTCCGGAAACTTGATTTCAACAGACGGACAGACGGACATCGCTAAATCGGCTTCCCTATCTATAAGGATCCAGAATATATATACTTTATGGGGTCGCAAATGAATATATACCCTATCACTATGTGAAGGGTATAAAAACCCTTTTCGTATTCATGTTTTGGTATTTAAAAAAAAAAAATGACAACGAACATATTAAGTTTTTTTTTAGCGATTTTTTTTATTTTGTTTGTAATAACGTCGTTTTACATTTAGCAATATACACACTTGTGGTAACATCCCTTTGTTTTTTGTTAAAAAAAAAGGCGTAATGTTTGTTTACAGAAGTGTAAAACTTTAACGCGACGTGTAGCGTAATGGCATTCATAATAATCAATCAAATAGTCAATGTTGAATTTTTTTAGTTACACCTTTTTGTGTGATAACGATATATGTGAACATATGTATATGTATGTTTATACATATTTACATTTTTTAAACTTGAAACATATTATCAAAATTATTTTTTTTTTATTTTTACTTTTTTATTTTCCAGAAATATTACGATTATTTACACTATTATTTTTATTTTATTATATTTTTTTCTCACTTATTTACACTACTAAAGCAAAATTAAAACTAACAAAAATAAAATAATTAAAAAAACAAAAATTTATTTACAGTTAAGTTAGATTTTTATTGCTTTAAAAACAACAAAAGAAGTCCCTCAGAAAACTTGCTGACGTTTCTGATAAAAATCGAATTCTTTTATCATTAAAACCTAAAATAAAAATTTCCTTAAGATTATGTGCAGAATTGTCGAAAAATACTTGAGCTGAAACCGGTTTAAGTTCAGAAAATGTTTTCTATTTCTAAAGAATAACTTAAAAAAAAAAAATTTTTCTCCAACAATGTGCAGACAAGTCGCAAAATTATCGTAAAACGAAAAATTCACTTTCAATATTGTGCAGAATTGTCTATCATATTTGCCAAATATTTTAGAGAATGTGCAGATAAATCTTACTACAAAACTGCCGATCATTCTGTTAAGTCTAAGGGATATTTACATATGGGGGATTTCATGTCAAGTGACCCAACTTTTTTTTCGATTGGAAAGAAATTTGGACCAAAGTAAGTTCTTGCAGAGAGTAGCTTAGACACAATTTTTTAGCACGATCGGTCAAGAACTCTTTGAGCTAGAGGGGTTCAAAATTTGACGTTTTCGGCATATAGGTGTTTTTTCTCATACATGTAGTTTATTACCTTTTGCTTTTAAAAAAATTCGTCCAAAATACTTTCGATAGCTTTTTCTTCAATCTTACAGAAAAAAATATTTTTAAAATTAAAAAAAATTTTTTTTTTATTTTTTTTTTAAAAATAATTAGAAAAAATTATTTTTTTTCCAAATATGCCCATTTTTTTTTTTTTTTGCTCAAAAGAAAGCTTAGGTCTTTTGCTTGAAGAACTTGGAGGTCGCTTAGTGGGATGCGAGTGGGATATCTATAAAAATAAATGTTTTGTAACTCAAGGTAGGGATTTTCCAATTTTCGCGTATATTCTATTTTGATTTTTATCCTATTTATGTAAAATTATCTCTTAAGCAAAAAAAAAAAATATTTATGCTAAGAAACAAAACAATTTAACCTTTCCGTTGGTATGCAAGTACCAAATAAAGTCTCATACACTCGACACTGTATTACCAACAAAATGGTAGTCCTCTGGAATAAAATCACTTTTATATGGCAATGTCTGAACACATTTTGTTAATATTTTCAATGCATACCGTCGGAAAGGTTAAATTGTTTTGTTTCTTAGCAAAGAATATTTTTTTTTTTGTGCTTAAGAGATAATTTTACATAAATAGGATAAAAATCAAAATAGAATATACGCGAAAATTGGAAAATCCCTACCTTGAGTTACAAAACATTAATTTTTATAGATATCCCACTCGCATCCCACTAAGCGACCTCTAAGTTCTTCAAGCAAAAGACCTAAGCTTTCTTTTGAGCAAAAAAAAAAAAAAAAAATGGGCACTTTTGGAAAAAAAAAATTTTTTTCTAATTATTTTATAAAAAAATAATAAAAAAAAATTTTTTTTAAGTTTAAAAATATTTTTTTCTGAAAGATTGAAAAAAAAACTATCGAAAGTATTTTGGACGAATTTTGTTAAAAGCAAAAGGTAATAAACTACATGTATGAGAAAAAACACCTATATGCCGAAAACGTCAAATTTTGAACCCCTCTAGCTCAGAGAGTTCTTGACCGATCGTGCTAAAAAATTGTGTCTAAACTACTCTCCGCAAGAACTTACTTTGGTCCAAATTTCTTTCCAATCGAAAGACATCGGTTTCAAAAGTTGGGTCACTTGACATGAAATCCCCCATATGTAAGTCGGTTAAAATTCTGATGAAGCGTTAGAAATAATCCAAAAATTGTTTAACAGTTTTTTGTGTCGACCTTTTTGTTGTAATTAAGCTTGAATAAAAATTTGATTTCAATAATCAGACATGTCGGCAAAAATTGTTTAATGGGGAGGTATCAGATACGCCAACGTTTTTCTAAGAAGTTTTTTTGCGTTAGTTACCCTTACATTAGGCACATAATTCGTTTTCGGTAGGCCACGTTACACCAGGTTAACCAGCTGGTTATTACTTCGACTTGTTTTTTTCACTTATTAATGTAAAAACTTATTGCAGTTGTTGATTTATATAAATTTCTGACAAAGGTGACGATATGTACGTTTGTACAAACAAAAAAATAATAAAAGTTAAAAAAGACACTTACTTTTTACACACTGATAGATGAAAAAATCATACACTAGATGGTGCTCGTGTACAATCAACGTTGCCAGAAAACCTATCAAAATCCTTCGAAGCCGATCGATCAATCTTTTTAAATATTGGGAGTACAAATTAATTCGGCCCGTTTTTTTGGGGTCAAAAATGCATTTATTTCAAAATATAAAGAATTCACAGATTAATCAAAGTATCGTTCATCGCTAGTTACAACATACCTTTTTTTACCTCTCAGGCAACTTTCAAATTCCATCTCGAAAAATGTCTCGCCTTTTGAGGAGAACCAAGTTGGAAAATAATTTTCGATTTCTGCGAAAGAGATAAGCCGGTGACCTGCCAGATCGTGGTGCATTCGTCGGAACAACCAGTAATTGGTAAGAGAAATGTCAGGAGAATACAGCGGGTGCGGCAAAATATCCCACTTGAGCGTTTCCAAATATTTTTTTACGACTTTTGCGACATGAGGCCGAGCGTTGTCATGCTAGAGAATAACTTAATCATGTCTACGCTTGTATTCCGGTCGTTCTTCTCGTAATGCATGGCTCAAACGCATCAATTTCAGTCTATACCGATCGCCTGGTTGTAGCAGCTCATAGTACACACAATACCCTTTTGGTCTCAACAAGCAATAATTTACCATGGATCTTAACATTCATTATACTGTTATATTGTTAATTGTATTTGGTTCAAATTTTTTTCTGAACTTTGTTTTTTTTATTATAAAAGCGTTGACAACTTGCTTTTAGCAGCTGTAGAACTATGTGGTAGCAAAGTTGGCAAGATCGACAAACCTTTCTGATTTCATTTAATTTTATTTAAACTTATTTAACATTATTTCCTTTTTTGTAAATATGATTTTCAAAAATTTTTAAAAATTACTACAACAATACAAAAACCTGTTGAGAATCCCTTAAAAACAAAGTCTAAATAAAAAGAATGCGCTGATCGTACACAAAAAATGTAAAAAAAAACACAGAATAGAAACTGGCCCATAGCAATTTATAATAAAATCTCACTTTACTCTCTCCTTGTTCTTCTTTCTTATTTTTCCAGCATTACTTGGTTTGTTTTAAGAAATAAAATCTCCTTTTCGTGATCTCCTCAAAAAAAAAAATTTTGTTTGTAATATATTTTTTGTTTGTACTTCTACTTGTATCGGTTTTCATGGCTGTCGTTCTTTCTTCATTTCAATCCCTTCCTTTTGTCCAATAATGTAATCTGAGTTGAAAACATGGAAATCTTAGAAGACTTAAATGAGTTTTTTTTAATGTTGATCATTCAATTTTGTCCAAAATATTTTAAAATTTTTGTTTTTAAATAGTTTGCTTGATTAAGTGGAAATTTTTAAATAAGAAGGAGGCACTTTTTGCTGAAACGAACTTCAGGTAGGTTTTAAAAAATGACGAGTGACAATGCTTTTAGTTTGAAAATTGAAAAAATAGCTGTAAAAAGGATAAGGTTACAATATTGGTTTAAAATTACAAAAAATCCCCTAAATAAAATGGAAACATTTTAAAAAAGTAATCAAAAAAATATTTGTTAATTTAGCACACTTTAAAATATTGTTGACCACAATAAAAATGTTTTTAAAAGATGCACCACCCTTGGGTTAAATAAATCTCATTTAAAATACTTGTTGTGTTTTTTTAGGTTATGTACCCTATTCATAAGCGAACTATAATTTATCTTTTCCACTGTCTCTATAATGGGCTTTGTTTTTACCGCAAATTGTAAAATTGAATCATGAAGAGCCACTCATCGTGTTTCGCATAATGGAGACAACTTTGTATCTGGATTTATCATAAAAACTGCATTACGCTTAGAATGATGTTTTTTAAAAAAATTTGCTAGTTTCTTAAAATAACGATACAATTTTTTTGTATTATTAGTACCTTGTTGCCTTTCGATATCGAGTTGCTCAGTTTATGGGAATAGCAAAGCGTTTGTTTTGCATTTTTTGCGGTTTCTTGTATTTATTTTACTGCTCCATTTTCTGCCAATATCAAAGAACACCCGTCATTTTGATTCCCTACAGAATTTTCCAAATCAAGACCAACGTTTTTCAAAGCTCTTAAAGCTACTGTTGATAGTGTGTTAGCATTAATTGAAACTTCGACGTTATCGCCAATATCATTTAAAGCCTTTTCAAATGCGTCGATAAAGCCGATAAATTCTTCTTAAACTAACTTTTCGTTTACATTAAAATACTTTAAAGCTTAAGAAATTTAGCGTTTTCAAAAATAATGGAATAGCATTTAGCGTTATAAATATTTTTTTAGCATATTTGAATATGCAATACATTTGTTTAATAAAATATATGAAACGTTTGTTTCATGAGGGGGGGAAAGTCTCCCATTTCGAGCCTGTTTACAGCTATTCAATGTACATATTTTATTTATTTAGGATTAAGCACATTTAAAAATTATTTTATTGGTATTAAGTGTTGGACGTTATTCTCACCTATTAAACTTATCAACAAAATAATTTAAAGTTTGACAGCCAAGGCAGTATATACGAAATTTTATTTTAATTGTTTTGTTTGATTTTATTAAATAAAATAAACCTAAAACAATATTTACATTAGAATTTATTTAATAACAAAACCAGTAACATTTTTCTTATCAGATTTACGGCCATTTTCACAATCTATGATTATTTTAATTTAACAGGAACATTAACAAACCGTCGATATCGTTAACCGGAACTATTTAACATACGGTTAGTGTTTTGCGTTTCACCATCTTTCGGTTAGTTAACACTAACATTATAGAAAAAGTATGGTAATACTGGTTTTTATTATTTACGAAAAATCATGCAATGAAAGAAAAGAATCAAAAGTTATACACATGGTACAATTATTTTAAGATAATTGTACCATGGTTATACAAAAATTATTAACAATTTTTTTATGCAAGAGAAATACATATATATATAAAATAAATTTTTTACTTAAAATAGTTTATATACAGTTCCTTGGTAAGTATAAATTGTTAAATGTGCATGCATATAAATGTATTCGTTGTATAAAATAAAAAAAACATTTTATACATGTAAAGAGAAATGCTCCCGTCGTGTAAAAACTTTTTTCTTCTTGGCTTTCAAACTTGAAATATTGAAAACATTACAAAAATGTATATGTTGATTTCTTCTTTCCATTTTCTTCTTTATTTTAGTTTTAGTAAAACATTTAACCGGAAGATTTTGTTCAGTTAAATTTAACAGGGACTTTTTGGTTCATTTCTGCCTGTTAAATGCTAACCGTACTTTGTGAAATGCAATTTTGCCTAACTTACGGTTAAACTTCCTGTTAAATTATAATCGGACTTTGTGAAAAGCAGCGTTAAGAAGTAACCAGTTTTATTTAAAGCAAATTTTTTCAAATAGTATTCGAATAACCTTTTAATGATGCCATATGAAATTTTTAAAACAAGTAGGAATTGTTTTAAAGCACTTAACAAGTTGAAGGTTGCTTTCAAAATAATTTTCAGATTAGATAAACTGCGAAGATTGTAGTCAACGGCATTTGTAGTCTTGTAGCCGTGGTCGCCTGTGCGTTTAAAGCATTAGATGTCGATAACAAAATCGTTTAGTTATAAACAAAAACATTTTATTGGCCTAAATAAACAAAGAAAAAAAAAAACTAAAAAGTGTTAAAATAGTTAATTGGTTGTTTTTTTATGCAAGTAGTACAACATATTAGGTAAAAACTTAATTGTTTTTATTATCTCTGTAAACATAGAAATAAGTATGTATGTAGGTATGTACATATGTTTATTCAGAATGTGCTAATGTGTCGGATAATATTCAAAGAGTTTTAGTAACAGGTAGAAATTTTTTGTGTAAAGGATACATTAAAAGCAATCGCTTCTATTTATTTTTTCAATGCAAATGATTTCAGTTAAAAAAAAAATCTTCAGCTAATATTAACACAATTCCGACTAGATATTTTTTAACAATTTAAAATATTAAAAAAAAATATATAAAAACAAAAAAGTTATTGAAAGCCAATCCCGACTATATTATACCTTTAATTACAAAATATTTTTTATTAAGTACCACCGTATGCACAAAGCCAAAGCAGGTTCAGCTGACTTTCTCGAGTGGAATAAACTTGATTTTCGGGTTAACGCAATAGCAGCCAATAATTAACCAATCTTCACAAAATTTGCTTGGCTAATTTCTATTTAAAAAAGACTTACATATTTATTTCGATGGAATTATTTATTCGCAATTTATTAGTTAAGATGTCATTTTTCGGCAGTTGGACTTTTGTATATGGGACCCTAATAAATTTTGGATTGTTGTTTTCTATTTAAAATTTGATGGCGTAAGATGCTTAGTATGGTATTTTGTAAAGATGGACTTACAATAGAACCAGTTATAGGCAAAATTCAAAATCCAGGAGGAATCTTAAAATGCCCTAATGATATCTATGTACATACATCATTTTACAAGTTGGTGACATAAAAAATGACAAATTTTGTGAAAAAAATTCTTATTCTGGCAGGAAGTTTGTGCCGTGGTTATGCTGAACAATGGACTGAACCTCACCACAATTAATGAGCTTGGTGTCTGTACCAAAAAAATTTTTATAATATCTTCAAAAATACGACTTGTGCTTTGTTCACAAGAGTGCATGGCCACCCAGCCGAACGGACAGACTTAGGAAATGATTCTGAGTCAATCGGTATAATTAATGGTGAGTTACAGACTATTATTTCAGGGCGTTACAAATACATATCTGTGCAAACGCAAAATAGTATTCCTATTATTTTAACATGCACAAAGTCAATGTGTAAAACACTTTGCAAAATAAACCAAAGGTCAGTTTGGTGTTATTGTCTTGTTTTATTTTTAAGACCCACTCTAAGCCGGCAAGCAAAAAAATTTAATGTAAGAAAACATTACGAGAAAAATGGCTTCCAAATTGGGGAAATGGAATTGATTAAAAACCAACGGTTTACACGAAAGAAAAAAAAGGCGCAAAAATCGTAATGTACGTGTGTATGTATGCGCCCTGTAAACCCATACATGGAGCAAAACTAACAGTATCGGAGAATAACCACAAACATAAGGTGAAAAAAAAGAGTAATAAAATAAATTAAAAGAAAAATAATAATTTTTTACCCAACGCGAATTGTATAGAAATGTGCAATTAAGAATATAACAAAACATAAATGAGTAAAATATGTGTATGGAATTAAATGCACAAATGTTTAGGGTGACCATAAATTTCTGATTAAAAATCACTACGCTTTTTGGTCTTTTTTGTAATAGCAATATTCTTTTTGTTGTTTTTTATTTTAAGTTAATAATTATTTATTATGTATGAAAATGGCAGAATGCGTTTGATTCTTGAAAAATTATTTAGCAATGCAGGACAACCTATTTTTACACTTGCTTAAAAAACCTTAAAACAAAAAACTTGTAACATATATACGTCGGTTGACACTTTAAATTATGTATTTCAAATAATATTTTTAAAAAATTTTGTTTTAAATTTCTGAACAAGATTTTTTTTGAGAAAAATAACTTTCAAAAAATTTAGGAACAGCTGTTTATTAGGTAAAAATTGGATACTTATAAGAGTTTCGAGTAATTTTTAGCATCTGGAAAAATACCTAGATTTGCAAAAAATTAATAATTTCATGTACGTCAGCAACGTAAAATATAAACTGGCTTGCAAAATCAGTATAACCAGTACTTTTTTTCAAAAATCAGTACAATTCAGTACACCTATTTTTAATAAGTACAACATATGAAAAATCAGTACGTATGGAAACCCTACACATGGTACTTTTTCAACTGTTATAAAATTTCAATATGTATGTATGTATATACTTTTAAGTACTTGATATTTGCAAAAAATAATTTTTGTCAATTACTTAAATAATTAAAATTTGTAAATTATTCTTTTATCGATAAATGTTTGTTATTTTTCTGTAAAAATCATTTAGGCGTATCTAAACGCAACCTTTTAAATTTTTTTCTTGCAAATATGTAATGTTTTATGTGATTTTTTTAAATAAATTAGGGTTTTCTTAATTTATATACACACATACTTAGATTAACAAAATTGCAAAATCAGATTAAACAATTTTATTAGTGGTTTGAAAATATTTATTTGGAAAAAACGGCCTACTATTTTCAATAAAAAAAACTGTTGCTACTGGACAAATATGTACATACGTTTTTGGGGGTTCATTTAGTTTGTTTGACATAAAAATCAGATAACAATTTTATTAGGATCTAAAAAGATAGTGTCTGAAAAAATTTATAGCTTTAAAAAACTGTTTGTTTGAATAAAAATGTGTGAAATTTTTCTGTGTAGTACCGAGACGAAGCTCTATTGTCTATAATTTAATCAGTGTTCTATTCATATAAAATTTTGAACATTTTCTAGGCTTTAAGCAGCTGCATAGAGTGAAGAATTTTGCTTTGGTCGGTTTATAGTGTCCCATGGACATATAAGCCATTCTCCCGAAAACTGCGAAAATATCATGGTAGTCAGACGTAAGACAGTTGCAACCTTTACTTTGATTACAAAAATACGTGAATACCCAGCCATACCCACGGATGGACATGCTTTTTTCGACTCATACGTACTTTTTAAATATTTAAACAATTTTAAATAACTATGTGAAGTTCTTAAGGTGTTTTTTTTTTTTTGATTTGTACTCCGAAATAGTTTTATGGTTTCTATTTTTTCTAATAAGTAAAACTTTAGCGTAAAAATCCCCTTACAACCCTTGTGAGGCTATTTTGTAGGAATCATTCCAATATTTATAGCAGCTTAGAATTTTAGAAGATATACAAAGCAAGGTGAAAAATCTAAAACACTCTGAGAAAAACAAAAGACAAAGCTGAAAAGTAAATTCGATTCAGAGATGCCAAGAGCTCACCTATGTTTAGACAAGTAAAAACCCGCAGTCACGGAGAGTCTTTAATATATAACAAATATTTTTAAATGTGACATTGTAAAAGCCAACGTGGTAAGCTATGCCACGTTTAAACATACATCATAAATTGAGACAATTTAAAGTAAATTGAGCAGTTAAGTTTTCTGTTCACACATAATAAATAAGGCTTACTTAATTAGCATATTACAGCTAAAAAAAATATTATTTTAATTTTTAAGGTACATTGAACAAGGCAGGAGTAACTGCTCAGCTGACTTTTATTTACGTCATTTGTTTTCTAGCTTAGATTGGCAAATTTTTTATGTTATATTATGGTTGTGTGTACCGTGTGTAGTGTGATATCAACATTTTTGGCAACCTAGCTAGAATTTAGCTACAACAATATATATGCTAAATTTTTACAGGAAGTTGTTGTAGGGACGAGGTCACCTTATTATTCCACCATGGCATAGATATTAAAAGCTTTCAAGCTTTTACACTAACTGAACACAGTTTTTTTAAATCAGCAGGGTTGCACTTAAAGTTTAACGTAATTAGTGAAGCAATTTACTACTAAATGCTTAATTTATTAATTGAAATCTTGTATGGTAAATTGAGCTCAATTAAGACCTTAATTGCGTAAATGTGATGATTACTCAATTAAGGTCTATGTCAAAATATTTAAGTGTGAAATACTTAATGCCTTTTCTTTTTTTATTATTCATTTTATGTTTTGAGAATGTAAGTTATTACAAAACCCATTTTATAAATATTGCACAAGCCTTCTTAGCTTTCAACATTTTGTAGGTACGGATTAATGACCTTAAACTTGAGTTTTTTTCTTTAAATATGATAAAGCAAATTTGTTTCATATATTAGGTGTCAGCAATATTTATTTTTTTGGGATACAGTGTTTTGTAACTAAAAAAATGTTTTAAGCAATTGCAAAATTGATGTATGTATGTATGAATTTATAGGGTGTTCCAACAAGAGCGGCGAATTTAAAATTTTTTAGTACAATTTGTACCGTGATTTTTTACAGTCGTTACGTACGCCCGATTTTAGGTTTAATTATACCTGACTTACCATAACGCCATAACCATAACAGTTGCCATAAAACCCAAAACTCAATTAGCATGATTTTCTAACAAGTCGTTGCGACCTGAAGATCAAGATTGCAACTTGTGCCATTTTAGATTTTGGCAAACAGCTAAGACCATTTATATCGTGCGACTTAGCACCGATAGACTTTTTTTCTTAGGGCTATTGTGAAGTAAAAGGTGTGTGCGAATAAGTTTGAAACAGAAGAACATATTGCAGAAAATATACGGTACCTTATTGGTGAAATACTGGCATATTTATGCAAAAATTTTATTTTATAGTTGTCACGTACGGATAGGGTTGCCAAATGGCATAGATTGCTCAGTTTTTCAAACCCTGTCCTGTTACCAGCTAAAATCCAATTTGCCCAGTTTCAAGAAAATTTCTTTAGTTTTGAAAAATATTTTTTTAATTATATTTTTATTTAAAATCAAATAAATATATTTTACAGGAAAAAATGTTATACTTTATAGAAAGAAAATTGTGTTTCTGAATTTGAACTCAGTTGAATTTTTTCCTAACACTGATAAGAACGGATGAGCTCCAAAAGGTCATTTGCAATGCAATTAACAAAGTTTTATTTAGCATTAATAGAAAATATTGATTTTCTCTAAGAAAAATAAAGAAAAATAAACTTAAGCCAAAATTGTAAATTGCAAAAATTTGTTTTTATTAATTCATTAACGCAAAATACAAAGGTGGATTTTTTATTGTCCAGTTATTTGACTTTTGGTATCTGGCAACCCTACGTACAGACCTGGTGTGGTGTATTACAAAATGTTAACGAAGCTTTTGAGGCTAAAACTTGATTTGGGACACATAACGTGACCAGGTTTCCAAAATTTCTCGATTCTGCGATCAACATTGACCACTAAGATCGTGCATATGTGAAAAAGCCAGAAACAATTAGTCATATTAATGCAATTTTTTTCAATATATCAGGATTTCTTGGTTTGTCTAATGTCGCATTTCACGTTAATGTTAAATTAGGTTGCAAAGAGTAGTAACGAAAGATATTTCCTACTTTTAAACGCAGGCCTATTATGAATCCCTTCAGAAAGCTAGGAGGAAAACCAGTAAAGCAAGAAACTGCAAGTGGAAGACTGTCGACATAGATTGCACATGCTCTTTACCCCCTGCGTGTTTATCTATCAACTCCACAGCTCTCACCAGAATCTACGTCTGAAACAGGCTATAATCTTTTGGAAGTTTAAATTATACCCGACCTTTCACATCCAATGTATAAACATCAGCCCCCTTTCCAGTCCTCCTTATGCGGGAACACTACCTGGGGTGTAATTAAAAAATTAGAGACTTGCGACGTTCTTAAGTATGCCACCATGTACTATTAACCCTGCTCTTAGCATATCTGATACCTTTAACGATAACTTCTTGCCGCAATTCCAGTTACGACACCACCAGATGGAAGAAAATATGGAATGATAACCAGAGCTGCTTGTGGTGTACTACCCCTGGCCCCTTTAACGTCTAGCACAGTACATCCCAACTACTTGCAAAGAGTTTCTTTATGTTGTCCCTTCTATCAAACGAGATAACCTATGTAAGAATCGGTCTTATAACGTAAATACAGTTTACAATATCGGGTTCTTAACTATGGACTTTCTAGATGTGTAGTAGACGTTAAGAGCTTTCACGTTTAATGATTGTTTTAATCAAAAATTTAATGTGTTTTATTTAATAAATTAAAAGCAATTGTTGGAACACCCTTTATGTACAAAGTGTTTCAGACAAACTATAGGTATGTATATGGTATATGAAAAACCCGAAATAATTTCGATGTAGCATAGTGTTATTAGCAATTTTGGACAGAAAGTAATATGTAAGTATGAAAAGGTTGATATAAAGTTCCTTTAGTACGATTTTGATAATAATACACTGCAATTTAATTAAATTAAAATAAAATTTAATTAGTTATTTCATTTACATATTTTTTATTTGCTTTCGCTTCGAATGACATTTTTTTGTTTAATTCGCTCGGAATAGAATACAATCGAAATGGTTTCTTTTTATTCTTTTTTTTTTCTTTTATAAAATATTATTTTTTTTGAATTCAAAGCAAACGTTAATGTGTACATTTAGGTTCATTTATAGATTTTGTTTTAGCACATATTTGTGTTTGTTCTACAACAATTTTTCTTTTGTGCTTTTGAATGATTACGTTGTTAGATTACTTTTTAATTACCAAAAGCAAAAAATGGTGTATTTTTTATTTATTTATATAAAATGATTGGAAAACGTGTAATGAGAAAAGGCGAAAATTTTTTTGTTATAAAAAGTAATTTTAATATGAGCCCACCTTTTTGGCGTTTTTTTCGCTCTGCAGGAATAATGTAAAAGAACGTCTAGGTCTCGGCTGATGATAAAAAAAATTTATTTTTTGTGGGTTTCTTGTGGAATTGTCGTGTCAGCCAGTTTTTTCTAATATTCCTTAGAACTACGTTTTCAGCAGCACGTATTAAAATATGGCGATGACGAAGACGATATGTGAATGGTTGTTGTTTGACTACGGCCTAATAGAATTAAATATTTAGTAGAATGGATGGGGTAACTCTACAGTGCATATGAAGTTAACAGTGGCCTGCAAAAATTTGTTTTTCTCTAATTTCTTTTGTGGTCTTCTTTATTATTTTAAAATGAGTGCCAACAACGAAAAAAAATATGCGCCAGCTTCAAAAGGCCGTAGTTTGGTAGATATTTTTATTTGCAGTTTTCGTACTGAGGAAATCAGGTTGGTAGTGCAAAAATACCTACATCCATATGAATATGACGATATTGTACGGTTATTGTATTGTGTAGCTGAAGTTATGTTGAATTTTAAATATTTTAAGTATTTTTATTAAAGATATATCACAGATGATTTGCTAAAGGATTTTTATTTTGTGAGAAGGGAATTCCTTACTATCGCTCTCTTTTTTAAGTTTTTCTGTTCCTATTTTTTTTTGCAAATTTTGTTTTCGTTTTGACAGTTTAACAGCAGAAAAAAAACAGCATCAACTGAGCGTATTTTTGTTGCATTTTTTATACCTATGTTAATAAATTATAACATAATCTTATGTACTATTTCCGACTGTTGGGGTTTGTTTGTTTTTGTTTAATATTGTTTGAACTGTTAACATATATTCATACATATATGTTACAAGCAATAAATATACTGTTAGTTGGGTTTGCTTTTAATAGTTTCTCCACGTTTATGTATATACACACATGTAAATGTATTATTTTGGAGAAGGTGCTTTATTTTATTTATTTAATTTTTAATGTTTTTTTTGTTTTTCTTTTTATTGTTTAAGTTGTTTATTTATGTTTTATTTCTTCCCTTATTAACATATCAATGATTCTTTTTAAGTTATGTTTGTAAATGCCGTAGCCAAGACGTAGAAGCGTTGAGGAGTAGTTAAGTATGTATTTTAATAGTTAGGTAGGTAACACTAAACCATATATACATACCTATGAATATTCATGAACTAAGTATGTAGGTATAAATCAGGCTTTAAAGAAATATGTATGGATGTACATATGTATTATGCACATAGTTAAAAAATATTTACCGATATACTTAAGTAGTTACACGGAAATTTTATTCTATTTTTTTAGGGAAGAAGCAAAATATTATTTTTCTTAACACTGTTGTAAAGCTAATGATGGCGACTTCCTTTTTTATTTTAACGATAAGGCGGCAAAACCTATAAAGATGACAACCGACCGGCAAAGAAATTGTTTGTCTACTTTAAAACAACTCGCACCGTACTGCACCGCACAAAAGAGACATTAACACACAAGTAAAAAAACAATACTTTAAAAGTGTTGGTTTTTTTTTGCATTTTTTATTTCATATTTTCGTATCTAGATACTATTTAAGGCCGGTTTCTGTATTTTTGTTGGTTTTTATTTTTGTTTTGGGTTATAAACGATTCGGAACGACTTTAAACGAAAGATTTTTTAAATATTTTTTTTTTTCCTAAAGTTTAATAGAATAAACACACTTAAACTCTTTTTTACAACTTATAACCAACTGCGTTTAGTTGCACAACTTTGGAATTACGTTATTGAGATACAAAATCGAAAAAACGATAAAAAAAAAGAAATAATTGTGTAAGTATTTTTGTTTGAATGCGACATCGGCGAAAAAAAAAAGAAAACTAATTCATTGTTGTACCTACAATGAGAATTAAACACACGACAACCATTAATGAGTGTAACAAGCGAAGCACTAAATGTTGTGCTCTACAGAAAAGCGCCAACAAGTTGAACATTTGTGGATGAGCAGCGACAAAACTAAAAGCAAACAACAAAATATCGGTGATAAATTAAATTCACATCACACAAACAGAAACTGGGATTCTTGTATTAACGTGCTCCCGTTCTCACAAGGTAACAGTAAATGAGAACTAAAAACAAAACAAAAAAAGAAAGGAAAGTCAGCTACAGTAATGCCAACTCGTAGGACAAATAATTAACTTAAAATAAAAAAAAAACGCAAGAAAATACCTAAGTGTATTCCAATTTTAAAATCACAGCCTAAAAAATGAAATTCAACTGGAACACGGGTAACGTCGCGGTGGCGATTTCTCGCACCCACCAACAACAAATTGCTCTAAAATTTGCCTTATACAGTAAAAAAAATCATTTTATATTTTCTCAAACAGGATTTTTTTGTTCGTAAAATACGCTACAAAAATTATTGAAGAAAAATATTTTTATTCCTTTTTAAAGCCATAACAACTTTAATATTTTCCGCTAATATGGAAAGTAGCCTTGGTAAAGATGATTTCTATTTCTAAAAGGAATTCTACAAATGTGGAGTCCTACGGACCTATAAGTCTGTGACCAATTTTGTCGAAATTGTCAAAGAAATCGCTTAAAATCAAGAAGTACATAGCCGACCGAAAGTATAAGATCAAAAAAAGGAGACTTATCAAGTTACCATCTACCAATTGGAACTGACATATATCTAGGAAGTATTCAAGAACCAACTCTGTAAACACTTTGCACAGCAGACAAACACACACGCTATTATTTGCTAATGATACCGCTTTTATCTTTATTTATGATATAACCCAATCCCTATTAACAACCAAAGGGTGCGTCAACACTTCAAGGTAAAATATCCGAATCGCCTTACTGGAAGTCACCTATAGATGCGAAGTTGACACAATTAAAACTGAAAGCTGCACAGATTCATTGGCTTATTGCTTAACCTCTGCTCTAACAATTCAATTTTGATACAAGTTTGATGCTATGGGAAACAATTATGGGGCATTGCCTCTGCCTCCAAAATAGGGAATATTTAACGGTGTCAAAACAAAATCCTACGAATTATAACAGCTACTCCTAGGTGTACTAAAAACAGCAACATTTGCAAAATTCAGAAATTTTAAACTATGTGAACAAATATTTAAATAATCTAGAAACATTAAAATCCGTTCGCTTGAAATTTCTTACGAGATGGCGGAAACACTCGTTTGAAGACGAGGGAAACTGTTGCCATAAGATAAAACTATCGAAATAAAAAAGTATCTTAATTTGAGAACTTAAGTTTTTAATCTGGCGCTGGATGGATTGATATTAGGAAACCATCTCTAGTATGATGAAGCTTGCACAAAGATAACCCAGTTACAACATCGTAAAAAGGTCATAAGCTACATTTCTTACGTTTCATAGTGGTAAATAACTTTGGGCATTGCCAGGCCATACTATTAAAAACTACTAGGATTAATCTTTATAAGCAAATGCGTTATATGTATCTCTAGATCGAACAATGTGTTCTCTAAATTTAAAAGACATCTGGCTTCATTGATCAACAATGATTTGTAAGTTCAACTTTTAAACTATTTCGGTTCAATTTTTACACTATTTCGGTTTAATATACATAAGTAAACTGGCAAATCTGTAAAGTAAAACTTGAATAGAAAACACAGTTCGTATTTAATTTGTATATGTTAACTCAAATGAATGTATATACATACTTATATATGTCTGTATGTTTGATTTGATTACATATAAACTTGTAAAGAGCAACATTTACTTGAACATACATAAGTACCTACTGGACCTTAGGTATTTCTCACAATGCATACGCACACTGAATTTACATACTAAAACATGTTTATGATTGCAAATAAATTATTTATAAACGACTGTAAAAAAATTATTTAGAAATCAGTTTTACTTATGTATGCACATATGTAAGTATGACATGTATTTTCATTGTTAATAAATTATTTACATTTGTGGTTAATATGAGGAATTCCATAGCTACTGTCAAGCAAAAATATTTGGTGATACATACATGTGTGATATTTAGGTTTCTGTTTTCCTATATTTAACGTCAAATAACTGTTTTGATTAACTCGAAAACTAGGCATGGCATGGTTATATATTGAGAAATTTAAAACTTTTTTTAAGAAACAAAGCCAGTTTAAATACAAAATTTTTTTGACCTAAACAAAAATTAGGAATATTTTAAATATCAAGACTGTGAATATATTTCTCAGCTAAGTTATTTTTTATATTTGTTTAAAAACTTGCTTGAATATTTGCCTGCTAGATAAGATGGTTTTAAGCCTTATATAACTTGAAATTTACTATCATCTACAATGGAATATCCCATATGTATGTAAGTGTATACGCTTTTAAAAAAATACGGCTTTTAGGTACAAAAAGGATTTGCAGAAGAGATTATTGACTTTATTTTAAATTTCAATAAACAAATATGTGCATAGAAAATAGAATAAAATTAAACTAACTTAGAGCCTAATGTAATATTTTATGTAAAATTATACGTAATAAAACGTAAACAACTGATTGCTTGTAAGGTACACCTTGACGTTCGCACACAATCCATTAGATTTACTTATTTTTTTGCAGATAAACTCTGCAACGAACATTAAAATTTCGTTTGCATTTTAGTAAACTTCTTTCTAAGATGTTCTTTTCACTGTTAAACTCAATTGTTTATACCTACAATTAAAACCATGTTTTTAAAGCAGAAAATAAAAAGACTTAACGAAAACAGTGATTTTGAGATGTGACTGTTTTTGATATAGTTTTCGATACGTACGTACATAATATACAATTTGTGTATTGTATTAATAGTATATTATGTACACGTATGAGATTTTTGGATAACAGGTAAGTAAAATGTGTGAGGTTTACAGCAAAAGAACACTTCTACCATTTCAAAAGTAGTTACTGAAGATGATGGATTAAAAATTTCATTCTACTTGGCTGGCGTTGGCAAGAAAAATTGGCTTTTCAAATAAGTTTTATTCAAATAACATTAATTTAAAAGATTTATTTATTTAAAGCAAAAAGAAATTAAATTCAAATTGAGCTAAGGCCAATATAAGAAAAATTTGTCAAAATTAGTTATTTTGAAATGGCATTAAAAACGAATGAAAAATTAGTTAATTTTAGGACTTTGTGCAGTTTTTTTTAGTGTTAGAATTAAAACGAACATCTTGTTGGAGGGATTTTAAAATAATATCCAGTTGTTTTAAGCTTCATTTGCAGTTCATTACACTTAAATATTTTTTTGTGTGGAATTATCATATAAAAGAAGCCTACTGGCCACCTCACCATCAAGAGTAAAAACCGCTAAAATGTATGTTATACAAAAAAATTGTGTTAATTTTATCTGAAAGGTGCTCGATCCAACTAAAGAATAAGACACTTTGTACTTATATGGCATCGATGCCATACTTTTTTGATTAGACAAATGGAGTTGCCTTTAATGCATTTGGTGTAGTTGGCCAACAATTTTTATGGGCAGTATTTTTATTAAGGTTCTTACCCCTCTTATAGCTATTATTTTACTTTTTGCATAAACAAATTATTTACAAAACTATTTTCCCACGATAAATTATTTGTTTAAGAATTTTTAAAACTAAGTTTTTATACTTCTCTTTATCAATTTATTGTGGTTTGCTTTTTAATTATCAGCAATATAGAGCTAATCATATGGACATGCATATGACTTGTGTATTCGAATACAAATTAATAAAAGGAGTGTGTGCGTTTTGTCTTCCATACTTGATTTTGTTGTGGCTGGCGCCTTTTTGTTGTTAGTTTAAAAAAATAAAACAAACATAAGAATACATTACTTTATATTGCATACGTAGGTAGGTACATACATACTTACGTATTTACTTAAGTATACATACATATGTATGTACATACAAATATGCATACAGTTTAAAAAGTCCCCAAATTCTAATTTTAAAACAAATTTCCAAAATAATATGTATTCTCATAGAAAAATTTTACACATTATTTACAAATTAAACTTTAAAAATTTTATTATTATGTAACTACACATTTACAAACATACATACACGTATACATATCAACAATGTACATAATAAATTTTAGACGAGCTTTTTAAGTTTTAGTTAGAAACCCGGCCAATTATTTACTTGTAAACTAGCAAAAGTAACACGAAGGAAATTCCAAAGTAAAACAACAAACACACAAACAAAAGCATTGTCTTTGTTCTTGTGTTTGCTTACAAAAACAGGAAACTTCAGTTCCAACAAAAAAAAAACTTCTTTAACTTTACAATCGTTTCTAGTTAGAATAAATACACAGTTGCTGGTTGAACTTGTGGACTGCAGACTATGTATATGTATTTGTAAGTCTGGTTGTAAAGAAAAGCACAAAGAAAAAAATCAAAAAAAAAGACAACAATATCATATGGAAACGTAAAAGTTTTACAGTGTATGTATGTTAATGTTTACTTTAGGTTATACATATATGTATATATGCATGTATATATGTATGTTGTTGTGTTAAATTTTGCTAAAAAGAGAATGCTTAAAAAACGGAAGTGACGTTTAGTTATATTAGAGAGTTGTTGTTTTGGGTGTGTTTGTGTGTTTTTCTTTATTGTTTAAGTGTGACACAGTGTAGCTTTTCGTATGTGTGTGTGCGTACGTAAGTGCCGGTAAAACACTTTAAAATGCAAAAACAATTTGACAAGTTAATCAAAGTTAACAAATATCAGAGTTGCCAGTCACTTTTTTTAGGATGAGACTTAATTTTTATTTATCAAATAATTTGTTTGTAATGTAGGTATGTACATACATATATAATTTTATTATTTTAATGAGTGAGCGTAATAATTATGCCAAAAATATATGTAGGTACATTAAAAAATTTATATTTATTTGTGATTTTTATTTTTAAAAATATTTTTTATTTTTAATTATAAAAACAAACTTGATAGTTATAGCTATGTTATAAAAAAATACAAAAATTGTAAAATATGCTAGAAAAATAAAAATTAATTAATAAAAATAAAAAATGGTTCATAAAATTTTCAGATCGGTTTTATCTTATTCAGAATTAAATAAATCTTGTATTAAGTTCACCTAAAGTATGGGTTTACATTTTTTTAATCCATTGTTGCTTGTGCTAGTTTTAAGTACTTAATTTTAGAAAATCTTTACTTACCGTACGAAATCTAATAGTGAATTGTGTGTATTTAAATTATAGTGAAGTTACCATAAACAAACTATCAGTTAAGCTTTAAAATTTAATAAATTTTTAAAGATAAAACGATTTTATTGCTTCTTCTTTGTCAGTTTTTTTAGCTGAAGCTTATTGATTACGCTTAAATACATCGTAGCACTATCACACTTAAATTTTTTTTAACTTTTAGGGCAAAGGAACTTAATTTTTTTCTTTTTCAAATATACTGTGTATGTATGCAGATATTTGTATGTGTTTGTTAAACATTTTTTCTCAACGAAGAAAAAACGTGGGAAGTTTGTTCTACAAAAAATAAAAGTAAAATGTCTTAGGGTCATTATTCTACCCCCCAAACAAGAGTTTATATTAAAAAAGGGAAAACTAAATTAAATCAAAAGTGTTCGTATGTATGTATATAAAAAAAAGGAAAAAATTTACTCACGCTGTCTGTCACATAAAAAACGCGTAAAAAATTTACATAAAAAAATTAAAAAAAAGGGGTGATCAAGGGGCTGAAACTATCTTATTACGTTCATATAGATACATGAATAAATATTTATATACATACATTCCTACATACATACATACAAACAATTTTGTTTAAAACAATTTTTTTATAATACCTTTGTTACCGTCAAAAGAAATGGGAATATCATTAAACTGTCATATTTTCCACACATAAACACTATATTTTGCTATTCTTTACAAAAACAAAAAGACGTTTACTTTTTTTGAGACATTGGAAATAAATTAACATTTTACTAATTGCCTAAAAAGGATTTATGCGTTCTTATAAAAATGTTCTCTATAAACTCGCATAGACTTACTATTTGTTCATTAGACGGTAATTTAAATTTAAATTAAAATATCCATTTGCATGTAAAATTTTATTTTCAACGTTTTTAAGATTAATTATTTAAGGTTTTTTTAATGTGTTGCAGTAGTTTATTGAAAAATCATAGAAATGCCAATATAGTTTATATCTTTATTTAGAAAGAACTTTTTAACTATTAGATCATATTAGGAGAGCCCGACCGAACATTCGGATTCAGAGTACAGGACTTCTTACTTCGTGTGAAAAATATTTTAATAAAGCCTTTTCTACGAAACTGTTATTTAAAAGCTTGACCCTATTATTATAAATTTAAAACCAGCCGTGTAGAACATTTCAACAACTTGTGCGTTGATTTTTATAACATCTGACATTCAAAATACAGAAAGGTGACAAGCAAATTATTTTAATAATGTCGGTATATTATTTTTTTATATAATATTGGCTTAATTATTACCAGTAAAAAACAATATATTTACAGGTCCGTATAACATAGAACGCCCGTTTTTATTTTCTCCGTCCAGATTTTTACCAACGAACGATCGGTAAATAAGTTGTTGCAAATGCTATGGACTATTTGAAGCCCTAACCAAATCGCAACAGTTAGTTTTTATTAATAATATAAATTAGTTTAAAACTGTAAAATTGATGACTGTCTTAGAATTATAAATGTCAAAAAAAGCTGCGTAACATGCTTCTTTCACCTCCGCCAGACTGCATAAAACAAAATTTTTTTTACCGATTTTGAAAAGCTATTGTCTGCATTACTTTAAACTTGTTAGATAAGTTAGATAAGATTTAAGCAGATAGTCTTAATTTTAATAGCAGTTTCAGCCAAAACATCTAAGAAAAAAGTTTAAAAAGCAACAATGAGTTTATGGATACCTTAATAGTAAAAAATTATTTTAATGTCATTAAAGTGATACATATAATATTTAAGTGCTGTTTTGTAAGCGAGCGTGGTAAATACTTATTTAGTGCCGGTACATACGGGATTTTAGCATTTTAACTCACTACAAAGCAATGTAAGTTTTTGCTGGGAAGCTGAAAGCAAGTACAAACTAGCTCAGAAAGTTGCTGAAGGTACATTTAACAACATCACTTGTGGATCACCAGGAAGGTCTAGGTAAAATTGCTCAGACATATTATTCATTATGGCGTTTAGCAAAAGTCTCGCAAAACCACCACTGCGAAATCTGTAAGGATTCTGGACAGGAAATAACAAAGAAATATGTGACACTTTTGCAGATCATTTGGAGGTCGTGTTGACTTCCAATACATGGACTGACATGAGTAAATTTCCGCCTTCCATTGCTAGACGTCCAATAGAAATACGAATTTGACTTCTAGATGTTGTAGAGGCTTCTAATAATTTAAGTTTTAAAAAAGCTCCTGGTTTTAATAAAATAAGCAACAAGCTACCTTGCACAGTAAAAGGAATAATTTTTTTTAATACCATATTATGACTTGATTACTTTTCGCTAATGTGGAAGGAAGCGTCAGTGAGGATGACTCCTAAGCCTGGAAAGGATCCTTCGAAGGTGCAGTGTCTTAGGCCCATTAGTCTGTTACCGACTAGGTATGTCAAACTTGTTTAAAAAATTTCTTTAAAATTGGCGGACTTCCATATTAAAGGAAAACAACTGCATTAATCACAATTTGAATTTGGTTTGTGTTATAAGAAAATATTTTGCGGAAAAGAAACAATGTTCTGCGCTTTTCATCAATGGTATACAATTATGGGCCAGTGCCTTCGCCTCTAACATAGAGAAAATTAAACGTCGTCAAAACAATAACCTACAAATGCTAACTGGTGCTCCTTGGTATATTAACAAACAGCAACATCCACAAGTTCAACTAGTTAAATGCGAAGTTCTAAACTATGTGACCAAGTATTTAAATGAACTGGAAACACATTCGAATTCTTAAAACAACTTTCAACATGTTGGACTACTTGTTTAAAGTTATACTGTTGCTTTCAAATGAAACAAACCATTGTCCTTTATTTTGAGTTTTTTAAATTTTGGTATGGCACTGGTTGGACTAATATTAATTATTTAGTTTTAACATTTGAATACTTATTGTTAGTTCGCAGAAGATTCAACAATAAAAATATAAAAAAGTCATATTATTCTATTATTTTAAGCACAATTGTATGTTTTTTTAAACACTGGCAACTCTACTTAAACATTGACACTGAAATATAAACAAACACTTTCAGATAAGAGAGAATGAAAAAAGCAAAACAAAGTAGAAGCAGTAGACATCTAAAGAAATAATATATGTAGATACGGTTAAAATAAAAAACAACAAATGCATGAAAAATAAAACACATAAGAGAGAACTAAAAAAGAATTGATAGAAATAACCACGCAATAAAAGTGGTTTTATGTTGTGAGAAAAGGGGCAACAGAAATATTTCACACAGGGATACACAAACACAGACACAAAATAGTACATAAAAATAGACTTAAATAATAACAAAAAGTTTAATACATAGTATGTATATAAAGTGCACTTTGAAAAAAAGAGGGATTACTAGCACGGCTGCCAGATTTGACGTTTATCGTTATTTCAAAATTTGTTTAAAAGGAAAATATCTAACAATTAGAATTAAATTAAAAATAAAGAAGAAAATATGTACATCTCTAGATTGAGAGAAATTGTGGTCAAAAATAAATAAAACTCATATGTACACATGTATGTATCCAGTAGCGGATTTAGGCCTGGCCCATCTCAGGCACTCTTTGAAGTGCCGCCCTTTTTAATTATATGTGACATTTAAGTCACATATAATTACTAACAGTCTTTTGTCCACTACAGTGTTATTCAATTATTAAATATTGTTTATTATTTTCGACCAAAAAATTTATAAAATTATACACATAATTGGGGTGTTTTAAATAATCTTTGATTTCAAATTTTCTGTTTTTTTAATTAGAAATTTCTAAACTTTTTGAGTATTTTATTCTATTTTACCATTAAATTTTGGCGCCCTTTATATTTTGCCGCCCTAGGCCCTGGCCTAATGGGCCTAGGCGTAAATCCACCACTGTATGTATCAATGTATATAGGTGATTCAGGGATTATCACCCAATTTGTTTTCCAAGTTTATATAAATAGAGAAAAGTTAAATACATATGTATATCCCACCTTCTTATTTACTTTTAAATAAATCTTTAGAAGGTGTTTGTTATCATAATTTTTTTTCCAGAAATTGTTTTGTTCTTAAAAAAATTGCATACCCAAGTCTTCAAATATCATTCCTCCAGTTGTCCTCAGCCCTATATTCAATTCTGAATTTCTAGCATATATAGAATAAAAATTTTAAACAAAATAGTGTTAAATAAAAAAATGTCAAGTAACCTCTTTTTTTATAAATGAGATTATTTCTTCTAAATTAATATATTTTAATGAACGTTTAAGTTTTGTCCACCTTTAACTTTTTTATTTTTATCTCAATATACAACCTACAACATTAAGCAATAATATAGGAACGACCTAACAACTTTTATTGTTATACGGTTGTTAGATTTTTGTTAATAAAAAGTAACAGTTAAAAGCTACATTTTCAAATTTCCATATTTTTGACGATTTTTTAAATCAAAAAAGTCGGGTTTTTAACCTTTTCTCAAGATTTTGACGATTTTTGCACAAATTTATCTGGCAGCCCTGCTTACAAGACAATTACAAGAAAAACAAAATAGCGGCTCAAACAAAATGGAAGGTAAAAACAGAAATTTTGCATTAAAAGTCTTATCGAAAAAAGTTTTTTCTTCAATTTTATTAGGGTTTTTTTCTGTACCAAGCGCTGAAATACATTTTAAACCCTACATAGAACTAAGGGGGAATTAATATTTATTATTATACAAACATAAATATATGAAATGTTTTGCAAAAAAATAAATAAATAAATTGATAAATCGGTAAAAATTGGCATATCCCAAACTAAATCTAAATCAAAAACAGTCACAACTCAAAATCATCACTTCTTGTAGGCTTTAAAAAACTGTTCTAATTGTATAACCAAAGTGATCTTAACCAATAAAATTTTCGTGTTCGCTTTAGATTTGTTTTGAGAGGTGGCTTAAGAAGTTGAACTGATTAATTTTGAGTTGTGACTATTTTTGATTTAGTTTGCAATATTTAAGTACATATGTATGCATGTCCGTTTAAACAGGGCACTTTTATAAACGCAACATGTACAGTAAATAAATTAAAATTACTATAATGCGTCGGAAAATTTATTATTTTTTCTTTAGTAGATTTTCATATAATAACTTTGCGTTTAACGGCCACTATAACTTTACCACTGGAAATTAAGAGCTCCACGCCTACCTTTACGCCCATTTTTCATGCAAAACGTGTTATTTTTAAAAAGTGCTAATTACGATTCAATGTAATGTGGTACTACTGAAAATACAAAGGACTGTTTCTTCATTTTTTCATTTTTACTTACATTTTTGTATTTTATAAAACATTATGTCCTGCCGCCATTAATTCCTTGCTGAGTGAGTTTCACTAGTGGTGGGTTGTTATTCTATTTGAGTATTTTTTTCGTTGTTGTTTTTTTTTATATAATTAAAATTTATTAGTAATTTATATTAAAAAAAAAATAAGCGTAAAATATTTTGGCATTTTTGGTTGTTTAATTTTTTTCTTATTTGCAATAGCAATTGGGATTTTTTATAAACAATTAAATCAACAAATAAAGCATTAAATTTTTTTTTCACAAAACTTAAATATTCTTAGAATTAATTTTAAAGAAAACAAAACTATTAATGGGTATCAAATGAAAACGCAACATTTTCTGCTTCCACATAACCAATAAAACCAGAAGCAAACACAAAAAAATCTAAATTAGCAAATTTTTAACATTCTTCTTATTCTTTCCATTTTAAACCAAACATTTTTTATTGACACGATTTTAATGCGGTAATTTTTTTTTAGAATTTTTTTTATTTATTTTTAAAGCCACATATTGTAGTATTTCTGGTGTGTGTGTGTCTTATGTGTAGAAGACGGTTTTTATTTTTTAATCCCAATATGAGTTTAATATTTTTTATTTATTCGGTAACTTTGATCCGGCTCCATATTTAATCCTTTAATCATTTTTTAATTTTTTTTTACAAAACAAATTAAAATGGTTTTGTGTGTGTAGCACTACTTCCTGCAGCGTACATTTAGTAAATGTTGCGTGAGTTTTAAAACAACCATTCACTATCGTAAAAATCCCTTAAGAAGAAGCGATAAATACAGAAAAACACACTTACACACAAATGTACATATGTGTGACAACAACAATGGTGGTGGTGGTGCAATTTTTATGTATTGCATTGAAATGCATACTTTTTCTTTTTCTCAATTTTGTAAATTTTCTTTTTCAAATCTCTTAAGGTTTTTGTTATATTAAACTCTCTTTTGTTTGTCTGTTAAGCGTTACTAATTAAGGGAGGTTTTAATTCCCTCTTACAGGATCAGCATAACAGTGATGCCAATAATGTTTAAAGTTAAGTTGATTATGCCCATGGTATTCCACTGCTATTGTTGCCTTAATGGAAGTGAAAAAGCGGATTCGATTGTAGATCGAAATCAAAAAGAAAATCCGATGGTATTTTTTACCTTTTTTTTACGGAATCATGTAAACCAATAAGTATTAAAATTAAAAAAAAAATAACTAAATTATTTATATTAGCCCATCCATTGCCAGGCTTAAATTTAAGTTTAAAAAAAATGTAATCAATTTCAACGGTTTCATCTAAGAGCAATAATATTCTTTCTCTTCAAATTAATGTGTCTACCTTTTTGTAATGTGTTTCAAAACAGCGGATTTGAATGTGTTTCTAGCTTCTTTAATTAAACTTGCATGTCCTTGTGAATGTTGTCGGTTTTAATATTCCTAGGAGCACCAGTTATCATTTGTAGGATTTTGTTTTGACGGCATTCAGCTTTGCCTATTGTAAGGGCAAAGGCAGTGCAGTTCAGAACCAAGTTGTAGAGCAGAAGTATGCATGCAATGGAGCCGAAGCACAGAGTTTATACTAATTAATGAAAATGGAATATAACTCTCATGTATGGGCAGGTGCTCCAAAGTCTATTTTGTAGCTACTTGGCCTCGTACAGGAACGAGCGCGGGTACTTATGGGTGAAGTTGGGGTATCCCCACCCGCCTCGATTTACACGAACATCGTCGCAATGTGGGTTGCGTTTCACAAATCTATCGATTCTAAAATGGAATGTGCTCTGAATAAATCAGGGAAATTGATCATCAAACCCGGGATTTTTTGCGATATACTCGTCTTTAAAGCAGAGCACACCCGTTTTTGGTCGAATTGCCAGTGAATCGCACTACGCATTAAGGAGAAAATTTGTTCTTTAGTGGCACGGTTGGTATGTGGAATAAACGTTACAAAGATGTCTTTCGTGTTACAGTTAATATCGCGGAATTTAAAGCAAATGTTTATAACACAATTATATCTATTCTTCTTCCCCTAACCTATTTTCCTGATACCAACACAATGCAATGCATGGATAAGGGCCATTCCCTGAATGTAAAAAAATGTATTAATGACTTCGGGCTGCTTTCAGTTTTATTGTGTCAACTTCGCATCTAAGTAAATGTGACTTCCAGGTGAAGGCCAAGTATTTCGTATCAATGTGTTGAGGCACCATCGTTTCATTGCGTATAGTAAAAGTTACGTAAGTTCACTTTATTATTTTTTCTCCATAACGTTGCCCATTTCTCTACTTGGATAATATGATGCTGTAGTTGGTTCGAGGCCTCTTTAGGATCTTTAAGAGTAATGAGAAAAGCAATAGGACTAGAAAATGCGACGTGCATTTTACTGTTAGTTGACATGTCTGCTGTGTAAATTAGGCAGATTCGGTTAAAGAGTGCAACTTTGAGGTACGCCAGCCGTAATTTGTTGAGGACAACTTAAGTGGTTCCCCTTTCTATTCATAAATCGTCGACGGGTTATATATTTTTTTGAAAGGTTTAAGAGATTAACTGGAAGGTTTAGCTTTAGTTAGTTTAACAGGCATTCATGCCATATTTTATCGAAAGCTTAACAGACATCGATAAAAAGCGTACTTCTTTTTCTCAAAGGATTTTTTTATAGCCTTTGACAATCTGTGAGTTTATTCGATGGTACTATATAAACTTCTAAAGCCAAATTGCTGATTTTAAATGCACTTATTTTCATTCAAGATCGAATTTAGCAATTTCTCGAACAATTTTAACGTTGTTTGTAACAGACTTATAGGCCTGTAAGGCTTCGCCTTCGAAGTCTCCTTTCTAAGCTTAGGAATCATATTTATTAAGGAAACTTTACGTATTAGCGGGAAATGTAAAAGGAAGCTCTTAAAGCATTTTGTTGCTTATCTGACCAAAGTCAGGAGTATTTTTGTAGGTTATCTAGCAACAACTGTCGGTAATTTATTAATAGCAGTACGTGTATTGAGGGTAAATACGTTCCTTAAATGATTTGAAAAATAATCAAATTTTTTTCGTAATTTATTGCCCAGGATCCTGTAATTTTACCTTAAATTAGCTTTTTTTAGGGGAAGGATAGCAGGTGATAAATTGACTTACATAGGGTAGAATCGAAAGCATATTGTTTTATAGTCGTTAACAGTGACGTGTTATCTTATTAATTATGCAAAAGGATTTAAAATTTAACGGTTTTTATAATTTTATTTTACCAAAACAAAGAAAAGTTCTAAAACGTGGCGTATACGATATAATACGATAGACTTTTGGAAATGAAAAGGCCTTTACTTTAAAAATTTTTAAACTTGTTTTTGAAAATCAGTTATTTATTTAATTTTTGTAACAACATAAGCAGACAGGGTAAAAACTATATTTGTATACTTCTTAGGTTCATTTTCTAACTTCTGTGTCAATAAAGATAGAAACACATTTCAAATCGCGTTTAAAAGGGCTCAAAATATATGAATATATTTTTAGTCCTTTTTTGAAATATTGTAAGGGTTCAAGACGTGTATTTACCCTTACACCCCTGAAATCTGAAATTTATTGACGCAGATTTAGCTAGTAAGATATGTAGTTATGTAAGCAAAAACTTCTTTTTTATTATTATTGTAATCTATATAGTAATAATTTAAGAAATTAAGGCACAAAACATCATCTTCACTTAATAAATTTCTAAAACTGCGCTAACGAAATAGCGGGCTACGTGCTAATAATCATAATAATCATAAAAGGGACGTTAAAATTTTTATTTTGGCTGTTTAAGATTTCCCACAAAGTTGTTATTACTCTTCAAAATAGAATTTGATGAAAATAAAAACTGCCAAAGAAGAGCAAGTTTATTCTCTCTCTTTGGCTGATAAATGAATTATTTAAATTCTCTTAAACAATGTTGTATAAAATTGTCATTGAAAAAAAAAAAAACTAAATAATTAAAATTAAAAGATAGTCCGCGTATGAAGTATTTTGGAAGGGAATAACAAAAAAAAACAATTTAATATTTTTTTGTGAACGTAGGAGTCTTGTTTTTAATTTTTTTGTTGTTTTATTATCTGCATAAAGGGATCCAGCGTTTCCAGAAGTTTTCTATTTCAAGGGAAAAAATCATTACGTTTTCAATAACGCGTACTACAATAGCGTCCAATGACAACCACCTTGTTTGTGAAATATGTAAGACTTTTTTAGTTTGTGTTTTAAAAGCGTCAAAATTTCTTGACACCTTGACTTAAAGGCTTCCCTTTTGCTGAAAGCTTAAGACACGAATAGGAAAAGCAAATATCAATTAAGTGGCAAATACATTTAAATAACATATAAATTTGAAATTTCGTTTTTAAGCAATCTGGCAACAAAATGATTATTGCCTCTCATATTTGGCTGGCATATTTGCATCTTCAATAACACATCTTCAGGAAATTTTTAAGGAAACCGATAGAGGGAGGCATTTAATTCAAAGAGTACTGATGATAAGAATCCAAATTTGGCTTCGCAAATCCCTTCTACTCGGCTGGTATCGGTAGAAAAACTTCCTTTTTAAATAAAGTTTCTTTTAGCATTAATGGAACATATTCCTTTTCTCTAAGTAAAAAAGATATTAAAATATGAACAAAAGCCAAAATAATAAAAGCAAATATTTGTCTTAATAAAAATTAAATTTTCAAAATTATGGGGAACGATATTTTGTGTTGGTTTTGTTAAAACTTAAAAGTGCATTTACCTTTGATCGAAGCAGTTTTTGTTCTTGTATGTATGTACATATACAAATATAAAATACTTTTTAGTTCTCATTATATTTCGAGGAAAAAAAATGCATTATTAAAAAACATGGGAATCGCATTGTCATTTTTTTAAACTTTTGCAAAGCCAAACAAAAATTAGCGAAAAATCAGAAAAAGTCACCCTAATTTTATTGAATAATGCAGCAAACAAATAAAAACAACAACAAAAATCTGATTTATATAATTTCCAAATAATGCAAACAGAAATTTAAGGGATGCTGTTTGTTGTTCCTGCCAAAGCAGTACAAAACCATGAAAACAAATTACACAAAATTTTACTTTCAAAAATTAAAAAAAAAAACACGAAAATCAAACAAGGTTAAACTTCATAAACTACCACTTTAAAACAATACTGTCTGGCTGGTTGGCTACATACAAACATTCATACATACATACTGGCTGGCAGGCTGTTTGACTGGTAACTACTTGCTCTTCTTTGCCTGCTACAGTCGTCTGATTATGATAAGGATAATAGGAATGGTTAGTTTTTTGGCTGCTACTAAGTACTACTTCTTGCACAAAACTTCTTAGTTATGTGAGGTAAAGGCACAAAATGTTCTGAAATAATTTCAATGTTAGGTTTCAAAAGCTTTTCAATTGGTTTAATGCCACAAAAAAAAATCAAAAAAGTCTTAAAAGCATATACTTTGCTTATAAGCACACAATTCACCCTTTTGCCTTTTTAAGGTTTTTTTTTAAATCTTTATTTAAACTTCACAGAGAATAAAAATCAGAGAATTTTTTTAAAATACTAAAGACAGATGTGCTTAAGTTTGGTGTGGATACAATGTGCCTATTAGAAACACCAGTAATGATTACTCTTACGCCCTTTAATTTGTACCCAATCCCGGTCTTCGGGTCAGAGCACAATTTTAATCATGAATGATAAGGCTATCACAGCTTACCCGGGTTGCGGGTGCCCCGGTAGATCAGTGGTAAGTGCACGAGTCTACCAGTCTGGGGGTTGTGGGTTCGACTCCCAACAGAGACCCTGGTAGAGGTTCATTTATACGTAACATAACCTTACCACAGTAAGCAGCAGTTCGAACCAAACTTATGGTCAACACTGTATTTGATTATACGTAACTTATCATTACGCCATAACCATACAAACCAATTGAGTTTTGGAAACGGTTATGGTTATGGCGTTATGGTAAGTCACGTATAACTGAACCTTAAGTCTGCTTCATTCTTCTGTTCTTTCTTTCTCATCCTTCTATAATTTCTTCTTTCCTTCTATTTCAACCTATTCTATTTGCCTCTCCAGGTAACACAAAGGGACCGAATTAAACGGACCCAAGTGAGCTGTATCCTTTTCTTCAACCGCCGCCTGTTCTACCTAAGCTAACCCTAAGCTACCCGGGTTGCCCCTAAGAATTTAAAATAAAGCAAAAAAAAATCACTTAAAACAAAAAAATGTCGCATAAAACAGTCGATTTTAAAAAATCAAGTATCGCTCACTTTTAAAGCCTTAAATAAATGTTTTTTTTTTAATATTATTTTAACTAAGATTTGCTAAATAATGTAAAAAAATTAATCTGTTTTTTCGTACTCAACATTGGGACCCTGCGAGAACTATTTTAAATCTTCTTCACGAAAGAGCTGGTACTTTTTTCCCGGTTCATTAGAAAAAAATTTCTAGCAATCAGCTGTTTGCGAACAGAACATAGAGTATTGCAAACAAGATGCATACTGGATGAATGAGATCAACTTTCGTTAACGGAGACAAAGTAAGAGTAAAAAGTAGATACCTTTGTGCTGTTGTTTTAAAATCACAGCTTTTTGAAATATTACAGGTTAAATAAAGATGAATCTTGATACCTGTCGAGCATGTTAAAGAAAAACTTGCCTCAAAGCGATAAGAAGTTTGCGGTACCTCACGTAGGAAGAATCGCTCCCACTTTGAGATTTTTTACGGAAGGTAGCTACAAAAAGGAAATAGAAAGATAAATCGATGTCCATTTGGCTCAATCTATATCCTTCTTATTCTCATTACCAGTTGTTGGGAATGTATTTTGTAAAATAATTCATGTAAATAAACTTTGTTTGTTAATTTGCTTCCAAAAAATTTGTTATGGAAACCATTAACGATGGCAAATCAGTAAATTTGGGAGTTTTTTTTTTCATGGGAATAGTTTTTTGCGATAGAGGAGAATATTTTGACAACTATTAAAAGCATTTTATGTCTTGCCACTTAGGTAACCAACGGCCACTCTGCTACTGACTTTTAAGTAGCTTCTCTTGTCATTCCAATTTTGGCGACTTTGTTGACGGTTTCTGATTTAATCTAACGAATGGCTCGGACCAAATTAGTTGCTCAAGTGTGGATAATTTTTGGGTTTTTTCGCATAACGGAACCCCACAAAAAAAAGCTTATAAAGGACAAACTGGCCGTCTTGGCCCCATTTACTTTACTGTGTGGCAAATACAGAACTTTTCTGATGTTATGATATGATATGATTTTGTGTCAAAATGTGATTTACCAAAAGCGCTATATTTGGCTGGATCGAGTCTTATATATCTTTTACCTAAGAAACGCAATTTAAAACATATTTTATTTGTTTTAAATTAAATAAATAAAATAAAAATAATCGTTTTTTGGTAGGGGTATGAAACGATAAAAAAAATGTTTTTAAAGTTTTCCTTAAAATATGAACAATAAATCAACATTCTTTTTAACCAGGTTTGAAGTGTATAGTTTTTTTGTTTCAGAGATATTCAAGAATTTAATAACATTAGTCTCTGTATCGGGTAATCTAACCAGTCATCTACACAAACTAGATAGTTGCCGACGAATGAATCTACCGGGCCCTATTTTAGTCGCCCGGAAGGCCTTATTAAGAACATGGTGAAATCAATGAAGTAGTTCTTAACGAGTATGACAACCATGATGCAGGATATACAAAAATACAGTTACTTTTACTGTAGACCCTACTAAATAAGCTAAAAACTACCTCAGCGTTTGTTTCTGGAGCACAAACGGCATTTGCCAACACAAAAAAACGAGTACTAGAAAATTTATGGGATATTATTCAATGTAATTTATGTAACGTCTAAAAGCGTCTTCAGATTAAGTGGTTATACTTTTACGATACCAAAAATCCTCGATCGACAATTACATACCACTTGATGTGTTGCCCTCTCTAAGCTTACAACCAGGCAACTAATATCCGTTTTGAGCAAATTTCAGAACCTCGTGACTTAGGCAGTTTATTATGCGTCTAGATTTACAAATAACGAAAGACCAGTTTTTGTTATTAAGCGTTGTGTTTTACGTAATTAGGCCTTAAAATTTTGAATAGCTTAATTTGAAAATGTGAGTAAAATGGTCACACCCCTCACAATGGAGTTACACATATGTATTTTAATTTACTAAAGGACCTAGGGACAACACAAAAATGTTATTTTATGGGCCCATATATGAGGTTATTAATTTAAAAAGAGATTAGGAAACAAATGACGGCGTTTGATTTCTATTGAAATTAAAAACTTATTAGAGCTTCTATTTTAAAAGCATGATAACTCGATCAATCGAGCAAAATTTTGATAAGAATCGAATACCGTGGTTTGCACCCAGAAAATCCTGCTTAATTTAAAAACCTGTTAAAACTATTTTTTGTTTTCACATTAATTCAAAATAATACGAATTTAATTTCACGTTTTAGATATTTAATTTAACGATTAATTTTTTTATAACATTCCAGCACTCTAGCTGGTTGACGGTAGTTGGAAATTCTTGTTGATAGTTGTAAAAATGTTTTATTATAATTTTAAAGTACGACTACTTTGGCAGCTCACTTACAACAACAAGAACTACAACAACTACATACCAAAATGTGATAATATTTTTTGTTGTGGTACGTGCTACTTCTACTCTCTGCTGGGTTTCTTGTGAGTTCGAAAAGGAGTTATTTCTTTACCTTCTTTTTATTTTTTGTTCTGTATGAATACATTTTTCTTTAAATGCCAGCGATTGAAATGCAACAACGGCAAACAGTGATGCCATTAGGTTGTTTTACCACTTTGTTGCATAAGTTAGTTAAGTGATTTTATTTTTATACTTTGAAATGTTTTTTCTCTTCAATATGATTAAAATTTGTTATAATCATTATTTTGGATCTGATAGGAGTGTGTGGTGTAAAAAGTGCATTATTATTTTGTATGCGACTGCTCAGCTCTTTTGCAGGCGTGCTAAGCCAGTCTATTTATATGTCAACGTACTTTTTTTTGAAAGATACGCCGCTAAGCAGATTTTTGGTCGTCTAATGGAATAAAACACCCTGTTGCCAAAAAAATCGAGCCCAAGCAAATGTAAGATTTAACAAAAAAAAAAATTAGTTCTGTTGTTCAACATTTTTAACTCCCTTTGCTAGCAATGGCAGCACTGTTAGCAATTCCTCCCTTGTTTTTGTCCTGCGACAACTTAACTATGATTTGTACTCGTGGTAAATATATTACACTATAGGTATGAAGCCTAAAAAGAGAAAAACGACAGCTGCAAGTATTAAGTTTTACACCAAAATAACTGAATTCTTAAGAACTTTTGCAGTCTTGGTTACAATACACTTTTAATTGGAATGAATTACAGGAATGAAAAAAAGAAAAAAAAACGGGAACAATAAGATGGGAAGTGGAAGAAGTCTAGCCTTTAATTTTACATTATGTATGTTTAAGTATTACATCTAAAAAAATTAGGGGAAGATTTTTAAATTTTATACTTAAGGTATTGGTGGTAAATTACTGAACATATGTACATACAGACACAGTCTTTAGGACGCACAAATAAAATTATAATTTAAAATAAGGTAAAAAGAAAATAAATAACATTGATTTTATTAATCTGCTGTTCTGTTATGACAGTTTATTTAGAAATAAAAAGTGTCATATTTCTTGATATTACAACTTTTAAATTTCTATAATATTTTGCTTCATACTTTAGCAACAACTAAGAAAAAGATTTCTTGCCTTTAGGCTCCACTGTTTCTTTATCCTTGAATTGTTCGTAAGCTGAAAAGTAGTGGAACCGAATTACCTATTTTTAACATGACCATAACACTCATATGTATCGTCCTTTAAAACTAAATTAAAAGGCCGCCTGCTTCTTTTTCCTTTTGCCACAACTACAGAAGTCCGAGTCTATTTGCGTGTTAACCTGCCAGTGGTGCTTTCGGCTGGTTAAGTATTACCCCGCAATATCCTTTCGATTGCGGTTTATTAGCTTAATCGTACGCTTGCAATCATAAAGGTGCCTTTACATGGTAATACATGTATTACGACATGTCAAAAAATATTGTGAAATAATACAAAATCTTATCATGTGAAAGCATGATGTATAGAGTAGAAGAGAATACGAATCCCAAAATTTGACAAGTGTTCGGTAAATGCTTATTTTCTAAACCATTTTAAAAAGTTACGTTTCTCATCACTTTAGAGGTATTAAAGATTGGCAGCACTAACAACAACTTATTATGAAACAAGACACAATCAATCAAGGCAGAAGTTTTTCGTGTTGTTTTTGTTAATCTTGTAAAACATAAAATCACAAAACAAGCAATAAAAAAACAGCTTTTATTCTTTTTTCTTAAACACGGAGAGAATTTAAAAATATTTTGATTCTACAAAATCTAAATACTTTATATTACCATGTAAAGGCACCCTAAGAAGCCCACAACACCCTAGATTTCGTACATGTGTTTATATTACGCCACCGACCCTTAGCCACATCAAGAAAGTGTCGAAAGATTTCGCTTTTGATAGCCCTTAGCAGAATTGCAACTGATTCCGCATTAGTGACTTGTAGAACAGATCCCAGTTAAGCCAGCTTGTTAAATCTGCCTTTTCAATACCTTAATGATCCCTATGCGCTTGAACCCAGGCTGAATATTAGATAGACGACCTAACCTTACCAGCTCTTTCTTACATTAGCTTTCCAGAAACGAAGCAGTAGTTTGCGAATTGAATGGATAAAGTGTCGGCTGGCAGTCGAGCAATATCCGATAATATTACTATCACATGTCTCATAAGAAGCAATATTTCGATCTAAAATACACTGAAATTAATTCCCATATCTTTCGAGTAGATCCCGGATTCTACATTATAGTCTATTTTAGAACCGTCTGTAAAAATTCTGACATGATAATTTTCCATTCGCCAAAACTATGCCAAGTCTAAGTGCCGATTCTACGCCGAGTGTAGAAGGCTACCATAGGCCTTAAAGAAGGCATGTTAGCAAGGTATGAAGTGAGAGCTTATGAAACTTTCTAGCGTCTTTAGATGAAAATATGAACGACTAATCGGACGAAAATGTTTTATATTATCATGCCAACTTTAGGGAAGAACAAGACCTTAACCCTTCTCCAGTTCTACCGAACGTAAATGCGAGGCAAGATGCCATCAGATTCTAGCGACTTGTTTGGAAGAAAGCTATCAATCGTCCATGACTTGTTTGAAAGAAAGCTATCAATCGTCCATTAATGAAATTCTGTCATTAAATTTTCATCGATATTGAACTGAGCCCTCATTTGCATCAAAAACCTCCGCAGCAATGTCTTTGCAGCCTAGAATTAATGTTTTTGAATTCTCCACAATGTGTGTGAACATGTACGTTATTTAAGAGAAAACATAAGAACGCGGTGCCCATTTTCTGCCTAAAGCCACTTTATATGTATAGATTTTGGTTTATATCACTTTAACACTTCTTAAGGGCTTTAAGACTTACATTAACAATTTATTTATTGTTTTTTTCACAGTTACAAAGTCTAAAATTTTTTTCAAGTTTGATTAAATAAACTCAGCATGAATTTAATATGTCAAAAGGGAATAGTATTTGGTTCAACAAATAAAGTAAACATTTGGTTGGATTTTTTTATTTCACTGCATGTCTCTCCGTCTGGTTGCCACATTGACATTAAAATTTCTTTTGTTATTTGTTTGTTTTCTTTAATGCTTCCGATTTTTTGTTTTTTTTTTTGATCAAACGTCATAAACTCATACAAACGTCAAATGACCTTCTGGAAGCCGTTAGTCTACGGTTATTTTCTCCATATGAACAACATACATGCAACATCCTTTGTTGGTACTTTTCCGTTTGAACGAAAATAATCATAATTGTTTGTTAAATTGTGTACAGTTCAATGCTAAAATTGTTGGAATTTAAACAATTATTTGTTTAAGTTTTATGCCTTTTATATGTAATTGTTTTCTTGAAAATTCAGGAAAAATTAACATAAAAAAGCATGGAGTTCCTTTTTGTCTATTTGACAATGTATAAATACATATTGCAAGGAACAAAAAAAAAAGGGAAAACGTTTTACTAATAAAAAAATGTTTTTGCAACATTTTGCATCGTTAATAACATTAAAATTTTGTGTAAATTAGATTTAAATTTAAGAAAAGTTTCAAAAAAATTGGTTTAAAACTTAAAAAGCTTATGTTTATCATTCTGTTCAGATTTTTTTGTCTTTCAATTCAACCACCATTTTGAAGTACAATGGAGGAAAAAGAAACAAATAACTTAACCAAACAGAAATTCGTTCTATTTTCAATTATTGACAAGCACCCATCAAGCTTTTTTTGATAAAATACATCTGTTTTTTGTTTTTGACAAATTCAAAAAAGCTTCACCACCAAAAGTATTATTGCCCAAGGATATGCCGACAGTTTTTTGTAATTCAACAGTCACTTTGCAACCCTTTTTCAAATTCCAACTGTTAAAATTTTTTCCTTTAATATCCTTTTTTGTTGCCATTTTAAGTGCTGTTATTGAAATTGAAAGTGCTTTTAATGACTAAATTTATTTCGTAAGTTTTATTACAATTGTTTCGCTTCATACTCCATAAACATGAGTGTGATTCATGTTTTCTCTGTAACATTAAAATTTGGTTTTGTTTAAGTTTTTATACTTCCATCTTGTAAAAGTTTATTTTTAGAAACACAGCTTAATTAAAATCACGATTTTATTTGTTGGGCGTATAGGTTAATGTCACGGCTACTTTGCCTTAAATTTTTGTTGGTTTGTCTGCTTGTTCGCAGTAAATGCGCAACGCAACTCCGGAAATGTTATAGATTTAATTTTTTTTTATGTTTTAAGGATTTAAGATGTACCTCGTCACATCTATAAACTAAAAAAAAACTGTTGAATTGAATTTTTGCGCAAGAGTCAACTGTTCTTTGTTGTGCCGAAATTTTATACTTAGCATCGGGCAGGTGACCTGATACTCCCCATAAAAAAGTTACGTCTTATCTAGCCAACCTGTTTTAATTAAATAAATAAAATGTCTTGTTAAAACAAGAATTAGAAATTAAACATTTAATATGAGTGCGCGTGGTACCTTCCACTGTTTTCAAAAAATTTTTAAAAACTCGTTCGAGTTTTTCCCATTTGAGCAAAATATTTTGAGGATCGGAGTTGGGATACACGGAGAAAACTAAAAAATGATTCCAATTACCAAAATGATTAAATCAATCAATAAAATGTTTAAATTTGCACCTTTCACCAAAATGATCACTTATATTGTAAAAACTGAAATATAGCGATTTTTTTATCTCAAAAAAACCTTTTTAAGATTTTGGTTACTGAAATGATTCAAAAAAAGCTAATTTTAAACAATTCAAATGCTTAAATGAATTAACAAGTTAAATGTTTTTATTAGAAAAACTCAACAAGCAAAAATTAAGGTACAACAAAAAAATAAAAAGAAAAAGTCAATGCAACAAAGAGTAAAAAAAATTATTGACCGAGTCTAGTATTGAACCTGGCATTATCTGATTGCCGACTGAGAATCTACCACTAGACACACAGGTCATTTGATTTTGAAGTTAAAAATCTTATTAGTGTTAGCGTTCATGATTGAGTTTTAATTTTTGTATACTTAACTTAAAATGTGCTGCAAACGATTACGCAAAAACGTAAAATTACCAAATTTTGATGCAAAATTATTGATTTTATTAAGAATTTATAAATATCATTGTTGGCAAGTAATTTTCAAAAAAAAAAAAATAATAAATCTTTAATTGGGGCAATTAATTTTTTAATTAAAATAGTTGAATTTAATTAAAAAACATGAGATTAATTTTTTATGTGTAATGGTACACCTTCTTGCAAGGATTAATAATTTAAATTCAATTTAATAGCTTTTTTTTTCTAAGCGGAGTATATATTTACAAAATAATTTTATAAACAAAAAAGTAAAACATAAAAACAGTCCAAACGTGTTAAGTTAGATTTGAAATTTGGACTGCGGCTACCTTTTTCCATGTAAAGATACATTGAAACATGATTTGATTTCTTCTTAAATACACACGGTAAAAACAAAATTTAAAAGTAATCGTATTCAACTTAAAAAATAAACGAACCCTCGTCTGCCGTTTTTTCGAATTTCGGACCCTAAGAGGTAAAAACGGATAAGAAGTTAATTTAAATAGTGCTTACGTCTACTTTGTAACTTTTAAGCCAATAAATATAAAAATACAATTTTAATGGCATTTGACAGATCTCAAATATATATGAACAAGTTCTTACAGCTTATTTAATTTTGAGCCTAAAGGGGAAAAATATTACCACTTTAAAGGTATTTTTTTCTATTTCTAGAAAAATAGTGATAAAAAATAATTCTAATTGTATAAATTGAAAAAATAAAAATATAATTTTTGGTACTTTTTTTGCAATTTTTAAGCCCTACGGACAAAAAAGGTTCAAATTATAGATTGTTTTAAGGCAGTTTTTCTAACATTGCATCACACAGGTCTTGAGAAAACACTTCTTTGAAATTTTTGAATCCTATAGGGTAGAAAAAGGGCAAATATTATACTTTGATATCTTTTGTAATTTTTTAGCCTGCTAAGATGGGAACGTGATAAAAATTGTGTTCAGGAGGAATTAAAAAATTTCGAACCTTAAGAGTGAAAAAAAGTAAAGGTCATAAATGAGTGGTACTTTTTGTAACTTCTAAACCAATAAGGATGAAAACATTATTTAAATTGCGTTGGGCAGCTCTTAAGGGTAAAAATTTTAGTTTTGAGTATGGATGTATAAAAAAAGCCAGCTAAGTGGGCAATAGGTATACCTTTAGTACTCTTGGTACTTTTTTGGGATTATGAACGTATACAAATTGACAAATATTGACCTAAATTGAGGTCAAAAATACAAAAGTACTTTTTTATATTTTTGCTATTTTTTTGGATATATGTATAGAGGTTATAACTTAAAAATTTAAAAATTAAGACTATTTGCCCAGACTTTTGAGATTATGGTTCGAAAAATATTAAATTAAGATATGTTGACCCTGATTGAAACCAGAAGTCAACTAAGTTGAAAATAAGTACCTTTTCACGTTTCTGCTAGATTTTTTCAATTGCTTTGGGATTGTGATTCTTGAAGTATGAAATTAAGGTAAATAAAAAGTACTTTTATCATATGTTTGGTACGTTTTTGTTAATTTTAAATATATAAATAAAGATTCTGACTAAGGATTGATATTCACACAAGTTTTAGTTTTTTATGCCCATTACCATTCCTTCTTTTCGGATAGTACTTGCTTTCAGTTAATAGTTAAACTGCGCTTACGAAGTAGCAGGTTAATAGTAAGCACTTAAATAATCCCCATTTATTGGAAAAAAAGACGACTTTAAAATCGGCGAGATAGTTTACATTTAAACTAAACTAATAATTTTTTTATTTTCAAATTTTTGAAACCTTTTTTCAGTTTGTTTTTACTACGAGAAATATATGTATGTAGTTATGCTTAATATTTTAAAAGCGAAGGAACTATTCGTTATGTATTAATGTACATATATTTTTAAAATTTTTTTAAAGCAATTTTAGGATTTCGCAAAGTTTTTTTACCACTTTAACAGATGATCAAAAAGTTCTTACTTTTAGAAGCATTTATTACATGTGAGAATAAAGTTTTTAGAAAACCCTAAATGAAATTAGCAACAAAATTAGCAGAGCAAGAAAACAGGTAAATGTTATGAGAAAAAAATAAAAGAAATAAGAAAATCTTAAAGATAAGATATCCTGTTAGTTGTTTACCTCAGTTGGATGAATAATGAGCATTTCATTTTTCATTCGGTTTGTTGTGTGTTTAGGAGTTATGCACAGTGGTTTATATCAAAATAAAATAACACTTTGCAACGAATTTTAACTTTAGACGTTTTTTATGTTTTATGGCCTCCTTAGTACAAAAATATTTGATATTAAAAATTCTATGGATAAGTTTTTGTTTTTAATTTTTTTTCTAAAATTTAAGATTTTTAAAGAGGTTGCCTTATTTATTGTATCATAGATCGGAAATGCCTTATACGATTTTTTTAAAAGAACTATCAAAACACTTGCAATAAATACCTTGAAGCCTTGTAAATATATTTTTTTGAACTATCCACTGTTTTTGAATTAAGTATTTCTCACGCAATGATTAAAATTAAAAATTTTTGGGCAAAAATTGGAAAATTTTTAAATTTTTTTGAAAATTAATTAAAAATATAAAATTGCAAAAACTTTTTATTTTTATTACTTGGTATTTGGAACAAATGTTGTTATATGAATCTGTTACAAAATTTATAAGTTTTTGCTTTTTTTTGATTTTGGCTAAAACAAAGAATATTTTTCATGATTACGGACGGTTTAAAAAATTCAAAAACCGCGCAGTTTTTAAACAAAGTTTTATAAATTAAAAGTTAAAACGGTTTTATTACAGCCTTTTAAGTATTTCGATTGCAAATTTATTAAAATCGGTTAGGCAGTCCTTAAGACTTATTTTTTTGGTTAAATCAGGTAACTTCACTTTATTGTCAATAAAACCATCATTTTTCATCGATTTTTATGTAAGAAGGTTTATGAGATTTTAAATATGTGTATGATAAAGTTATAAAAATAGAAAGTTTTTGCAATTTTATATTTTTACTTAGTTAAAAATAAATAAATATTTTCACATTTTTTTTTGCCGAAAAATTTTCAACTTTTATTATTGCTGGCCAAATAATACTGAAACCGAGAAGAATTCAGATAATTGTAGTCTTTTGTTGGTTCTTTTGGAAAAATCGGAAAAGGCCTTTCCGAGATATGAAACAATCGATGGAGCCGAGCAGCCTTTATTCAAATTTAGAAAAAATATCTAAAAACAAAACTTCTTCATAGAATTTTAAATTTCAAAAGTTTTTGTTCTTATGGGACCATAAGAAATTATAAGTTGGATACATCATAGAAAAAAACACTTCGTAATATAACGCAACAATGCAAAAAAAAAACAAAGAAACAAAAATTCCTAAATATTTATTCTTAGTTTGTTTTTAATTTATCTAAAATTTTTATAAAAGGGGTTTAGAAAAGTAGAGAATTTTAGAGTCGGTCAGTATTTAAAAAAATCCAAAAGTTGTAAATTATTTGTGTACTCCAACACAGCATGTGCCTATTTGTTGTCTCGTTTTATTTGTTTGGTCCCACTGTACATTAATGAAATCTCCTTTTCCTAAAATTCCCTCTCGATTCGCGCCTGCCACTGATAGATAGTATGTAGTTTTACTTAGGATACTCTTTTATTTTACCACTTATTTAATATTTGTCTTTTGCTTTGGCATCTTATTGTTGTTATTGCTTGCCTTTCCATTTCAGATTTAAAATTAAAAAAAATCATTGTTAAATCACTTTACAAACTCTAAGGCAACATAGTTATTTTGAAAAACGTTCCCTTTGTTATCTCCTAAAGACTATGAGCGATAACAAAAACAAATAAATATGAATTTGAAATTTAAAGTTAAAGACAAGAGTCCAAAGACAAGCAACTCTACGAAAACTACAAGCAATTTTGAATGGCAATAAAGATCTTAACAAAATATCTTTCTCTTATGGTTGTTGGCAAACGCAATGATGATATTAGTTAGTACATACTTTTAAGTGGAAGAAGAGCAACAGCATCCGTGTGTTATTTGTGAAAAAGAGCGTGTTCAAATCTACGTTGTCCTTTTTGCGGGACCAGTCACTTGCTTTAGGTAATTCCTGGAATTTTTAAACAAAAGCCGCTTTCAAGAGTATATATAATGGTTAAAGCCACAGCGAGACAACTACATTTTTACTGAAGCACAAACAATAATACATACATACATACATTCTTACATTCATACGATAATACATTATATTTGGTTGTTAAATTCCAAGTTACACTTAGAAAAAAAAAAATGGCAACAAAAACCATCTACATATCGCTTGCTCAATGTGATAAGTAAACTTTGCTGCCAAATTTTATTTGTTTGGTTAAAATAACTTTACAAAATAGAGTTGACCTAGGACTAATTCTTTACCTGCTGAACACACCAGACATGCCAACCAACAGTCAAATACACACGTCAACAAGTGCCGATGATCAGGGCAACCAAAAACCTGATCTTAAAAAAGGGTTTTATGCGCATAAAATATGCGGCAAGAAGTCAAAATATGCTTTAACATATTAAAAATATATGCTTTCACAATAGGAATTATAGGAACTAAAACTAAAAAAATTCATAAAAGCAACATTTAAAATTAAGTTGCGTTAACAAAGTAACGAATTAAAATTGCCAAAAAATTCTGGTACGAAATAAAAAGGGGAGACAAAAATGATGTTAAGTAATGTTTATTTCACAGGTCTTAAAACTTGTCGGGTATCGGGTTTCTTGTCAAATCAAAACAAACCAGAATAAGGTTCGTTTTAAAATAAATAATTAAATAAAAGAAAAATTAAAAAAGGCGACAGTGAACACTCGAAAGATTTTTTGTTAGATTTTTCAAATTAAATATAAAAAATTCAAGAATTGTTTTAAGAACGGGGTTTACAAAAAAAAAATCTCTTAAACGAAATATATGCCAAAATATGCCAAAATATGCTGTTATATGTAATATATGCAAAAATATGGTTGCCCTGCTAGTGATACTGCTTTCTCAGTACTCATGAATCCTAAAGGGGCTTAAAACAAACAACAGCAACGTATTATCCAAGTAGAGAAATGGATAAAGTTATAGGGAATTAAAATTAATGAACAAATATGTACCCACGTCACTTTTACCTAACGCAAAGAAACGTGCTCTCCAATCCTTATTAACAACCACCTGGTGCCTAAACGGATTGAGACAAAATATCTTGACATTCACCTGGATAGCGCCTCACATAAAATTCACACATCACGAACAATTTCATCATTGTATGGCTACAAAGATCATGCCACAACCACAGTTGTAGTGAGTTTTGGGCGAAAAATTTAATCATAGTTATAATTTAAATTACCATTATATGTTTGTGGTAATCATTTCTTTGATTATAGGTAACCATAATCTTGATAATGGGTTATCATACATAGGTTGCTTTCGAATTAAGATAACCATATTTTTAGAGCATCATATATTAAATAGCCCATGAACAAGATAACGACTGCACATGGACAAAATAATAATTACAACAAACATATAATGATAATTTTAAACATAACTATAATTATATTTTTCACCCAAAACTTACCACAACTATGTAGACATTGTTCGTGATCATATTTTCGAAACCATACTCAACGATTTTATTATCTGCATGTAGATGCTAAGTTAAGTGTGTGTGTGTTCTGATTTAAAGATAAATTTAAGAAAAACAATTTCTTTCAGTGTAACTTAAAAGTAAACTTTAATCTTATGACCGCGTTTCTATATCTCTGAACTTGAAAAAATTAAAATAAAATCTGTCTTCTTGCTTAAAACTAAAAACAAATTCAAATTTTCATTTAATGCAAAGAAAAAACAAAGTGTTCTGAGTTGTAAACTCAAGCTTAGTTCAAACTTAGCAAATATTTTACAAAATAAAAACGACCACTTTTCTTGTAATGAATTTGTCGGTTTAAGCATTGTCACAACATTACCTATTTATAAGCTTTTTTAGTTAAATTAATTATGCCTTTTTTACTGACAGAGAAAATTCGCATAGTTTAGTTAAATATTTGCCTAATGTGAATTAAGTATTAGCTTGTTTTTTAAGCAGACTTATTTATAAAACGAATGCGTAAGTTAAATATGTTTTTCTCAATTTAATAAAAAAAAGAGGGATTTTCAATTAAGGAGCTCCAATTTACACAATTTCAAAATTCAAGCCGTATTTGAAAGCAGCTGATTGCTGAATTCAATCAATATCTGTTTTATTCTGCGGAAGGTGGTTATGCGTATTGAACGTCGCAATACTTTAACTATTAATGCTGAATTTCTATTGTGATTCGAGAAGAGTATTCCCAACTTCGTGCAATAAAAGTACAGAGTACAATCACCCCAAAAAAATCCGAAAGGCCATCGATCTCTTTAAAAATTATGTTTTGATTTTTAATTTAAAAAATTAGTTTTTTAATAAGAATGAAAAGAGCCCTTTAACCTACCGTGCTGTAAAATATAAACACAAATTAAATATTAAAAATATTTCTCACCTTTTTTTTTAGACGCCTAAAAGCCTTTTTTACGCCTGAAAGCCTTTTTTACGCCTGAAAGCCAATTTTAACACCAACTACTTCTTTAATGTAAATAATTTTTAAAAAAATAGTTAATGTCTTGAAAACAAAGTTGGTATTGGTATCGACCATATTATACCGTACACACAATGAATTTTTAAATTATAAGTTTAGATCTTGAATTAAAGTCAGTCAGTATTTCAATTTAGAAATAAAACCACATGCAACTGGCGCAAACACTAAAATACCTTTAAGTCATTTTGGAAAGCTATTGGATTCAATTCCACGCCTTAATAAGCTTTTTCTATTGGATTTGATTTTTGAATGGCTAAAAATCAGCATTAAAAATACAAGTGAAAATATTTAAAATATATTTACACTTAAAAAAATTATTTAAGTATAATCAATTGTAAATGTAGCTTAAAATATTTAAACCCCCTCTGACAGGATGTTTATTTTAATTTAAACACTAAATAATTAACTTGCAGAAAATCCTAAATTATCTAATTTTTCATTTAATTTTATTGTCATTCCAAAAAAACTTACGGAAATTATTAATTTTTATTTATTATTTTGGCTTAAGTTAATTTTTAATTTAACTTTTTTTTGCAAAGCAAAAATAAATATTTTTAATTAATATTTTTTAAAAGAAACTTATTTGAAAAGCCAAATTTTTCTTATCAACACCATCCAAGTAGAATGAATTTTCAAAGCTAGCTATGGATTTCTATCTTCAGTACTCTTTGTACAAGTGGTATATTTGGCTGTAAACATCACCTACTTAACTTATACATTATGCAGAAAAGCAAACGGAATTTATTTTTCGCAAGTTTGAGAAAAAATACTGAAAAAATTAACTCCGACTGTGTATTTTTGTGTAGTCAATGTTTTAAATAACCGTCTTAACCATTTAAAAAATTTACTCTTTCTTCATTTAAAAATAACTTAACAAAACACTTCTTAAATAACTTACAGTCAGTTATAGCGATAATTTTCTGGGTGTATATATTTAAATATTTAAAATAAAATTTTTTTCAATTTTTCTTGTGCTGCCACACTGTTACTATACAACTCTAATTTGACATATGATTTTTAGTAGTTGATTTAAACTATATTTAAAGTCGATTAATTTTTTGTTATTAACTTATTACACAGTAACCTACTGATCCGTGTTTACCAGCTATGGTGGTGTAGGGCAATAAGAAAATGTATTTGAATATTTGTTTTTGTATCTGTGTTGTCCCAAATATGTTTATAGAAAACTGGTATATTCTTTGGGAACATCAAACATTTAAACTACAAGATGAATAGTAGTCAACACAGGTAAAAAAAATTTGAGGTTCAGCATATTATTAAATGTGATGAGAATAAAGATTTTTTCAATATTTGCCTTTGTTTTCGGTTAAAAGATTTATTTTTCTAAATGCGTGTGTGCGTGCGTCTGTGTGAGAGTATCCATGTTTGTATGCGTGTAATGTTTACGGTAATCGACGTTTTAAGAAATTATAAGAAATAGATTGATTTTGAAAGGTAGTAAGAAAAATAAAATATAATAATTTAAAATTAGGCTAAATGTGTGTTTGCCGTTGTTGTTTCTTTTTCCCAGTTTTCCTTTTATGTACTGTTGTTCTTTATAGTTGTTTTTGTAATGTATTTATCGAAAACTGATTTGTGCAAGTTTTGCGCATGCGTGTGTATTTGTTTCAATATTAAATTTAAAGATTTATGAATGAAATCAATAAGAAAATCAGAAGTTAAATAACAGCTATAAAAAAACGAATTTTAAATGATGTGAAAGGAGTTTTTCTTTTGTTCGTTGATTCAACTTTTGGCAAGAAACAATTTTTATTAAGCATGATAAATCGATAATTTAAATTACTTTAGGTAACATTACATCAGTTAATTTTTCAATTATCAGCGCCATTTTTTTCGTTTTTGTAGCAAATATTAAGACCTTTAAACATCAAGCCAAAATAACAGATATATAATGCTCTAAACACAACTGGGACGAACGACGAATTTCGCACTACACGACGAATGCGTCTGTTGAAATTCGTTGAGTAAATTTTGCCAACTAAAACAAATTTAGAACTAATGAAACAGCTGTGATAGAGTGACCGTATTTGAAAAAATAATAAGCACTAATTAAAAAATATTAATTAAAAAACTATTTAAAATATACTAAAAATAACATTAGAAATACATTAAGTGTATTATATGCAACAAATAAAAAGTAAAAAAATAATTCTTAAAGGATAAAGTATATTATGTAATAACAAAATGAAAAAAATTAAAAGAAAAATGGTAACTCTGTGCCAAATAATTTGCCGTTCGTCGGCGTAAGAAATAGAAATAAACCTATCGTTATGCATGACGAATTTTAGTCGACGCACTGTTTGTGTGCAATTTCATATACACAAATGTGTTTTATTTTCTAAGACGAATATTCGCAACGAAGAATTCGTCGCTCGTCCCAGTTGTGTTTAGAGCATTAAAAATTAATTTTACGTTTAAAATTTAAACAACTGCATATAACTCGAGAGTTTTTATTTTGTCGGATTATAACAAAACATAATGAATATGACGACGGGAACACTAGAATAAGTAATCAACAATGTAATTTATATGGGGATTTGAGATTAAATGAAAGAGGTGGTTGGTAAAAACGAACGAAAGTAACGAATCGAACCCAACTCTAGTACAATCCATCACAAATGAGTGGAGTAAATCGGTAGACCTACTACGTTAGGTTGCGAAGGTGACAATTAGAGGCACATATCTCATACCTCAGTATTTGTAGACTTCCTGAGTAGAATAAGACATCAAGTAAAGAAGAAAAGAAGTAAAACTTACAAGAAGAGATAGGAACTAGATAGAAGGAATCAATTCTAGTACCCCTGAAAAAAACTTTCCTTCGCAGCGTTTTTTTTCTTGTCGCTTGATTCTTAGGATAAAATCAATGATTTTTCCAGTTTACAATGCGAAACATCGCCTAGCCCTTCGTCGAATCTTTTACCCAACCACTTGGCCCCAAGATTCTGTATTCTCGAGTAGCTTTATCGTATCCAATTCCTACTCATCTTTACATATCTTACAACAACCTGGAGTGCCTGGATTTCATCTGCTCGTCCTAGTCTAACCGGACAGTGTCCAGTTATGGCCCGAATTCCGGTCTGTTAGGCATCCATGCCCCTACTTTCCCATAATAGTGACCTATAGGTACTCTCAATGCTTTCCCCCTATATGTTAACCGGCCAATAGCTATCGGTTCAGCGCTCTCTAAGATTATGATTAAGTACCACTTTGTTAATTATCTAAAGTCCAACGGTTTATTAGCCACCGGCATACTGGCGGTAGAGGACGTTTGATAGAGTTTGGAATTGTGAGCTTATCTCTCTGCTTTTGGCGTCGGAGAAATATTTTTTCGAGTTTTCTCAGGGATCGCGCTACTTGTGTTGTTCTGGAAAGGATTTTTTCTATTGAGTTCAAAATCAGTTCAGAGGTACGACAATGTAATGTTCTTTCTCCTAATTTATTCCTTATCTAGCTCAATGACCTCCTATGAGACCTCAATTCCTGTTTATCCCCTTCAGCGACAGAAACCTAGTCCATTTATAATCATTTGCCTGTAAGCTCTTTGAAGTTTGAAGTAGACTTAACCGTGATCTGATGATAATCTTCGATCAGGGCCGTGCGAATAGGGTCGATTATAATACCCGTAAGACCCATTGTTGTCTTTTGACACATAAGCGCAAGGGGCGCCATGCTGAAGCGTCTGTTTTATTGAATGGTATTAGTGTTGAAGGGAAAGAAACTCTTGATGTGCTGGGCATGAAAATCCAGAGCGACGTCCGCTGGACGGAACACGTACGTATTACTTTACACCATCTGATATCAATATTTATACAGCGTAAGTATATCCAAACGAAAACTGAATACAACTTCTATGAACGGGTTGGTGCTCTAAAATTTGTTTTGAAACTTCTTGACCGCGTACAGGAATACGGTGACATTGAGATAATATCGAATCGAATCACTGGAGCATCGTCGTGAAGTTATATCAATACTGCATAGAAAAAAATTACGGCATGCTAAGTTTCATTTTAACAACTAAATTGTAATTACAATTAATTTATTGTTGAATTAGGCCTAACAACTGAAATTGTAAATACAATTAATATTTTCATTATAAGCCGTCGTAAAGTGATTTTTGAAAATTCAACCACAACTGGCTAAACAAAAAGAATTTTTAATATTTTTTTTTGTAATTACTTGATATCTGTTCCCATTTTTTCCGTATAAAATAACCTGTGCTCTCAGGAAATATGGGTACCGGGGATTTCGGGAGTAACACGCGTCTTGCAAGAAGAGCACGTCAATTTATCGTCGACCGGCCAGTAAAACGCACCCCGCACTACAGTGAGAATTCGTCTTAAGTCGCACAGTTCATATGTGGAATAAACTTCCTAAAGATATCTTTTCTGTCACGGGTAATATCGAGAAGTTCAAATCAAATGCCCACAAACACTTTCCCCTGTATTTTCTTACTATTTTCCAGATACCAACACAAAGCAATGCACGTATAGGGTCTATCCCCTAAATGTTGGTTATTATATAAAAAAACTTAAAGGCCGAGCATAAACGTGCATGTCCGTTGGCATTTTCATTGCCAATAAGGTCGCAGTGTTTTGGAACCTTAAATAGTCTGAAGCTCAGCAGTTTCCATAATTCCAACAAAAGTCTTTCTACAGTCCCCTATTAGCCTAGGCTTGACGCAATGCGCCTTAAAGACTTTAAAAGCTGCCAGGCATCAACATCATGATATACGGATGGGTCCAAGAAGAGGCTGGTGTAAGAGGTGGTGAGCATGGAATCCGGGTCTCGTTTAGTTTACCTGATGAATAAAGAGCACTACTAACTTGTCGCCGATTTTTAAAGCGGCAAAGTGCTTGCGGTGCTACAAGGCATTTGGCAAAAATATCAGAATCTTCACCAGCAGCCGGACTTTCCTGAACTGGATGGTGATGCGCTCTTATATGGGTGCGAGAATTTGGGACCAATACAGGCAGCAATGTTGCTAATGAACCTGCAAAGACGGTACAAAATAAGTTATGCGGCGTTTGACTACTTTCGTAGCATTCTGCTCTCTTTTTGATAACTCAGCTTGAAAACATACGCTAGCGTAGTCGCTGGGAACCAATGGTGCAAGGAACCTAGGGTCGAAACTACAAGAATAACATGACCGAGGTTAGTTCCAAAAACGTAACTTGTTCAATCTAGATAGGCGAAGGTTGAGGAAACTTGTGGTAAGAATAACTAGTCACTGCTGATTTTGCAACCACTTTGCAGAAATTATCAAGTTGCAGAAAAGAAGGAGGCCTTTCAGCATATTTTCTGCTTCTGTTTGAAACTAGACATTGTTCGGATTAAAACCAGCAGACTGAAGAGTTTGTCGGACGTTGTTATGTTAACCAATTAGATCTATTTATCTTTATCGTGAACGGAGACCAGACAAGGCGACTTTTGCCAAACATATAAAAATCATCAACAAAATTTTAAAACTCTTAAGAGCGAACTTCCCTATAATAGACGAGTTGCTGGGTAGACTCCGATTGTTCTAAAAGGCAATTGTGGGGCAGTGATTTACTTTTTGTTTTTTTATCAATATTTTATTTATCTACATAAGTATGTATTGAGAAAATATTTAATTTTAAGATTTTATGGCGAAAAAATGTGTGTAACAGGCCCTTATTATAAGCTGCATTTGATGTTCGATCTTCGTTGGTTATCGAATACCGACTATCGAATGTCAATTTCGTATTATAACTTGGCAGCACTGTCGAAATTTTCGATGCGGACTGAATTTTCTATCGAATGTATTTTTGCTTTCTACAAAGTAGTGTAGTGGGTGACATTTTTCAGCCGTCAAATGTAGGTCATAATACCAAATGAAAATTCGTTCGATCAGCTTTTTCGATCACAGTCGAAGATCGAACTTTGTTCATAATAGGCACCAAATAAACACGAATTAAAAACAAACTAATTACTTAACAGTGATAAACCAAACCCAATGCCGGTTCTAGTGCAAATGACCATAATCTTTGGTAACAGAAAATTTGTGGTTATACGAGTGATACAAGATACTAGAACTCAGATCTTTGCAAAAAATTTAAACAGTTCAAATTCGAATATCATAATTTTTTCAAAGTAAGCAAAATTCTTTTTAAAATTAAATTTTTTCATTTCAGTAGTCTTTGAATTGAATATTAATGACACGTGGCTCAAGTCCCCCCTTGTTCTGTAATGACCAATTTGAAAAATGTTTTTTTTTGTTGTACACATAAACTCACACATCCTGAAACAGATGTTAACCTTGTTGAAGGCAGCCGTAATAAATTTTATTTTATTTGTAAATGATTAAAATTCTTTTATTACATTTGGTTAAAGGCATTCCTTTTGGTTAATGTTTTTCCAAAGTCTTGACTATTGTCACCTTTTTTTTAGAGCAGTGAAAGAAACTAAGACCGTTTTAAGAACGCCAGTTTGGCTTTTATTGTCTTATTACTTCTTGACGAGTGTATCAGTTTGACAGCAGTTTAAGTTATTTATTTTATAGTTTTATTACTCTCATATTAAAAGGAAAGAACGAACATTGTACTTAATTGGAAAAGCAGAGCTAAACTCCTTTTTTTTTTTGGTTTATTATTTTTCTTGTATAAAATATTAAGTGACATCTGCTGCTTACGCAAGCGTTACAATAAAACTAGTCAACAAATACCTTTACATGCGATTACCATCACACATACAGACACAAAAGGTTGTAATGAGAGTAAAACTGCAAACATATTACCATTTGTGTAAATTAAAGGGGTTTTTTTACTTTTTAACCGTTGCTTCCCCATGTTGCAGCGAACTTTAATGTTGCTGATGTTTCTAGTAATGTTACATGTTTTTTGTGCATTACAACACATGTGAAACGCGTTGTTGCATTTAATAAAAAAAAAAACGATCACCGTGGTTCAAGACAGTCGAGCTAAAGCTATGGTAATGAAAGTTGGAACTTACTTCATACTGCCAAGTTATACAATTTGTCTTTGGTCGATTTTACTATACACTGTGTCAGGTCGTGTGGAGCTGTTTTTAATGATCTTCTTTAAATGTTGACATATTGTCTTAACTGTGGCATTTTGCCTTTAGCCCTGTCATCCACTATCCGCTCCAAGGTTTTAAGCAGAAAGCAAGTTAGGCTAATGGGTCGAAAAGCCCCACACCGTGTTTTTGTTAACACCCTCAAACATTTTCAAAAAAAAATTTTTAACATTTAAATAATTTTTAAACATATAATTATGAATGACATATATAAGCCAAAAATAAAACTTCCTTTTGTCGGCGATATAGAAAACCACTGTGCGGTAATCAAAGCTTACAACCATGCATAGTAATGTGGTTGCGATTACACGTGATGGCACCCCCGGTAAACTACGACAATTTAGTCTTAAAAACTCTTTGTCTTGAAGGTTTTTATTGCAAAATACTACACACTAACACTTGCACATATGCACACACATACATATATACTATTTGTTGTTGTTTTTTTACAAACAAAACGAAAGTAAAAATAACAAACTCAGGCTGTTTAGTTCCTTTCGCTTGCATATGCCAAATTTGTTTTATTAAAAAACAAGAGCGCTATATTCGGCTGTGCCGAATCTTTCGAAGCCCCGAACTTTTATTTTTATCCATTTCTTTTATTTATGAAATAGTTTTAATTTTTAAAAAGGAAACGGTGTCATATTTTAACCCTAAAATTTTTAAAAAATTTGTATGGCAACCCTCTTAGGGGGTAAGTATGTTCTAGGAAAATGTTTGGGAGGGGAAACAAACGGGGGTCGGTCATATACTTTATGTATTTTTCTAAGGCCGACTCTGGGGAAGTTATGGCCGTGTTTACATCATTTTTGTAATTTTGTATGGCAGCCCCCTTAGGGGATGGTGATAGGGGGTATGTTCTAGGAAAATGTTTGGGTGGGAAATCTAATGGGGATCGGTCATATACTATATTTTTTGTAAGACCACTCGGGGGAAGTTATGGGCGTTTTCACATCATTTTTGTACATTTTGTATAGCAGCCTTATTGGGTGATGGAGAAAGAAGGTAAGTATGCTGAAGGAATATGTTTGGGATGGAAAACTAATGGAGGTCTGTGATACATTTTATTCCCCTAAAGATGACTGCCGGGAAGTTGTAGGGGGTTTACCCTAATTTTTTTTAAGTTTTGTGTGGCAACCCTGTTAAGGGCGGAGATAGGGTGTAAGTATGTTCCACAAATGTTCATGAGGAAAATTTGATGGCAGCCGGTCTTACATTACACCCACGTAGGGGCAACTCCGGGGTATTTGTGGAGGTTTTAATGTAAAAATTTTAGAGAAATTAACAAAATGAAGTGTTGGTTTTTGGCTTATGTCTCTGTCAGTTATCGGACGATTTTGCTGGATTTCTATAGCGATTTTCTCGCAGATATTTCTAATAGATTGATATCACTTACGGGTCCATGCGACATCGGGGTGCTTCAAAAAGTTGATTTCAACGATAACACGGGCAGACGGACATCGACTTCCCCATCTATAAGGACCAAGAAAATATATATTTAATGGGGTCGCTGATAGATATCAAAAATATTACAAACGGAATGACAAACTTATATACACCCTTATCACTTATGTAAAGAGTTTAATATGAAAATGTTGTCGGTGCTTTTGCAAGCGTTTGTTATTAGTTCAATGCCCTCAATTTTAGTTTCTCAATGTTTCAGTATTTTATTACTTTTGCAGAACTATTTTTTTCGCCAAGTGTTTTTAAAATGTTATTTTATAAAAAAAATATTTTCTAAAGGGCTTATTAACAAAAAAAAAAAAAAAAGAAATAGAAAAGGGTTGTCGCCTAATTATTGATCTATCATGTTCTTTTTGAAGTATTTTACGTAAGAACTGTTTAAGGGTGACTATTTCGTTGATAACTTATAATATGACACATGTCAACCCTAAAACATTCACTTCGAATGTTTTTTCTGTTTTTAATTGTATTAAAATATTTTGCATTAAGGTATATAATTGAGGAATTATAAAATAAACTGCAAAAAGTATCAGCATTTTTTTTAATTTATTATAGTTTTTATGTAGTATTTGTTTCTGTTACACATTTCAAATGTCTTCAGCTGTTTAGCACAAATATTGATCTAAATTTGTTGCGAGAAATTTGCAATTTATGCATTTGCCTTACTATAGAATTCTTCTATTTGCTAAAATAGTTTTACATTTGTTCTCTATTGTTTATTTTTTTTCTCAAAGAAACTGATTTTTCGTTATGGGTGCTTCATTTCTAACGTTTTCTTTTCTCGTTTTCAACTTCTTCTTCTTTAGGCACACAGCTGTTCATTTTTTTTTTGAATGGAACTGAATTCAACGTAAAAACAGTTAAAGATTTTTTAAATAGGACATCTGTTTGTTCTATTATTACTTTAAGCTAAAGTTGTCTATTCACACAACAAACAACAATAACAATTGGCGAATTCACAAGGTACGATACGATAGCATATTGTATTATTGTCTTATAATTTCACAATAGCATAAAAATTTTGTTGTTGCTTTTCATACGAAATTTGTTGTGAAACAATACAACTTTGTTTGATATGTTTTTTGTGATGTCATATTATATACAAAGTCATGCGCCAAGCGCCTAAAACGAAACGGCGAGTTTTTTAATTTATTTTTAGAGCCGCTAGCACTCGCATCCGTTAAAAATGTCTATACTAAAAACTTAGGCAAAACCGCCAAAGAAGATTCCTTAAGCCGCCTCCGCCGGCAAAAATAGCCGGCACTGCTCTCTGACACATCAGCTGTTTTTTGTTTACGTAAAAAATAACAAAATTCTTGTGATTGTTTACTAAAACTTTGCTTATTTTAATGGATTTTAGAGATTCTAACCAGGTTAGATATAGACTATTTTGTGTTTTCATGGGTCTAATTTCTACAAATTATTAATGGTGTTTTCTTTTCTGAGCATAAATGTTGCCATTTTATTTTGTAACACTTTTTTAAAACTACCTAAACCTTTGAAAAGTGGTACATTTTCAGTGACTACAACAGAACAAACAATCACTATATTTTTAGATGAGACCTCGTTTTTTAATTCCATTTTATGATTTCTTTACAGAAATAAAATTTTTTTATTCAACGTCAAAAAACTGATAGCAAAAAAATAGATCTTCTTCTTTTTAAAAAGGCAGTGAGTAACCCTTTGATTATTTTAGGGGCAAAAATGTAGCATTTTTTCATTTTTTTAGGGCAACATTACCAGAAAAGAACTTACAACTCTGTAGCAATGCTGCCTTGCTTTTCAGAAAAGAACAGAAATGAGTGCATAGGGCAGAATAAAGGCAGCATTTCTGCCAGAAAAGAAAACGCCATAAGTTAAGCCAAGAGCAGCACCAGATTTATGTACATAAATATGTGTTTGTTTTTCTATCGTTTGGTCGTATCAGCTGATTTAGATTTTAAATACGACACCTACAAATATACGAAGAGTTGTTCACAACGGTCATATTTTTTGGTTGTATTATTTTACAATATATGATTTCACAAGACCTTGTGAATTCACCAAATGTGTATATGTAAACAACTGGTATAGAGGGCTAAGTGTCAAAAACTTTTTAAAATAAACTTGTAGCTGAAATATGACTCTACATGTAAGTATGTACATAGATACATATGCAAGTCCAAATGAAAAATCTTTTTGCAACATTGAAACTTTAAGATACTAAGAACGGATTTTTTCCTGTATATGCCCACATGGAGACACCATCGGCCAGATATGTTTTCACCTGGCTATCACCATCGGGACATTGCGATGCACGTTGTGTATCAGTGTCAACAACCATTCAACACGTATGATGTAGAATTTAATTGTCGTTGGGTTTTTTTACAGAAGTCTTAACGTGAGAAGGGATATCACTACGAATGGCTTTAAGAGAGTCCATGACAAAAGTCCTTGTAAATCGTTGTTACTGATGACTTGTTTGCCAACATTTCTCCTTGGCTTCGCCATTCTGTCCATACGGCTCCAGAAAGTCACTGTTTTAAGTTATTTGCCACGCACAATCAACTTGCGCAACTAGTAAATAAATCAACACATATTTTGTGTAATTAAGGGCACCGTAATAGTACCCTCAACCTTATCTCACTTTCTAATCTGAAAAGTACAAGTTGGATGTTCTTGCACCTCTCGGCATTTTAGACCATTACAACATTTCCGCCTCCTTTTCATTTTCCAAACTTCATAACGCTTTGAGGACAGCCAAAAAGCGTTATTTACAAAAAGGCTCGTTAAGCAGATCTATACGATTTTTACGGCAGATTAACTGATAACTTTGTTTCTTGAACGGCAATGTCAACGCCTTGAAGGAAAATGTTCTCAAGTGTCATTTTCGTGGGTATGAAAAACTTTATTCCGGCCAAAAAGATTTCCACTAAACCTGGACAAAAGTCTTGGCTTAACCTCCTTTTTAGGGACAGCAAGAGCTTTTAGTCATTTGTAAAAGAGTAAGGAATACCGATGATCTATCCCTGATCTATTAAGGAATGGCATATTAGTCACTGACCCGGTTGGAAACTAACCTTTTGGCCGAGATATTTGCAAGTAGGTAATTCATACTTTCTGGAAAGTGGCCAACCTCTGCCAAACCTTAAAAGAGAATCTGGGACTATGCGACATATCCTTTTGAGCTCGTTAAGTCAAAATTTTTTATCCGATCCCAACATAAGTAAGTCTTCTCGGCCGGATGGAATGAAAGCACTGGGTTTAAAGCAATGATTCTCGACGCTGGCACGCTTTTGGCGTCGGTGAAAAATTGTCTCGATTTATACCGAGTTTTTTCAGGAATCGCTTGTACTCGTGTTTTTGTAGATGGGATCTCTTTTAATTTAGTCAAAATCAATTTAGGGTCGCCGCAAAGCTCTGTCCTCTCTCCTTCTATGTCAGACCTTAAATCCTTTCTATTACTTTACATAAGAGAACAGCATATGCCATGTATATGACTACAAGCCTATGTTATGTTAGGTAGAACAGGCAGCCGTTCAAAGAAAGGATACAGCTTACTTGGGTCCGCTTAATTCGGTCCCTTTGTGTTACCTAAAGGGGCTGGTAGATAGAAAGGGTGGAGAAAGAAGGAAAGAAGAAATTAAAAGGATAAGAAAGAAAAGAAGGATGAAGCAGAATGTCTGGTGGGAATCGAACCCACAACGCCCAGACTGGTAGACTCGCGCACCTACCACTGATCTGCCAGGGCACCTTGACTACAGGCCTAGCTCTTTGAAGATTGAAGCTATAAGGCAGAGTATGAATGACACACTTAACCGCGATGTTAATCTCCGATTGGGGCCATACGAAAAGGGTAGATTTTTCATTCCCGTTAGACCCAATTTTGTCTTTTGGCACACAAGCCCACAGTAGCCCATGCTTCATCGTTTGTTTTTGTGGATAGTAAAAGTGTTGTGGAGACAGAAGCTTTTGATGTTCTGGACATGAAAATTGAAACACTTTTTTCTTGTGTGAAAAGCGCATCCAAGTGGTTTATTTTTTTAAAACGGCGTAAGGAATTACTTTACACCATAGGATCTTCTCAATATTTATAAAACCTATTTTAGATTGAAAGTGAAATACAAATTCCATGTGCTCCAAAGTCTGCTTTGAAAATACTTGGCCGCCTATAGGAACGGGCAAAGGTACTCATCATTGGTGACGTTAAGCAATCTAACTGCATCGATTCACTTAAGCACCGTCGCAATGTGCGTTGTGTTTTGCTGTTCTATCGATATTATAATGGATATGTTCTGAGGAAATTAGGAAAATTGTTACTGAAATCCGGGATTTTGTGCGTGATACATGTCTTTCAAGAAGAATACACCCATTTGTATTCGACTGGCCAGTGAATTGCACCACGCATTACAAAAAGTTCGTTCTTTAATCGCACAGTTCGTGTACAAAAAAAAAACTTGCTAAAGTTGTACTTCCGGTCCCTGCTGATATCGAGAAATTCCAAAATAAACGACAACAAACACTCCGTATATCCTTCTTCTCAACACCTTTTTCCTAACACCAACACAATGCAAGCCATCCATATAAAGAGGCAATCCCCTTAGTGCTTTTTATTATAAAAAAAATAATATAAAACAGGGTTGTCATGGAATCCGATAGCTTTCCGAAATAGATTTGGACATTACTAATATAAGCCGTATTTCTAAACGCAGTTTGCTTTGGAGCTAGAATTTTTAATTTAGTTGCAGTTTTTTACAGGCATGAATAAAACGGTTTTATAAGTGTCTTTTATTTTAGAGCTAAATGTAAGCAGTGAAAGTGCGTTCATTTTTTCGGAAGGTATTGCTTCCAAGTGGGAATTTGTCATATAAATTTAAATATAAATAAATAAATATAAATTTAAATCAAGCTTGAAGAGGGAGTTTAGCTTTTCTGCCTTACAAAACTGCTTACAGGTAAGCTTTAATTTCTACTGGGTATAAATATTAACCCATTTCATTTTTAAAAGCCATCGCTTAAAACATATTGTAACATCGTTTGAAGAAAAGGGATACTATTGCCCTCAAATGAAACCATTGAAATTAATTAACTTTAATTTGGGAATCAAAATTTTCGTCTGGAACAGACTGGACTAATATACTGAAATTATCTAGTTTTAAGTTTTAAATACTTTATTGAAATAAACGAATACAGTATTAGTGTAAACGAGCGATATGTACGTGTTGTGTGAATAAAGAGTTTCCAAAAAAGGTTTGTGCATTATATTAAAAAAATACATAACATAATGTGATTAACCGCTTTTGTTTTAAAAAATAGTCTTAAAATTTATTTTTTTAAAGATTCACAATAGTTTAATATTGATTATACTTTTTATAGGCTCATAAAAACAGACCCTTTATTTTGTGCAATGCTTTAAATTGGGCCAAGGAGGGTTGGATGCTCTAATTTTAATCTCACGCTGGTAATTAAAGGTTTGTTACACAATCGTAGCAATTATAATCCCTTTGATATTGACATCCTGTTGTTGGATTTTCGTTTTAAAATTATTTTGGAAGGCAAATGTTATTTATGCTTGTTTTAGAATATTAAAAACAGTAAAAATATTTAGGTAACTCATATATATTGTCATATTACTTTGATTTTAAACGAAAAACCCATTTTTAAAAAATGCATAATTTGTAAATTTAAGTTTTTATTTTTAAAATATTTCCCTTAAGAAACTTCTCATAGTTTAGAAGCAAACTATTGGAAAATAATAAAAATAATATAATAAATTAAATGACCTAAAGCTCGATAAATTATGTGACAATATAATATAAGTATGTATATTTAACATACTTTGTGAATCACCCAATTGTGTAAACATTATAATTTATGTACGAGTATTACGTTCAAAACACTTTTCACACTTTCGCTTGTTACAGTTGTTATCAAAATGAAATAATAGAGATTTAATCTCTGCATCTACACCATTTCAAATTTTTTTTGCAGAACTTTCTTATTGTATTTTGAAATACAAACAAATTAAAAATTATGGAACACAAATGTCTATAATTGTAGTAGAAATTTCTAAACACAATTAGAAACTTCTTAAATACAACTGGAAATGATGTAGTTTAGAAACAAAGTGTTTTAACGTTTAAATCATAAAAAAAAACTTCTAAAAAGAAACTTCTTAGTTTTATTTGCACCATCTTACAAATTGCAGTTATAGATTGGAACAATATTAAATAAAAATTTTTATCGAAAATACATTTTCGATTTTCCCATGACTTTTAATACTTACTTTTATATTTCAGCATTTAATTTAATCTGTAACGAAACGTAAGAGAAAAAATGTGTAAATAATAAAATGTCAAATTTTAAATAATAATTTTAAATGTGTGTGAAGATAAATACGTATTTAACTAGCAGAGAAAAAAACCAACAATTTTACCAAAGCCAAATTTGAAGTAAACATAGTAATGTTACGGAACTCTGAAATAACTCCCGACGAAAAAATTAAATAACTCCCTTAAAGTCCATTGGCCAGTCAAGGGCTACAGCGAAGCCGTCGGATCGAATCCACTAGAGTTTTTATACCTTCGCGCGGCCGAAGGCCAGCTGTTTACGGCCTTTTTTCAAAATCCAAAATCAATTAATTAGCCCAAAATAGAGAGCTTAAAGTTCACGATCCTAGCTCAAAGCTATGGCAAAGCCGCTTTCGGACGGAGGACGGCTGCCCTTAACACTGTTTCTTTGGAGAATAATTTCACATTATTGAAGTCTTATTAATGAATACGAAACTTTTGTGATTCTTTATATTTTATTTGGCAGTAATTTCATTATTGTTGGGAATTATTTCATTTATAGTATGTATGTATATTATTTTTTAAATTAGGAGTTTTTATAATTTTTGTTGGGACTTATTTAATTTGAAGTTATTTTAACTTTTTTTGGATTTTTATGAAATAACCCCCAATCATTGGGAGTTATTTCTTATTTGGCGTTGGAAGCAGAAAAGCAGGTCGATCAACAAAAATCGGCAGCGGCTGAAGAGCAAACATTTTCGGCGGCTTAACGGCTTCGCGCCGAATTTTTTACATTGCACGTTGGGTTGCAATGGTTCAAAAGTGACGCTTAATTGAATTTTTAAAATTAAGATTTTGTATTAATATTTGGTATCGGATAAAACTAGATAAAACTCTATGTAAATTTTAAAGCATCTATCTTGTCAGCTGACTCCGTAGTGACGTGTCAAAGTACATTTTTTGCAATTTTTTTAAAAAGCGAAAAAAGTAAAATTTTGCATTAAACGAGTCCGTAATTTCCAAATTTAACATTAACATTGTTGTTATTGTTGTCGGAGATAGGTGCGTGAACAAGTTTCAGTCATCTTATTTCACGAGAGTGTTAAAATGGTTTTGTATGACTCCTACAATACATAAATTTTTAATTCATGGCCCCGAAATCATAAAATATGCCCTTTTACCGATTGGAGAACTTTCAGAAGAAGCTCAGGAAGCCAGAAATAAGGATTTTAAAAATTATAGGGAACACTTTGCTCGCAAATGCAGCCGAGAAAAGTCGAATGCAGATATTTTAAATAGATTTTTTCTCAGTTCAGATCCATTCATATCTAGTATTAATAAACAAAATGAGCGGAAAAAAGCAACAATTATCAAATTCCGAACTACAGCTTTTGTTATCACCTATTATTTTTCAAGAAATACATGAAAGTGAGAGTAATGATAGCGAAAATTATGATGATAAAGGTGAGGATGAACATAATATGGTTTCTTTTTAAGTGTATGACAATTATTGATAAACAAAAAAATTATAAAAATTTATTTCGTTACTTTTTTAAAAAAGTTGTAAAATTCTCGAAATCCTTTAAAACCCAAATTCAGACTTTACATTAAACTTATATTCATATTTATGCAAAATATATATATTTTTTAGAAAGAAGACAATATAAGCTTTTGTTTGCTTCTCATTTTTTAAAAAAATAACTTTCCATTTTAAAACTACGGCGAAAATTCTGAAACAAACTATAATTTTCCGAAAAATAAAAATGTCTATAAAATCGTAAAAAAATTTTTTTTCCGTGTATATTTTTTTTTCAGAATATGCCTTTTTATGCATATTTAACGATTTAAAAAAAAAATCAAAAAAATTTAAATTAACGCTCCCATGAATTAATCGCCACTTTCGGTGTCATCGAACCCACTGTGCATTGGCACAAAATAACTATTTTCTCAGGAAAAAATATATTTAAACGAACTTAATTTATTTCTTGAACTACTGGAATATTTTTAAGCACTTAAAGGAAGGCAGAATTGCGGTTTGTCGGCATTTTCATTACATATTTTATTAAAAAAAAATTTTTCACAACTGCTAACCGGTATAAATAAGATATCTCACTATAAAAATAACTAAAACTTTTTACTCTTTTTGATTTTTTTCAGGTTTCTTTTGATATTAAAAAAACAATTTTTTGCGAATTTCTTGATAGGTTGTAATCTAAACATTTTTTTTAATTAAATCAACAAATTTTTTAATTGAAAATTATTTTTATTTTTTCTGTGTGCACACTAATTTGATTTTCGTTTGGATATAGTAACCTGACATTAATGTAAGAATTTTTTTTTTTATTTAAGCCGTTTAATGTGGAATGATTGAATGCAATGAATTATTCTTTTTAATTTTTGTTTAATTTAAGGCTTTCTGGGTAACTTTGCGGCTAGGGCTGCGTAAAATTGTAATTTAGTTTTGGCAGCACTGTTTTACAAACACAATTGAATGTCTGCAAATGCAAGAAATTTATTTCCCACCGACTGTCTGTATTGTAGAAAGACAAAAAATAAAAAGGAAATAAGAAAAAAATAAAATAAAAAAGGAAATAAATATGCGTAATTTTAATAAAGCAAGATGTTTACATAAATAATTAAAAAAATGTCACTACATGGCGCTTTAAATGTTACAAACAAAATTTTTTTGTTAGTCCGCCTGTCTGTAGCTTCATTAGTCAACCATAGTTAGCTTTCATACTTGAATTTATTTTTCATAGGTTTCAAGTACAAATTCTAGTCTCAGCTTTGCATTGGTCTGTTTAAAAGTTTAAAGACACAAAGAAAAAGATTTGATAGTTCCTGTGATCGCTAATTAAAATCGTTCTCACCATTTTTGCAAAGTAAAAAAGAAAAAAACTAAATGAAAATCGATGAAACAGAACATGTGTTCCATACCCGTTTCCCGACATACGACATTCATGTATATACTTACATATTCGCAAACACTTTAATATTAACAAAATCCCAAGGACCTTTAAAGAACGAATTCATTTTTTAAAAGAACTAAAATTATATTCCAGCAATTCTATTCAAAATTAAAGCAATAAACTATGACGATTGAAGTTAAAGAAAAAAATTTAATTTTCCTTTAATGCAAGTTCAAAAATGTACTGGAAACAACATTCAAATTTTTTTGAGAGCCAACAAACGCAGTTTGAATGGTGTTTCTGTCTCCTTTGGTTTAAAAGTCGCAAAAAGTACCTAAGGTTAGGTTTAATTAAAAGGGGGAAGCCTTAAAGGCCATAAGTCCCGCAGGAGATACACCTTAGCTAGTGATTGGCTTGTTTTGCGCTCCTATCAAGCAAAAAAAAAGCCTCGTGGAAAAAGTTCACAGAAATACGTTGATGCGAGCAAATTCCCTCAACACCTCCTATTCTTCACCTTCTAAGTAAACCACATCTGGCAAAAATGAGATATAAAACATCAGACTCTGGCCTTTGCAAAAGCCGGGCAGTAATACAGAAAGTGCTCCATCGTTTCGAGGTCCTCTATGCATGCCCTGCAATCGCTATTCTCTGAACTCGTGCCTTACTCGTGACCCTTCAACACACTCATCATCTTGCTTAGTTCAGGCTTCCCAAGTTGTAGAATACCCCTAGTTCTGACCTCTTTTAGGTTTGCTCGCCCCATGGGATTTCGATCAATCTCCCAACTGTCTCGTTGTTCCATTGCACGCTGTGGGCATTTTTCACCCACTTTTCCAACTCGGCCTTCGTCGCAGCAAACGGCTTTGATTTCATCAGGTCAACCTCCCGCTTTCCCCTAGCCCTAATCGCCAAATTATTCGCCCAATAATTTTCAATCGCCCCCTACTGACCAAGTACCTATATTATACGATCCGGTGTTCGCAGACATAATTGCCTTTGCAGACGCTTGGCTATCCTTACATATGGTTACATCCGTCGGATATGCGTGTGATTGGGGCCAGGACAGACTTGCTGCCGGGATTCCGCTTGTAGGACAGTATTGTGATCAGGGAGGCGGAAGTAAATTTTAGTCTTCAGGTGTATAACAAAGATGCTCAATCCCATTTTTCCGTCCGCCCAAGAGCCAGCCGTAAATGAAAACGTCCCTTTGGGTATTTGCCCCAAAGTTCCGTTCAACCAATGCAGGGCAATTAGCCTTTACCTTCACTAGAGGTATGCGATCGGACAACTCTACCATTTCCGTATAACGCTCCAGTGCCTTAAAGATGTGTTGATGGTTAGACTTATAGCCCCAATTAATCCATTCCTCCAACGCCTGAAGGCCTTTGGCCACAAATGCCATCGTGTACAATGATTTAAATAGGCTGGATGCTTAAAACCGTCTTAAAATCCTTTGTAGGAGTAGTCATAAACGCCCCGCTTATCCCTAGGGAACATGTAGAATCGGAATGTTGTACTTTCTGTCCATTATTTACCACCATCCCACTGAAACGTAGGTTAGTATCGGTCTAATTACCCTCCTGTATAGCCAGTGTGTCATCTTTAGACTAAGGCCCCATATAGTTCTTCAACATAGCGCCAAACATTGGTGGGTCTTGGCTGCTCTTTTCTGAAAGTGGTGCTTCCGATCAATTTCCGATCCAGGATTACCTCCAGGTACTTGACCTTCTCGGATATCATGAGGGTCATGCCATTGTGATGGGTGTGACAATTTTGTTCACATGTTGCTTGTAACTCAAACAATTTAAAATTTTTTATAAAAAAAGGCAATGATTTTCAAGGATGGTATGTTTTTAAGAGATTAATAGCAAGTATGCACTGAAAGAACTTAGTTTCTGCATAGAATAGCCACTTGAAGACTGTGACGGTTGTGGCCTGAGAAATATGAAGATCGAGTTGTGTAAGATACTCTTAAGAACGGACTTAACTTTTTTATTTTCACGATAGTTTAAAGTGTTTTAATCCAATAATTCAGTTTTAGCGGAAACTAACATTAAGAAATAACCGCTTGGTTAAAATTAAATGGATTCAGCTCTGCGCGTTTAATCTGTTAGGTTGCAGCTTAATTACTAAGGCAATTAATAATATTACCCTTCTACATAAATGGGCATACAAGCAAAAATTCCCAAAAGTAAAATAGCATTTTGCTCCTTCAAAACTTGACTAACACCCTCTACAAATTTTAGAGAAATCAGTCCGTTATTGCGGTTGGCTATGAAATGTAAACATACAAGCTTGATTCACTTTATATATATTTATGAAATCATTCTTCTAAGGCACTGTTTGAAAACGCAACAATTCCACAATTGCAATGTTAATACAATAAGAGAACGAAAACACTTTCGCAGCAAACGAAAAATTCTAGTTCGATTGTTAAATTTAAGAACTGACAGTTTTAATGCCTTTAACAGGTTATTACAATTTTGCTAGAAATTATTTTTATAATTTTTCTTTTGTCTCCATAAATAAATGGGTTTTATTTTTTTAATTTTTAAACTTTTTCTCTGTTCATTTTCGTTTAGTTAATATTCTCAGACATTGCAAAGTTAATGTTCGATGATTGTCTATGGTATTTTCTGTTTTTGAGTTTAAATAGAAATTGATTTTTTTGTTGTTGTTATTGTTGGATTTTGTTGTGCAAAGTTTTAGTTAATTCTTGAAATTTTTGCACATTTGTGGTTTGTGCATTTTTTTTCAGTGCGTTTGGTTAACTCTTGTACTTGTTAAATAAATGTATCATTTTAAACATGATCCCACAAACAAACAGGCGGCTAGACGACAAAAACAAATAAAACAAGTAAGAGCGCTATATTCGGCTGTGCCGAATATTTTAAGCCCTTCACAACATGTAGGGGTTTTAACCCCAATTTTTCAAATTTTGTATGGCAACCATCTTAGGGGGTGGAGACAGGTTGGTAAGTATGTTTAAGCAAATTGTTGGCAAGAAAAAAGGATTTGGGATCATTCCCACATGGGAGCCCCCCTTAGGCGAGGGAGATAGGGGGTAAGTATATTCCAGGAATATATTTGGAAGCCGGTCGTACATTTTTCTAAGACCAACTGCAAGAAAGTTATGGGCGTTTTAACATAATTTTTGTAAATTATGTACGGAAACCCCCTTAGGTGGTGGAGATAGAGGGTAAGTATGTTCTATAAATATGTTTGGGAGAGAAAACTAATGGGGGTCTGTGTGTGTTATAAGGGCGACTCCGAGGAAGTAGTAGGGATTTTCACCCTAATAAATTTTGAATGGCAACCCTGTTAGGGACTAGGGATAGAGTGTAAGTATGTTCAGCAAAAATGTTCGCGAGGAAAAATTAATAGGGTCGGTCTTACATAGAGCACGTATAGGGACGACTCCGAAGCAGTTGTAGAAGTTTTTATGTACAAATCTTAGAGAAATAAACAGAGGTAGTTTTGGTTGCTTTTAGTTATCGGGCGATTTTGCTGAATTTCAATAGCAAGATTCTCGCAAGTATACCTATTGTTTGAATACCACAAACAGGTCCAAGACATATCAAGGGGATTTAGAAACTTGATTTCAGCAAATTAACGGACAGACGGACAACGGTTAATCAAATTTCCTAACTATAAGGACCAAGAAAATATATACTTTATGGAGTCGCAAATGGAATGACAAACTAATATACCCTTATTACTATTGTGAAGCGTACAAGAACACAACTTCAGGATAATGGGCTTTGGAATTGAAATTCTTGATACAATGTATTGAAAGGAACTTGCAATTTAATGACTGTCATTGCTTGTTGTGTTGCATTCAAAGCAATTAATTTTATTTTATTCAACATGTGCAAGATGAATGTATAGAAAATGAAAATCATAAATAAATTTATTTACTATCTAATATTATTTGCTTCCTATTTAAGGTAATTTCACATGTATTTACTTTAGCTTAAGCTTTTTAAATCCTTGTTTTATGTAAGATAAAACAGAGAGCTAGAGGAATCTAAAAGATCTACGTGGCAAAATTTTTCACCCTTATTGTGGTTGGCGTTGGCGTAGTCGTTTTTACTTTTTTGGTACCGTCTTACAAATACGCCAATGTTATATAAATAACACCCTTGTTGCTTTTGTGTCGAATTCGACAACATTCAAAACGACTACGCCAAACACAATAGGGCCCATTGTAAAAGGATTTCTCATTTTATAACGCCAGCACGGCTGCAAAAAGCCTTAGCCAAGGACCATAACAATGATCTCTGCATTTTAAAAAAGGCCTTATAGTTTAACACCAAAACTACGCTGGAAACATGCGTCTGCTTTTAGACACGCAATTTTTGGGGTGTATTTCGGGAGTCAGAAAGTTTGGGTTTAAGGGCTCCACATTTGACGAATAAGCACATACGCCTATGAAGAAGGATCTTCAGATGGGCTTCTCATTCTCTATATATCGCCTTGCCTGCTGCAATCCGAACAATTGCCTAAGTCATACAGACCAATCAGACTCAGTTCATTCTTTTTGAAGACTGTGAAGAAGATATTGGACATCTTCCTTAGAATGAACTATCTGATGGAGAAACCGATACACGAACTGCAATTTGCATCACGTGGTAAGCCGAACCAGGAAGGGTTTGGGGGCCAAGCAAATTGCTCTTTGTGCCCTCATCGATATACAAGGTGTATTTGATAATTAATCCTTTGAAATCCTTATCGAGTGGGTAGTACGGATGCTTGCTTACAAGGGTTGTGCCTTTCGCTCTCGGCAATTTAGCAATAACTATTCGGGCCACTCGAGGATGCCCACAGGAAGACCTGTTAAAATTTTTGCTGTAGATCCTCGTGATTAATGAGCTACTTGAGAAATTGAACTACTTGGGTTGCAAGACTTTTAATGATAGGTAGGGATGACAGTACCGTATCTAAACGCATGCAAGACGCTTTGGACATTACTCTTGTGTAGTACAGGGAACGGGGTTTAATTAATAAATCGGTGAAGGTCATATTGATACGATTTACGAGAAACAGCAACATCTCTCTGAAGAAGCCTCTATTCTTAACTCGACAAGGGGCTCTTTTGAAACGATCACTTAAGTAATGTATTATACAAGGCAATCAGGGCCTTTTACGCCTGTCAGACAGTCTGGTAAGGCATGGCACCGCCGACCATGCATGGTGTATTAGTCGCTTGACACCATAAGAACTCTACGCGACTTCTGTGTGGTCGTTGATCAGGTAGGGGCTAGGAATGTTCTAAGGTGCATTAAGCGACTTGTATTGGTATTACTAGTGTCAATTGGTGTAGTTCGACTGGTGATTTAGGGGTTTTGATTGGTACAGTCCCGACTTATCTGTAATCGACAGTACATGCTTAGGCGTCTTACGACTTTAGAATATAAATTCCTAAAAAGTAAGGGACTTTAGTGGACATATGAGGATAGCGAAAGATCTGGTTTATGATCCATTTCTTGGGCTGGAGACGATATTCCAAGGATACAGATATTTTCTAAACACTTCGATGTGAAGATCTTTGAGCGTACCACTTGGACCAACGGGTCGTGGGAGCCCGAGGAGGGTTCTTAGGTTTGGTATACCGATGGGTCTAAGCATCTGAACGGCGATGCTGGCGCTGAAGTTTTCAAAGGGCTTTAGTGATGAGTAAATATTCATCGATATATCAGGCTAAGATCTACGCTATGGGCGTATTTGTCTACGAATGTATTAAAAGAAAAAAAGGGGGGGGGGGGGGGGGGTGGGGGGGGGGTACTCAAACAATTATTCTTTATTCGCGGCTGTTCTCGTAGGAAGTAGGCTGCTCAAAGGAACGCTTAATTTGCTACCCCCTGGATTGAAGCCCTGGGGCAACGCCAGGCTATAAAATGCTTGCCTCTACCAAGAGAAAAAAACAAAAAGGAATTCTGTTTCTTGAAAGGAAGGTTCTAAGGGTCCTCACGGGTTTTAAGCCCGGTAACTGCAATCTCGGATACTATAAGCACAACATTGCCAGAGCTGACACATCGCCCTGTCTTTAGCTGTATAGAGGAGATATGTACTCCGCGAATGCCCGATACATTGCGGCAGGAGACCGCGCTTCCTGGGTGGCAGTTTTGCTACACCAGCGAGCATTTGGAATTTATTCCTGCGTCAGTTATTAGCCTTTTTATAGAGCCTATGCTTTTAGGCAATTCAAGTTACTGAACACAATGCATATTCTTGGTATCGGTACATTGTGCCAGTAATGTTTATTAGATACAAGATAAGACAAAACAAAGAAGAAAGACTTGACCATATGTTAAGAGAAAGTTATATGAAAAAGAAATGCAATAAAAAAGGAATCATAATTATATTCTTAAAAATAACGTAATTGTAGGATCAAAAGAAAGCAAGAAATTTTTTCTTATTTTTAATTTTCTTTGATTGAATTTATCGGCAAAATCAATGGAACATATTGAAACATTATTATGTTTTTATATATTCATTGTCGTACAGTTGTGATTTTCAACACATCAGAAAAGTATGTTGATATTGAAATGACGCAAAGCTGAAAAAATATAATTTCTTTACTCTTTGTAAGCCAATTTAAATCGAAAAATCTGGACAAGAAAATTTTTTTGTTAAAATCCTTTGTGGCGATCCGAATAACGGAAGAAAAATAAGGAAAACTAAAAATTAAATGAGATGACAAGTACACTAACAGGTCACACAAACACATCTATCGGACTAGGAACAGCAATTGCAGGACATGATGAGAGGGGATCGGAGCAATGACACATTTACTTTATCACTTTCAAATTTTTGCACTATCAGGCATCCGATGTTTTGTGTCTCTTCTTATACCAAACTTACTGGAGATGTACAACAGATAAAGTTGAGGAAATTCGTCCTCGTCACCGACTTTCTAATTTGTGTATTGCCCTCTTTTATCTTATATTTTTTCCTTCACAAATCTCACTGCAAAAAGAGAACAGCAGGCCGATCACATTTAAATACAAATGTTTAAAAAATCACTTCTATTTTTTTAAACAAAAATGTAAGTAAAAGTAAAGAGCAAAAGCTAAAAATGTAGTCTTGTTAAGTCCTTATTTATATTCTTATACTTATTCGTGTTTTTTACTCAAATATATTGAATAAAAGCTTATACATATATATTTCTAAAGGTTTACAGTTGTGGGTGATCAAATATTTGTAAGAAAATTGATTTTTATTCATTTAAACCCAATCTCACAAAAAAAATTCCGATATTCCATTTGCAATAGCTCTAAAAAGGAGTTGAGAGTAGAGGCAATATCTGGATGTTATTAAGGATTGGGAAGCACGATTCTCTGCGCACAATAAAAGCTACGTAGGAGCGTTTTTTCTTATTAATTTTTATTTCCCATAAATGGCTTGAGAGCAATGTCAGCTAAGAGTGTCCCTGGGGGCCGAACACTAATCGGGTTTTACATATACAGAAGAAGAGTACCTTTAATAAACCATAAAAAAGAGAGTGAAACACATAAGAAGTAACAAAAGTTATTTAAGATAACATACACAATGAAAGACTATCCATACGTTATCATAAATCGTCTTTTTTTTTGTTGGGAACTGCTCCTTGAGAGGCATCAATGAAAAGCGCAAAACACGATTTCTTCTCCGCAAGTTACAAGGAAAACTTGTATCAATCTGTGGGTCTGTTTGATGGTACGGTGCTGTCGTTTAAAGAAAAATCTGTGATTTTTTTTGTCGTTTTTGGCCTAAGCTCCTCTTAAACTATGCAGTTGCGGTTTTGGAATAACGGGTCTTGGTTGATCGCCCTTGTGAACAAGTTATCGCATAAGTCGCAAATTTCTTAGTTTGTTTGTGCATTCGTTGAATTTAGTTTTTTAGACAAAAATAAAATTAACTATTAATTTGAAATACATATGTATGTATGTTTGTTTATTATTGTATTTCTTTAAGCTTAAACTGTTTTATTTTTAGTTCGCTTACTTTCACCTTTCTTAATTATTTCCTATCTCTATCACTATTATATTTCTTGTCTAATACTTATCTTCTCTTTTTCTTTTCTCTATTTCCCAGGGCAACACAATGGACAGCATATTGTCTTCGAGTGGTGGTATGCATTACTGGCCCTACCTACCTACCTTGTCCACGTAACACAATCATAACTCTATCAGTCTTCTGTGCTAACATTTTGCTCTTTATAGTACTGCTGCAACATACTGCTCCTTTGCCTTACAATTTTGTTTTGTTTTCATCATTATTTCTGTGTGATTTTTTGCAAATTTTATGGTGGTGGCTGGCGGTATTGAAAGATATTATGTGAACACTAAATCAGTACCCAACTACCAGGAATGCAAGTACGAGAATAAATTTAAAAACAAATGAATCCATAACGAATTGTGAAAAGGAATAATATATGTATGTATGTATTGCTGAAAAAATAGAAAAAAAGAAGCCAAACTGTAAGAGAATCAGAAAGCCAACCAAGTTTAAATGGAGTAAACGAATGTGTAGAAAGAAGCCAAGTAAACGGTGGACTAAAGCAACGGTGATACTGAATTAAAAACGGCGTACATGATTTGTTTGTTATTTTCTTCGAGGACTCATGCAGTTGACTGCAAGCAAATGTTGTTTGGTTGCATTTGTAGTTAAATGCTGCAGTAATATTACTTCGGCAATATAAATATGTATATTTTAGGTTTTGTTTTACAAATTATTTTCAAATTTTTTATTGTCTTCTTTCTTTTGCCAATCCTTGAACATTATAATATATCATTTTGGAATTTTTTCTGTTTAGGGACTCTGTCATTGTCGCGTCTGTAAGAAAAAGGGGTAATGGGGAGTCATTTCCGCAATTTATGTGCTAAAACTTTTCTCTATCTAAGAAGAGACACAGATTTGTAGGTAATTATATTCTGGAAGACTTTGGTTTTTAGAAAAAGAGAGGCTAAACCCTTTACTTAAATCAGATTTAAAAGTTACTGCATTTTCCAAAATTAAAATTATTAGTACATATGGTAGTATGGTAGTAGATTTAAAAAATATTATATAATAAACGTTTTTTTGGTTTTAAAAAATTTGTATTTTGCGAGGTTGGCCAGAGATGGGACGATTCGGCACTTTTAAAATAATTTTTTCGTATTTTTTTATACCCTTCTCAAAGTATAAGAATAGTCATTGGTTTTTCATTTTGTTTGTAATTTCTACAATATTCACTTGTGACCCCATAAAGTGTTTATATTCTGGATCCTTATAGATAGGGAAGTCGGTATAGCCATGTACGTCTGTGCGACTGTTGAAATAAAGTTTCAGGTATAAGATTTTAACAATCAGATATTTATATCCTTTTTTGTTACGCTATATATCGGAAACTATAACAGCGATCGACTTTTAATTACCTATTTCACTATAATATTTACATTTTGAAAAAAAAATAGTCCGATAGGAGCAGGGTCAAAGAAATACCCCGTACAAACCAACTATTTTGATGAAATTTTTGATACGGCATATCTAAAAATCTATAACAACTATCGACTTCAAATTTACTACAAAATAATTGTACAACACGTTGAAAAATAATAATTGATATAGGATCAGGCGGAACGGTAGCCCCAATAGGATTAAACTAATTTTTGGTTTATTTATAAATTTCACACTAAATAAAAAAAAATTTTAAATCATGTCTTTATCATAGTTTTCTAACATAAGTTTTCTCTCAATGTGTAGATATGATAAAACTTTCGCTTAAGCTTTACAAAAAGTTCTAAAAATTTTTTAAGCTTAAAAAGGAAAGAAAAGTGCTAACTTATGTACATATGTATGTACTAGTTTTGGAAACAAATAGAATTAAAGTCAAAAAATAAAAACAATATAATAAAACAGGAAAGGAATTTCAGCACTAAAGACTTACGATAGCTCCCCCATGCAACTGAACAAAAGGCAACATCAGCAACAAATGATGTGTTTTGAACGATAATGATAACAACACAACAGCTACGATGATAGCAGCAGAGACAAATGAATCCTCTAATGTAAAGCGTGCCCCTACATTTAAAGTGCCAGACAAATCAACAGAAAAATTGGAAATATGTAAGAGAAAGATACAACAACAACCTGCGTAAATAAGAAAAAAGAAACAAATACAAGAGCAAAATGATTCAACGTAAACGAAAAGAAAAAAACAAACAAGGATAAAAAGGAAAAAAAGAGAATTCTACAATGTTGTAATCATATCAAGTGCAAAATGAAACTAACATCTACAGCAGAAGCAACAAATACAACATTGAAAACACAAGTAAACAAAACAAATACAACATTTAATCCATGAATGGAATTTTGGAAGTTTTGTTTTTATTTGTTGTACGTTCAATCGTTCCATGCTCCAGCCACGAACAGCAGGTTGGATAAATATCTAGATGGATTCACGAGCATTAAAGTATCGATGAGAACAAATGAGAACCATTGAATGCAGTAACAAAAAAAAAAAAACTAAATACTCGATAGAGTGTTGAATACACGAAGACATAAAAACGTGATATGATTGTACTATCTTTAACTTTGTTATAAGATACATACATAAGTAATACTCAGTTCAAAAAACCCAATTTTACAGTTGTGGTAATAATAGTAGTAAGCCTTGAAAAAATTATGTAGTCTGTACTTAATACAGGGTGTCCGCCGGCAAGGTATACTACTTTGTTTGTTTATAATTTTTGATTAAATGAAAGAGAATGGATCTAATATTGGTTTAGTTAATGTCGAAAATTGTATATGAAATACAATATCAGATAAATGTCCGCCTCTATTAGCCTCACAAGTGCGAGTCCCATTTGAGCACATTTTTCATTACACGAATATTTTGTTTGAGTTGCTCCAGCGTTTCTGATTTGTTTGTATAAGCCTTGCTTTTTAGATATCTCCACAAAAAGAAGTCCGGAGCAGTCAAATCAGGCCACCGTGGAGGCTAATCAACATCACCATTTCTTGAAATAACTTGTTGCGGAAAGAGGTCTTGCAGTAATTCCATTGAAATTCTGGCTGTATGCGAAACAAATGCAAATCCTTGTGCAAACTTGTGGCCAAAGTTGTTCTTTGAGCATAAAGATCCTAAGCACGATGTCGAATTGTGGTTGATTGATTGTTTTGAACACTTTCTTGACCAGCAGTCATGTTTTAGGCGATCTTGCAGAACGTTGTGGTCCCTGCTAGGGCCTATCAGCTGCAGTCCCTCTTTCTTCGAAATCATTCACTACGCGATAAATAGTGCGTCTTGTTGGCACGTTGTTTCTCCTAAAAACTTCACGTTACTTTCCCATCGTCGCAGGAATAAATTTACCACGTCTCTACTTAATGACTGCCGAATATGAACTGTCAAGACTAATTTTGACCAAAGTGAGGGGAAAATAAAATAGTATACCTTGCCGGCGGACACCCTGTATTAGCTGTTGCCACATACCTGTAGCAATACTGGTCATTCTTTGTACCTTAATAAGTTTGTATTGTAATAACATGCCACAGAACAACTATTTTTAGGGCTAATGACACAAATTCTCCTCAGGGTATTAAATTACACTTTTTGCGTTTTGTATGTAATACTTCAGAAAAGGGATTGATCCTTACTTGATCATCACTGTTTTCCCTAAATAAAGAAGACCTCCGCGTACTTATGTACCTCTAGTTATCAGTAAGTTAATATTATTTCTACTATATACATATGTACAAGTACATGTATTAGTCTGTATGTGAATTCTTGCCGCGGCGCACAATGGTATGAGTTCATACATTTTTGCGCAAAATATATAGGAAGTAGAAACATTTAAAAATTGAAAAAAAAAGTTGAGAAAAAATAGAATGTCATTTAAATTGGCTACGCCCACTGCCCACTTCTTATACAATCCAAACTAATCATTTCTTATAAAATTCGTCCTATTCAAGCAAAAATACTTATGGCCAGTTTTTAAGTCAAATAATCACTTCTAAGATCTATTTTAACACAAAATTAATTTTTCCAGTTAAAACTTAATAACAACATAAGATTGACCACATAATCTTGTGCATTTAAATAAAAATTAACCCCCATATTCATAAAAAATAATTTAAGGTTATTTAGCGCTTTTTTGACAGATATCTATGGCGTAATTGCCAAATAAGCCAACAGTTTCCACTGTTTGTTTTGCTTTACAGCTGTTTTTGAAGGGACATTTTCGACAAAGTTTTGTTTTTGTAACGTTGCCACATTTTTATAAAAAGCAAATACCTTAATCAATGAATGACTAAAAAAATTGAGCTGAATTTAAGTCATATTTATATTTGAATGAAAATTTGTCAAACAACTTATACGCTGTTTTTATAAGCCAAGTAGTGATCGTCTGGGTACGAATTATATGTATTTTGTTTTTGTTTGCAACAACAAAATACATATAATTCGTACCCAGACGATCACTACTTGTCTTATAAAACAACACATTAATTTAATACATCTACTTTCTAAAATAAAAAATGTTTGGTTTTGTTTTATTAAATTCAATCACGCCCACCGCCCATTTCCTATATACTTTGTTTTTATTTTAATTGAGAACTTAGTTACGCATTTTAGAATTCACATTTGTATATAAAAACACAACAACGATATAGAAAAAACAGTACTTTAATTTAGGTAACAAAATTTTGCGCATCATTATTTGTTCGGGTTTCTCTTTTAAGTAACAAATAATGCATTAAAAATAATCTCAAGTTCTTAATAAGTTCAGTACTTCGTAGGATAACTTTTCTGTTTAATAACTTCCTTAGACGGTTTGGCATATTTTTGGCTATTCTAGTTGTATAAGCTACCGGAATCTGATCCCATTCATCTTGCAGTCTCGATTTCAGTTCTGTTATGGATGTTATTTTATGTTTGCGGATACGCCGGTCCAACTCATCCCACAATTTCTCAATTGGATTGAGGTCTGGGGATTGTGCAGCTGGGTGGAGAATCTTAGGGAAATTATAAAGTATTCATTCTTGAATTAAGCGCGACTTGGGATTCGGGACGTTATCTTGGTAGAATTTAAATGTATTCGAAATTCCCAGTTTATTGGCACTGTTTTTCAAGTTTTGCCGGAGAACATTCATATATGACTATTTATTCATTATTCCGTTAATACAAGTTAAAACTAATTTCCCAACCCTTTAAGCTCCCATACAACCCCACACCATAACATGTCCGTTACCATGTTTTACGGTTGGTTGGCTTTCAAATTTGTGGCCTAAGTTGCTCGTTTGGTTTTCGCCACACCATTACACGTCCATCGGACCGAAATACATTACATTAACTCTCGTCAGCAAAAACAACGTTATTCCACCAAGTTTCAGGCTTTTGGGCGTGCTCGCTGGCCAAACTCAAACGAGCTCTTCGATTGCGTAAACTCGAATATTAAAACCTTTTTTTCTTATGATTCTCCAGAAAGTGAATGCGGATACTTCATTCTTTAACCAATTTGGAAGCACTTAAACGTGCGTCAGCTGCTATTTTGCATACAATCGAACTTTCCTCCCGTTCGGTCAATTTTTTTGGTTGGTCTGTTTGCTTTGCGAAGTGTATCCGCCCATCATTTTTGTGTCTTATGACTATATCTTCAACTGTATTTGGCTTCATATTCAGAATTTCGGAATTTTCTTTGTATTTCTTACCTTTTTATAAAGAAAAATAACAAGTTCTCGTTGTTCTAAAAAAGTGTTTTTGCCTTTAAACTGAAATTTGTAGAATTTGCGTCGAATAGAATTTTAATCACACAAAAATTTTGTAATTTTGCACTTTTATTTATTTATGTTCTTATATCACAGAAAAAGTAGTCTAATTCTACGATTTTTGCAAATAACATAGGAAACCTGAAAACAAATGACGCCTAAAAAGCAGTGTTAAGGAACTCTTATGGTTGTGTGATCCGACTCTAGGTTCGCATTTCCACAACATGACTTAGCCAACGTAAATGTTGCATTTTAAAGAACACCTTTCAATATCGGCAAATAGTATACGACACCAGGGGCCAAATCGTCGCATTCGATTCGAATCGAAATTTTAAAATTTTTATTTGAATTCCTATACCTAAAGCATTGACAACTCGATCGATCGAGTGAAATTTCGATTCGAATCGAATGCGACGATTTGGCCCCAGTATTTTCTGTTACGAAGAATCTTTTTCTCGAAAACTCTAATTACTGTCTTATCTGCTTTTCCAAGTACACATGCTTTGAAATCATATAAAGGCACAAGTAGTTTCAGTGTCAGTAGTTCAAAATAACATCTAACTTAAAGCCAATTTCGTCCTACTTTTTATTTCAAACCTAATGTTGTTTGATTTGATTATGGCAGAATCAAAGTAAATAAAATCGCTTAAAACCCCTTTGACCGAATGAGGCTGTCAACAGCGGCGTTGTAGTGTTGTATGTGTTGATCTGTTTTTCTTTTTGTTATTTTCCATGGTTTGGCGTAGTGTGTATATCTGGTCGATGGTGGATTTTCAAAGCCTTAAGCCGTGTTGAAATGGCCAAACTATCTCGCTGACTTTAGATTTTGTTCTTTCACACAATACGCTTGATAGTATGTATATTGTAATCACTGAGAAGGAGACTTGTTTTCTCTGTAGTTGGCACATACTGTCTCGTCTCGTTTTTTGTGCACAGAAAAAAATTCACTGAAGTTCTAATCTTCAGGTTTTCGTTCATCTAGCCAGATTTAACAATCAAGATGATGCATATGCTTTATCAGCTTGTCGCCGCAACTTATTGGCCACTGCCACCTTATTATTATTTTAAAGTCGGTTTACTGCATTTTCGACCACATTCTGGTTAGGCAGTATTACCTCAATACCGTCATCTGGGATTGGTTCTGTTCGCTGTTACTATCGAATACCAACATATGGTGTTTTATTCTTTGAAAGGTTTTTGGGATTTTGTTTTTATCATGAACATTTTGATATGCTCGTTTTTAAACCTTTCCATTTCTTTATTCCTTATTTAAAACAGACGTTAAAACACTCTCCTTACGTTACATTCTCATTGCAAAACGTGTTGCTTGCCGTGTATGCCGTATCCTTCGACACTCTTTGTCGTACCAGGGACTCTTTGGGGAAGACTTTTGGTACCCAAATGTGGGTATTGCGGCTTCTTTAATGGAGTGGACAATGCTTTTGTCATTGCAATGCATTATAAGCGGGGCAAGGAGCGCTTTATTTAAGCACTTGGGCCATTCAAGCGGAGAAAGCTGTTTCTGTCTTTTGTGTCGAACATCTAAAACACTTCCGTATATCACACATGATCTACCTGGTTTTTTGTTGTTTGATTTAATTTAATTTCCCGACTGTTAGACCAAAGCTATTTTTCCTTCCTACTTTCGCACTAAAACCTTCTTTGACGATTTAAATGACATGATAGGGACATCGGGTCATACGCCCTATCTAGAAGCTAGTAAGTTATATCTTTTGTCTTCAGGCCTTCGGTCTGCTTTTATACAGATTGCGACTAGCCTCTCATTTACCGGAGTGAGACCGAAGATGAGATGTTTGAGTTTCCGGCTTGCCATTTCTTGTTTTATGGCAACAATAATACAGCACGTTGCCTTTTGGTGTAGATGCGACACCATTCTAATTCAGTGTAGGCATCTTTCTTTATGTAGAGTTCGAACATTCTAGGCGTAGGTTTGCAAATTGTCCTTAAAACGTTTACGGAGGTTGTCCACATGAAAGGATCCATTATTCTTTCTTCTTTTTTTTTTCAAAGTAGGCAAGTTTTTACAAGGGTGGGTTACTAACCCGGCGCCTCAATAACATTTTATCGTTTTTGTGGGTAAACCCAAGGCGAATCTTATCTTACTTCTTTTAATGGGTACTAAACGCAGCTACCCCAGGTCACACTAAGAGGAGGTCAGTGTCCATAGTGTGGATGGAGATGGGACCAAGATTGGTTTAGGCTTTGCCAAGTCATAGCCAATCAGAGCCGTAACTTAATATCCAACGTCTCCTAGATCAGAATTTTTGTAAGGCCATTTTAATTCGCTCAAATCTAGAAAACCAAAAAATTATTTCTTTTTTAATAAAAATATCGTTCAATTAAAATGGTAATTACGTGTTAAAAAGTATCATTAAAAACTAATTTTAAAAAACTGCCACAAAAATACTACTGTGCGGTGTTTTATTTGCAGCGAAAATGTTGTGTGTGTAGATTCACAATTTTAATATTGTCACTTGAATGTAAGAGTGTATGTGTGTTGCTTTGTGAAATTTAAAGAAAGGGCATGTAAATATACACCCAGAAAATTATTACAGTAACTGACTGTAAGTTATTTAAGAAGTATTCCGTAGAGTTATTTTTAAATAAAGAAAACGTTAAATTGTAGTACTTTTTAACTGGTTTTGGACAGTTATTCACAAAAATGAGTACACAAAAGTACTGATTATCAGTTGGATTTAATTTTTCCAGTTATTTTTTAAGAAGAAGTCAAACGACTTAATGGTTGGAAAACAGCAACAAAACATTTACTTTGTTGGAATTTTTTTTTGGAAAATGTTTTTAAAAATAACAAGAGCATTTTTATATGCTTTGTATTCTTCGTCGTTTTATTTCAAGACATACATTTTTATATCCTTCGTTCTAGGTTACATTAAATAAACTCCGTTTGCATTTTTGGATAACAATAGTACCGTTTAACGAGTACTGTTAATGAAAATAAGTTTTTGGTGCCGAAAATACATTTTACTTGACTGGTGTTTGCAAGAAAAATTTGCTTTTCAAATAAATAAGTTTCTTTATTTTTGGATTAATGCTTGTCTGTTAGTCAAGTGTTGCCAAAGAGACTTTTAATGATATGAAAAGTAAACTTCGTCCTAACTTACAAAAATAAAACAGAAGGAAAACACTCATACCGTATCCCTTTTCCTGTTACATGTCAGTTCAAAAAATGATGTTTACAACCAAAAGACACTACTACCGTTCAAAGAGTACTGATGATGAAATTGCGTAGCTGCTAGTAGCGGTAAAAAGCCTGCTTTTTTCAAATAAAAGTTTCTTTCAACATTAACGGAAAATATTAATTTCTTCTAATAAAAAGAAATTATATGAACTTAAGCCAAATTAAAAAGCAAACATTTGTATTAAACAATAAATAAAAATAGCAAAAATACTTCTTAGCAAAAAAAATTTTTAAATGCATTAAAGTCAAAATAATGAAAAACAAAACAAAACATGTAGAAATTTGTTGTTTTCTGTTATTTTCTATTGACATTAAAAACAAATCAAAAATCAGTTAATTATATAATTTCCTTCATGTTAATTTTTAGTGTTTAAATTTAACAGAAGTTTTTTCTTGATTTAAATGAATATCTTGTTTGAGGTGTTCTAAATGAATATCCAGTTGTTTTAAGTTACATTTCCAGTTTATTAAACCTAATTAATTTTTCTTAGTGTAGAAGGACACCATCATCAACTTTTAACCACAACAAAAACGTAAGAAGAAAGAATAACTTTAGAAGTAGAATGGCAACAATCCGATGACGACATTGTGCTTATAATAATTCCATAATGTCTACACTTGTCATTTATTACTTTAGATTTTTTGTTGTTATTTTAATACGAGTACATATGTAGAAATTTAATAAGAGAGAAGAAAAAAAGCGAGATTAAAGAGTACAAATGCAACTAAAGTGGGGTCATATGTATATGTTTTTTAAGACCAATTGAGTGATTGTCTCTGACGATTTATGTGCATTTTGTTTTTGTTTACAATTAAAAAATACACATAAATCGTCCAAGACTATCAATCAACTGGCTTCAAAAAAACAGAACATTAATACAAATTTTTGTTTTATTTCGACTGAATTATCTTGTCAAAACTAATTAAAAATTTATTATAAAATAATTTAAAACTATTTTTTCCAGTTTTTGAACTCGCTTCATAGCTGTTGGTGACTACAACGCTAAGCATAGTTACAGGGGCTCCAGCCTTATTAGTCCCATACGTTGTGTTTTGTATGATTCCGTGCCTCAAGTGGGACTTATCGTTATTGCAACTGGACAACCAACCTATTGGCCAACTGAACACAATAAAATTCCAGACGTTATCGATTTAAACGCAACAAAAGGTATTTCTCCGGACCTTTTTCAGGATTAAGCTTCCTTGGATCTATATCCAGACCCCCAATTACAATAATTGATTTTATAGCTTAAATACCTTCCGCCAGACTAAATACGACAAAATTTCTCGGCCGATGTGCAACAGCTTTTATAAAAAACAAGCTCTTATTTTTAAAGCCATATTAAGCCTTAAACATTTCCCGCCAGTATGGAAAGTTGCCTTAGTAAAGATGATTGCTAAGCCTGGAAAAGATCCTTCGAAGTTAGAGTCTTATAAGTCTGTTACCAACTATGTCCCTACATGAAAACAAGGTGACCCCGATCTTGCATGATAATAACTCCATTCCAAATCACCAATTTGGTTTTAGAAGTCAACATAGTACCATCCAAAACAGATTGGCACAGGTTATAAGAAAAGCCTTTGAGAAAAAAAAGAAAAGCATTTCATGGATGTCTCTCAAGCTTTCGATTAAGTATGGCATGAAGGCCTGTTTAACAAACTTAAGATAAACTTGCCAGTTAATCTCTTTAACCTTTTTAAAGGTGCATAACCGGCCGGAAATTTATGATAAAAGAAGGAAACTACTTAACTTGCCTTCCACCAATAGGTGCAGGCGTGCCTCAAGGGAATATCATAGGACCGATTCTGTACTTGCTTTATGCATTATGGATTATTGTAATGTAATGTAATTTAATGTAATGTAATGTACCCACGTAACTTTTACTTTACGCTTGGAAACGTGCCCTAACCGTCATTAACAACCATACGGTGCCTCAACGGTTTGAGACGAGATATATTGGCATTTATCTGGATCGCCGCCTCACGTTGAAGTCACATAGAGATACGCAGTTGACACAAATGAAACGTAAAACGGCCTAAATTCATTGGTTAATTGGTAGAATCTCTGTGCTACGTCTCGATTGTAAACTTCTGCTATACAACTCAATTTTGGAACCGATTTGATGCTACGGAATACAATTATGAGGCACTACTTCCGCCTCCAACATAGAAATTACTCAACGCCCTTAAAACAAAATCCTAAGAATGATAACTGGTGCTCCTTGGTATATTAAAAACAGCAACATCTAAGAGGATCTACAAGTTCCACTAATTATATACGAAATTTTTAGTCTTGCACTGGCTAGACCTATTTAAATTATAAAGCTTTACGATTTGAATACTTATTGCTAATTCGCCAAAGGCGAAGATTCAATACTAAAAATATTGAATTATAAAATTTAACTTTGCACTTAGTTTTCTGTGTTAATATCCGTATACGAGTATACATTTGCCTGGGTTAAAAAAAACTTTATCAATTACCACAAGTTTTGAATTTTTAAGTGACAAAAATTTTTTTTAAATAAACTGAGAACCTGTAAAAACTTATTTTCCATTTGGACATACATATTTGGTTATACTTGCATTTACTTAAAATAAACCATCCATGCAACTGCAAAAATCTTCGTCTAAGTACAAACAACTATTATCCTTAAAAAATAAAACATCTTCTCATGCCTTGAAACTATTTATTTGACTTTATTTTATTGTCTACTTCGAATTGCTGTCTGGTATGAAACAGAACTAAAACACAGACAAAACCATAACATTAAAGCAGACGCATGGGGCAAACTTCTCCAGAGCCAGCAACTCCAGACACTTTACAATAAAAGCAAAATTGAAAAAAAAACAAAAACAAGTAAGGGCGCTATATTCGGCTGTGCCGAATCTTATTTACCCTTCACATTGGTCTTTTAATATACCCAGCCGAGTTATTTTGTATTGCAAATAATATAATAAAAATACCTTGTGTGAGTTTTAAAGTCCATAGAAAATTTTACAAAACGTTAACGTTCGTATGAATAATAGAAATAGATGAGGAACGTTTGAGGTCGACAGTAATGCAATTTTTTGACATTATTTATATTAAAAGGTTAATAAAAGTTGTTAATTTTTATGGGATGTTCTGCTCCTCTCCAACTTTTTTTCCAAAATGTATGAATTATTTGATTATTACTTTTTGTGGAATATTCAAAGTCGATAGTTGTTATAGTTTCCGAGATAAAGCGTATCGAAAATTTCATAAAAATTGTGAATTTGTATGGGAGCTACCCCATATTCACCCCCTATCCAAAAACATTTTTCTTCAAAGCGTAGACTTTTTTGTCCAATTACTTTTTGTAGAACATTTTATTTCGATATCTGTTACAGTTTCCGAGATATAGCGCATAAAATATTTCACCAAATTTGTGCAATTGTAGGAAAACTACCACTTCCCCTGATCCTATCTAAAAAAAATTTTCCGTTATTTAGGTGCCTACTTTAAGAGTATTCGTTCCAAGTTTTGTGGCAATAGTGACTATACTTACTGAGATATATAGGGATATATGCACGGATTTTGTCCTAAAAAAATGGATTGTTTTGGGTTTTCGCTTATATCTCGGTCAATAGTGAACCGATTTCGCTGATTGTTAGCGGGATATTTGTAATCGTTTGACACCATTAACTGATCTGTATCTTTTTATTTGACTCCGGAAACTTGATTTCAACAGACGGACAGACGGACATGGCTATATCAACTTCCCTATCTATAGGGATCCAGAATATATATACTTTATGGGGTCGCAAATGGATAATAAAGAAATTACAAACGGAATGACAAACTGATATATACCCTTATCACTATGTGAAGGGTATAACAAAATAAACAAATAAAAAATGCACAAAAACTGGATTTACGTTGTCTCTAACTAATGAAAGCAACAAATTGTTAAACAAAAAAAAAAAAAAAAACAAAAGAAGAATTTTCACCACGATTTAAAGAAAACATTTGATGCAATTTTTGTTTACTTTTGCTGCTGCAAACATTCAAACATTATTGCATACATTGGTACGTGTTGTTGCAGTAAGCAACGTAATGCAGCACCAGAGTCTAAGCTTATGTGCAAACTCAGCAAAGAAGAAAATCTCACCTCTTTGTCTTTGTTTTTGTTTTTATATAATGGGAGGCAATTTTTTATTTTATTTGGAAAACACACCAAGTAGTGCATAGAAGTCACCAATGCTTAAAACCATTAAAGATAGGGACGATGAATTCGGAAACACATACACCCAGAGAAAAAACAACCGAAAATCAACAATTTCCACCTTAAATCAACAAAAAACAACTTTGAAAATGAGCCAAGGTGGAAAATTTTAAAATCAACAACGTTCAACTTAGAAACCACTTTAATCTAAAATCGATGTTGGTTCAACCTTGATTTAAGGTTGTTCATAATTGATTCAACATCGACCAACGTTAAAACAAAATTTTCCAATTTTTAAATCCACAATGAACATTATTCATTTAAGAATATTCGGCATTGTTTCAAAGTTGCAAAGTTTTTAATTTAAAATTGCAAGACTTAGAATCAACGTTGAGCAACCTCATTTTGAAAATGTAGCGTATTTGAATTAAAAATTATCAGTGTTGATTTAAAGTTGCAAACTGCACTGATACAGCTGCACAGTGGGTTGGTATTTTGAATTTTATACTTACGTTTTACCTTTTTAATTAAAACTAAAATTATTAATTTTTTGTATGTTTTATTGAACACAATTCTTAAACTAACATTTTTGGGCGGATATAAGTTTTTCCATTATTAATACAATAAGAATGCATGGGAGCACTATCAAAACACAATATATTGTATGCATAAATTTCATTATAAGCTTCTTCAACTATTTCATATGATTGAAGGTGATTGCAAAATTGCTGTAAAACAATTGGATAACACAAAATATATACATTTTTATTTTGATAAATAAATAAAAATATTTTAAATGCCTTAAAGTAAGGTTCTTGTTTTGCTATATAATAATTTGTTTTGTATTTTGTACCTTTGTATATAAGTTCTTTAAATGTTATAACTTGTGTAAAATCAATTTCTTTGTTTAATAATATTTTATTAAAATAAGTGTCTTTAGTTATATCTGACATTGGATATTCTTCAAAATTTTGGGGCAAGTCATAAGAAAATTCATGTTCCAATAAAAAGTGTGCAAATTTTATGCCTGATTTAATGGCTAAAGAGTGTGACGGATTTACTCGTGATGTAATATTTTTTAAATAACTCTTGGCTTCCTTGTGTTTTCCTTCGAAACGCATTGCCCAGAGATATTTTAATGAACCACATTTTTTAATTGCCGTTACGTAATGTACGAGAAAATGATGTTTTGGTTTTAAGGGGCCATATAGATCAATATATGCCTTATGATGTTTTTCTATTAAAATTTTAAGTGAAGACAAGTCTTCAACGGTGAACTTTGATTTCAATACAAAATCAATTATTTGCAGCAGTATTGTTAACACCTGCCAGTGCTTATTTGAAGTAGGTATTATGTCACCTATCATTAACGGTAAAAAATGAATAAAACACCAAACTTCAACCGCTGTCATTTTTAAATTATATGATCTTATTTTTAAAATACTTAAAGGAGGAGAATTATTTCCCATTTCTATTTCACCAAATGGAAAAAATTTTTTTCTACAGTTTATAACATTTAAACTAATTATTTCATCGTCTATTAACCCTTTTAAAACGTTGCAAACGTCATAAACACATATTCCTTCAAACAAATCATGCATTATGTCAAAACAGAAATTGTCAGTAACATTAAAACTATTTAAATTGTTAAAAATACATTCATTTTTCACACCAGTTTCTTGAAAGTTGTCTATCACCAAGTCGTTTTGATAATCGAATGAATTTCTTAAACTGTTGCTATATTCGAAAGCATCGATTTTCATTTCCTCTTTTGATCTTTTGCAAACACGGCAATATCTTTTTGAATTAAAAGATTGAACGAAACCCAAAATACTATTCATTCCTAGATTATCACCCACAATTACACCTAAAACGAAGTATATTTTTTGTCTGGAAGTTTGAGTAACAATTTCAATACCTTCTTCTTCTAACAATTTGAGCTCTTCAACTAAATGATAGAATGATTTTTCATTCCCGCAGTCCTTTAAATTTTTAGTGGATATAAAAGCGCCATGAAATATGTAATCTAATTTTGATAGTAAATATGAAGGAATAGTAGGAAAGTTGAAATAGCACCCACATATTGAATATGTATGACTACCAAGGGGGTTGTTAATTTGAAAATCGTCAAAAAAAAGTGTATATGGAATAACTAAATCGGATTCAAAACGCTGCTTTTTACTTTTAAAGATTTCTCCACTTGCGAAGTTAGTTAAAAATGGACTCTGAAAAGATTTTTTGGTGCATTCTAAAGTAATATCTAAAAGACCAGGAATTTCGAAAATTTTTTTAAACTGAAATTGTAGAGGTAAAATGAAAATATCAGCAGTTTTTGGGTTTAAAGTGGGATTTCCTGATACAGTTTTTTCGGTTATTTGTTGTTGAATTACTACACATTGTGGGCGCTCATAGAGATTTATATCTTTTAGGTATTTTAAAAATTTATATTCTGATTGTAGTTCTGAAAAAGGCTCTTGAATAAATCTTAAAAGTAATTCCAAGTCTCTTTTAACGTCACATACTTCATATACATCTAATACACTTATAATAGCTGAAGAGGTATCAGAAACTAATGAACACATCATATTTTGAATATCATGCACCTGTTTTCTCGACATAGTATTTTTTGCATGTAAGCTTAATAATGTTTTCAATAGTTTACTTTTAAGATTTTTTATTATATTTAAAGTTTGAGGCTTTGATGTTGTACTATTAAGTGGAATAGTTGGTGAAACTCTGCTAGATGGAACCAAAACTGTCGATAATAACGGGTTATGCACACTGTTAGTCTGATCTGTGTTTCTATTTAAAACAGTTTTAGTCTTTACTGAAATCTGTCTTACATGTTGGGTCTTCAAGTGTTTTCGAAAAGAAGGATAATTTGAAAATGCTTGGTTGCATCTATTTTGCTTGCAAATAAGTTTAATCAATTTTCCAGCAATAAAATGATTTAATTTTAAATGGCGTATTAACAAGTCAATTTCTATAAATGAATCTAGGCATTTGAAACAAACATACATTTTTATTGGTCTGATTTGTTATTCATAAATGTTAAAAGAGATGTAATTTTTGCAGATTTTATGTCATAAACTGTAGATATTTGAAAAAAGAACTTTTGAATAAACACCCAAGATGCTTCACATGCTTGAGGATATTTTAGTGAAAAGACATGAAAAATTTTGAAGCAGATATCCAAACTTTCAATAAACGAATTAAATTTGTAAAGAGTTTTATCGAAATAAACATAAAACGATTTAACAGTATTTTCAGAGGGCCCTTCAGCAATTATAAACGGTTGAATTGTCAGTCCAATAAAATAATACTTGCTTGTACGTTCCGCAATTTCAGCTTCGTAATTGTTGAGTGATGTGAGACGAAAAATAAAACTTTCCTGTGCATCGATAATTGTTATTTTTTTTTTTAATTTACCATCTTCATCTTTAAAACGTGTTGACGGAAGTAGGACTCCAGTAAGAAGTAATAACAGTATGTAGTCTTCAGCATCTGGAAACAACAGTTAAAATTATACTTACATATAAACATGTTTGTTTAAGTATATATTATTTTGAACTATAATTACCTTTATTTTCAGTAGATTTGGCGAGAGAAAACAATTGCTTACAATAAACGTTGTGAATATTATCTTTAAAGTATGTTTTGATTTTTTGCTTAAACATATCCCATTTTTCATAAAGCATATATTCTTTGTCCGGGTACATAATATTAAAGTCGATTTTAATCTAGGTAAAAAAGGTTAAAGAAAGTTTTTATTTAAAATATATTTTATAAAAAACTATATTTATACATAAACACACATATATGCAGTTTCATAAAATTATTATATTTTACTTACAAGTTCAGGAGCTCGAGCATCTGAGTACTTAGACCAAGCTATCAAAAACTCATGATTATTAAGTTGTTTTAAATCTTTCTGCCTTAAATAGTATGTTTTTTTCCATTTTTCGCACACTTCCTGCCAGTTAGAGCTATCTCTATTAAGAGATGTTTTTAATGCCAAGGCGATTGACTCATTTATTTGTACTACCTGATCATTATCGTCACATTTTAATTCTAAAATGGATTGGTCAGGCTTTTTAGCATGTTTGCACCTTGCGTTAACATATTTAGAATATAATTTTCCGCTAGGATTCTTTTTGCCCTGACGTGCAATATAATAGTATTCCTGTTAAAATTTATTCATAAAAACTAAGGATTTTAAAACAAATTATAACTTTACCTTTGCAGATGTTTCACTGGGAAAAATTTCACAAATATCATTAACGATGCCCGAAAAGTCATTCGGTTTTAGAGATAATTTGTTGCAAATAATTTCTTCTATAATAATATTTATTATATCGTCGCGGTTGTTATCGGTAAGCTTTTGAGATTGTTTATATGATTCTAAACATGATTGTCCCTTGGTAGTGCGGTTTAATAAATCTGTCAAATCCTTTTAGTTAAAATCAACAGTTGTAGAAGTTATATCAAAAAATACTACAACAAAACATTACCTTATTTAAAACACGTTTCATTGATGAATTTGAAGAACACGGAGAAGGAGCACTTGTATTGAGCCAATGTTGAACTTTGCTTGGGTTCGATATTGTTTCGTCGTCAATGCCAAACTACAACGAAATCAAAACATATGCTCATAATAATAGAATTCCAGCAAAAGTAAGTAAGTAAAAAAAGTAAATTAGTAAGAAAAATTCATACTTCTTTTTTACGCCACATAAATAACTTCTCTCTAAACTCTACGCGAAGTCCTAGGTGGGGGATTGCTTCGACAAGGTCATGTTTTTGAATATACTTCAAGCATCTGTATGTCACATTAGCAGCTTTTATAAAAAAGGAAAAAATATATATATTTTTTTACACAAGCCTGATTACAGAGTTAAATTATACAAATATTAACTTACCTTGTAATGTAGGCAACAATTGAAGTAGATTAAATTCATTTAATAATGACTTTAATTTGCCTAGGTCATCGTCTTCAGCAGAGGAAGTTGCTGTAACCACATACTCCGCTGAATGCTCTTCAAGATAAATTGCTTCTGAGCTTTCTAGAGGTGTCCCTATTGCAACTACGTCATCATCGCATATTATTTCATTGATAAGCTCAAAGTTCTCCATTTTTATTTATTTTTCGCTACGAAGACACACAATTTTTAATAAAAATTTAAAAAATACACTTTTAATGTTTTAAAAACACTCTTTAACTCGATTCGACGCGCAGATTTCACACGAATAAAATTTCTTTCCTTTTTTCATACAATAACAAGATTTCCATCTTAAATTAAAAATGTCCCACTTAGATTTAAAGTTGCACAACCTTAAATCACAGTCGCACAATCTTACATTAAAGTGTACCAACCTTAAATCAAATATACGTATTTGATTTAAGCATGAAACAATTTTAATTTAAGGTTGTTTCACTATGAAAATATGTTCAACAATGTTTGTATTAATTTTATAGATGTTGTTACTTTGAATTAAAAATGTTCGTTCTTAATCTAAAGTTGTACGTTTTTGAATTGAAAAATGTGAATGTTTGAATTAACATTGATGCATTTTCAATTTAAATCCGACTTTGTTAAAATTTTGAAAACATTAAAATCAAAGATGTTCATGCTTAATTCAACGTTGAATGTTTTTAAATTAACAAAAACGTTTTTGATTTAAAAAAAAATATTAGTTTCTAAGTTGTTTAACGTTGATTTAATGTAGTTTTACTTTGATTTAAAGTTGTTACATTTTGATTTAACGTTGAAATGCTCAAAGTTGCAAAATTTTTAATTTAACATTGATCGGCTTTGATTTTAAGTTGTGATTTTTCTCTTAGTGTAGACTTTTTTGATTTTTATTATTAGGAAAAAATATTAATTAATATTAATAATATTAATATTAATTAATTAAAACGAAGGTTTGGTAAATATATAAAATTCAATTAGATTAGTTTATATACATATACAGGGTGTCCGCCGGCAAGGTATACTACTTTATTTGTTTAACATTTTTGGTTGAATGAAAGAGAATGGATCTTATATGGATAAATGTTTTATTTAATGTCGGCAATGGTGTATGAAATACAATATTAGATAAATGTCCGCCTCTATTATCCTCACAAGTGCGAGCCCCATTTAAACACATTACATTCTCACACATTTCACGCGGTATTTCATTTATTTCATCACAAATATTTTGTTTGAGTTGCTTCAGCGTTTCTGGTTTGTTTGCATAAACCTTGCTTTTCAGATATCTTAACAAAAAGAAGTCCGGAGCAGTCAAATCAGGCGACCGTGGAGGCCAATCAACATCTTTTCTTGCAATAACTTGTTGTAGAAAGAGGTCCCGCAGTAATTCCATTGTAATCCTGGCTGTATGCGATGTGGCACAGTCTTGTTGATACCACATATTAACCAAGCCCAAAGCATGCAGGTGTGGCATTAAAAAGTTTTCAATCATATCACGATATCGCTCCCCACTGGCAGTTACCGTTACATCGTTTTTAGTTTCAAAAAAGAATGGCCCAATGACTCCTCCTGACCAAATCGCACACCAAACTATCACTTTTAATGGATGCAAAGGTGAGTGATGAATAATTTGAGGGGTTTCCATTGCCCAGAGCCGACTTTTCTGTTTATATACAAGTCCATTTAAATAAAAATATGCCTCGTCACTCATTATGATTTTTTCATGAAAATCGGGGTTGTCATGTTCTAACGATGAAAACAATTTGGTTTAACGAATATTTTTCCATAATAAATTTGCCACGTCTATACTTCTTCTACTTTACGACTGCCGAATATGAACTGTCAGGACTAATGTTTACCAAAATGGGGGCAAAACAAAGTAGTATACCTTGCCGGCGGACACCCTGTATATATTTAAACGAGGTATAGCCCGAGCAATACTGCAATTCTATGGCAGTATTTCCACTTATGAAAATTGCATGCGGGTTATGATGACTTTCAAAAATAGAGATTACTTGGACCCATCATAAATTATGAACCAATTGTAGGGAAATCTTTTGCTTAGTGTAAAAATAATTGCGCCACATTTCGTTTCGATATTCGCATGCATTAGAATTTCGTGGGGGTTAATATGGTTTCCGGGTAAAGACCCTGACCGATATTCATAAAATTTGGCAGAACAATTTCTATGAAATATAAAACCCAGTTGTGTACGTAAGCAATTATGTCCCGATACCATTATCTATTCCTAGATTATGCGACTACATGTGAATTCCGGGAAGAGCACTTTTGTGGGACCCATTTTAAATTATAGCATTATGCTCGATAAATCGTGTACCGTTATTTAATTTAATTTATTTATTCTTTTAATTGTGAAAAACCTAGCCATAGGACATAAACGGTTTCCTTATACTACCTGTACACAATATGTATATTTACCGTTTTACATACAAAATATTCCAACAGAATTTCGTTTCGCTGTCAACAAGCTTTCATTGTATACGGGAATTGACATGATTACCAAATAAAGGCCTTCTATTCGAGGTATGACCAACAATACTTGGTAGGATCCTTTTAAAAACACTAATGCGCATGTAAAACCCCTTTTACAGTTTAGTGTGATTTTCGGGAAAAGACTTGATAAAAGAACCATGAAAGATTATGGACCGAACGCAATAAAATTCCGTGTAACGATTGGTAAAATAAAGTCTTGAACATGTACAAATAGGCTACCAATAGAGGCAGTTGTGTAGTCACTTAATTTTATTCCGAAATTACATTTTTAAAGGGGTCATTAAGGAAAATAAAGAAACGATCAACATAAGTTTCAAAAATATTCGCCCCTGTCGAAAAACTTATCTCTGTGAAATTTCGTAATACATATTGTCTTTCAACATTTAACCTGCACTTTAATTACAAGAACAAGGACACCCAGCCACAGGGACAAACATAATTTAATCGATTTAGAATATGATTTTCAGTCGATCGGTGTAATAGAGGGTGAGGAGTCTAAATAGTTATTTTATGGTGTAACAATTTTCTTAATAAAAAAAAACAAAAAAATTTTTTCAGCCTGAAAATATTATTTTAAAAGAAAATTTTATTTTGAAGTCACTTCACATTCTCAGTAAAAAAACTAACAACAAAGCAAATAAATTATTAAAATTAAACAAAAAATTTTTTTAGTTAAAACTTAATAACAACTGAAGTGGCCAATCTTGTACATTTAAATAAAAATTAAGTCCTATAATCATATGATCTTGGCAGTTTGTTTATGTTATTAGAACAAAATAAATCACGTTTTAATTATTTGTTTAGCTTTTACAGCTGTTTTTAAGGGAAAGTTTCGGATACCGAATTGTTTTTATTTATGTGGCGTTGCCACATTTTTATAGAAAGCAAACTCATAACCTAATTAATGACTGAAAAATGAAACGTTTTTAAAACTTATTTATATTCCAATGAGTATTAACTCAATTCGTATTTTAACACGAATTTAAAAAAAAATGGTCTTAAGACAGCATAACATACCTTGTGAATTACGCAATTATAAGAATATAAAAATTTATTGCCTTATTTTACTTTATTTTTTCGGTCTTTTATCTCTTATATTTGCTGAAATACCAAATGTATGCAAAAAAATATTTTTTTTTATCTTAAACAAAAAAAAAAAAAAAACACAATAAATTTTTTTAGTTTCAAAAAATTTTAATTGAATTAAAAAAATTATTAAAATATCTTTAAAGCCAATTTTAAATGCAAGCCAAACGGAAATGGTGTAAAATTTCATCGCTTTGTACTAAAAATATCATGCAACGTTGTTCTGTTATTGCATTTTCATGATTCGTAAGGTGTCGATGATGATGATGATGTTGATGATAAAACATAGAAAACTTGTACAGAAATTAATGATGTCTAGCATTTTTGTATTTGGTTTATTTAAGATTTACCTTATAGAAGCATTTTATTACAACTCTTTTAATTTCCCTGGTTAAATTATTTTTTTCTTTTAATTTCTTTTAAGATAAACTACGAAGACTTTACAGCAAATAAACGCTAATTCGTATTTAGTGGAATGAAATCTTGCTGCAATACGAGACAAACATGTTCATATCGCACGCTAAATAAAAAACAGTCACAACTTGAAATTTATCAAAATAATTTACTTTTTCGAAACCAGGCTTCAAAATTCAATCTTAACCGATCACGGAATTTTTTTTAATTTTAGTTATGTTTTAAGACGGGGTTTAAAGATTAAACCGACACTCTTACGCACTGCTTCGATATTGACGTTTGAGCAGCTTGTTTTTTGACGAGCAGTGAGTTTTACGTTTTAACGAAACCAGTCTCCCTAAGTTTTTCAATTAATCTTTTCGCAGTTTAAGAAGCTTAATCACAATTCTGACCATATTTTTTATGAGATTTTCCAACTACGGCCGCCAAGTTTTTATTATTTTTGAAATATTGATTTACAACGAACCCACGTGGTTCTATTGTGTAACGCTCCATTTTTACGAACCCTAAATTGACGGCAGACCCTGACTGACAACACATATGATCCGACTATAAAAAATGTGATTTTAGAGTTGGATTCGGCCGGATTATTATGTTTGGCCTGTAATCAGCTTAAACAGTTGAATTAAAAAAAATTGTATCGCCATCCCAAAGTAACCCCCATGTGCCTTAAATTATATCGAATTCAGAGTTTTAAAAAATAAGACAATCAATGTCTAATAATTAATTATCAATGTCCGGCTGTCCATTTACTTAATCAATTTTTCCAAGACCAATAAAGTCCTACGGACACGTTAGTATAACCAATCTATCTAAAATATTCCCGATGCAATCGCTTTTAGTCTAAATATAATAAAAGTTGTGAAAAAAAAACAAATAATTCATATTTTAGCTTTATCAATTCAACTACAATTTAAAATCATAAGAATAACCCGTTCCTCTTTTTTTTTGCAGGTTTAAAAGAAATGTCACGCCCGTCACGTAAAAAAAATTTTTAAAAAACTTTTTTCTAGCAATTAAGTGTTACATACTTATATAGTTGTACATTTTTAGAATAAAGGTCTCCTGCACTTCTTATCTCGTTTAATTTAGAAAGACCTTCCAGGACTTGATCTTTACAATTGAGACTTTGCCGTCTTGTTGTAGGTCTTTCCACGAGAACATCATCAAACAACTTTTTTTCTCTAGATCATCACTTATTCATTCGCACAATATGTCCACTACATCGATGCCGGCATACAGCTTATACAACTATTGGTTCGTCCGATACTCCCTGGCTTCAGAGATTGTTCCATACATCCTGCGAAGTATTTTTTCCTCAAAAATTCCAAAAATAACTTCTTCTTTTTTAACAAGTGCACTGTATAGTGTGAGCTCGCTTCTTAGATTCATTAAATATTCCAAATCACCATCTATTACCAAGTGTAGTTCTTCGCTTAATTTCCGAGCTGATGTCATTCGTTTTATTTACTGTGGTATGAAGCTACACGATTTCATCTATTACTTCCAAGTTTAAGTTACTAACTTAATCAGATTGTCTGAGTCTATCCCAAGAAACAATCAGCTTGGTTTTGTCTTTCTTTACACTGGCAAAGGTAGCAGTGGAATCTTGCAATGTTTGTCCCATGATGTTGATTTCATGATATCTGCCCCTACCAAATTCAAAAATGGCCTCAAATACCTTTGCACTAATCGGACTATCAAAAGCGGCCTTGTAATCGACGAATAGGTAGCAAGATTTGACAAAGTGTGAATATCTGTCTGGTTGTTGGTAGAATTGCCAAGTCTGAAGCCAAAATTATAAGGGACAGTTAGGTCGTCGACTTTAGTTTTTAATTTTTCACACAGTATGTGGGAAATTAACTTGCACTTGAAGGGGAGGAGACCTAGCCCTATATTTTAATGGGCGCAGATAGTTTTACATCAGTTTTTGTAGACGCGGAATAGCACACTGAGGTTTAAATCCACGAGCATGCTTTTTTCCAGACATTGCCTCCGGTATTAAGCAGGGCATGGCTATATCGACTTCCCTATCTATAAGGATCCAGAATATATATGCGTTTTGGGGTCGCAAATAGATAATAAAAAAAATAATTACAAATGGAATGATAAACTGATATATAACCTTGTCACTATGTGAAGGGTATAAGAAAATTTTTCATTTAGTTGAAGATGAGTCAAATGTTCTGGGAAGTACCAAAACGACTTTTTTTCTTTTCTACTTTGTAATAAATGGTTTCTTACATCTAAAAAACTTTGAACCTGGAGTTGGCTGCAACATACGAAATAAAACTCTCTAAAATTAAACTTTTTCTTTGTAAATTCAGGTTTAAAAAAAAAAAATAAAACTTTGGTCAAGGAAAATTTATCAATGTCAATACATACATTTAATTTTTCATTGAATAACAAAAACACAAAAAGTTGCGTAATAATTTTCTATTATCATGAATAGTTTCAGTTCGAATGTACAGTCATAATAATAGATCTTTTCTTTAAGGACATCTGTTACGTCTATTATTTGTTTGTAAAGCTACTGGGGTAGCAGTAAGCCAAGTAAACAAAGTAAGACAAGATTACAATTCCATCACCTGCCTTTTTACATTTACGTCTTTTCCAATATATTTTTCTTATAGTTTGCTTTTTATATGTAAATCTATGACTGTTAGAAATAATAATTTGTCCTTTTAGGTTGCTTGCAAGTTGTAACCAACCCTAAATGCCTTAAATTTTTTAGTTTCTTCTTGTAATCTTCCAACATCTGCTGTTTATTTGTTGTAAGTAAAAGTATTTGAGTTTATTTGCTTTAAGTTCTATGTGTGTGTGTGTGTGTGTGCTGAACAGGATATTAATAATTTTGTCTGGCCAAGATATCCCCATCATGACTCTTAAATAGGGTTTTTATTTACTAATTACGTGTCTAACGTTATACTTCCTAAAAAGAAAAGTCATAATTTTATTTTAAAAATTATTGTAAATTATTGTTCTTAAAAAAAAAAAAGGAATTATCATTTATATGCATTTTCTTGCACACTTTTAGAGTTTAACGATGCAACAGGTGATTTTAGGCAACATACTTAAGCATGTCTGCCACACACCCTTATACACATTCAATGTGTTCTTTGGCTCCTTCAAAAATAGCCCCAATGAAAATGTCCCCAAAGTGAAAATGATATATAGCGTCAACATATTATATTGAAAGCAACAACATAAAAGTTCGGGGCCATTTTTAATTTTTTTAATGGGGTTATATGTAATTTTTCAAATTAGGGCTATTTTTAATTTAGTTATTTGGGGCAATTTTTTCAAAATAAAATATTTAAAAATAAAAAATTGCTCTTTACTTTAAAAAAGTTTGGGGTGATTTTCAGGGGAAGGAAAAATGGTCCCAAATGTGAAAATGAAAAATGGCCCCAAACAATTTTAAAATACGAATCAAAGAAATAATGGCCCCAAAGTTAAAGCTTCAAATAGCTAAACGTTTTAACAAACATACATAAAAAGAACAGGGTTAAATAAACATAACTTATTTCGAAAAGGTGTCAAAAAAATTAGTGTCTAGAACAAAGAGATTTTTTGAGTTTCGCGAAGAAGTTTTGTATAGCCGGCCTTTGCCCGGATACAAAGAATTTAAACTTTAGTGGATATATAGTCCAAATATCTTTTGCGCGGAGCCTAACAATATTAAGTAAATATTTTTTGTAGGTTCATTCCTTAAAGATATGGTTTCGCGTACTTAAGCCTTTTAATTTACGTTCTTATGCTTTACATTATTGTGGCTTCTTTTTATCGAACCATCTTTAATAGTACTAAACAATTTAAAAATAAAAAGTGGCCCCAAATAATTAAAAAATTTGGGATGATTCCAAAATACATATGTATGTATTTAAAATTACCCCAATTTCAAAAATGTAAAATGGCTCCAAAAATGGAAAAAATGGCAAGTTACCTGCGCCCTAATTCTTGTTGCAATTTTTGTGGTAAAAAATTTAACATTTTTTGCACTTAAAAAAATTAATTTTTTTAATGATTGAGTGTTTTTCTAAAAATTTTAACATAAAAAAAAATTATTAAATTAGACATTAGGACATTAAAATAGATTAAAGGGAACTTAAAACACTAAACTTTTACGGTGCAAAATATAAGGGCGAACACTTCATCCTTAAAATATGCAACATTTTTTAAAGTGCAAAAAAATGTTACATATTTTGCACAAACGAAAATACCATAAATGTTACAAGCATGCTTTTTGCTTATATTTTAGTTGTTGGTAATCGTCAGCTACTTTACTCGGGCTTATAGGACATTCAGGGGTATAGTAAAACCAGTCATCTGATATCCAACTAAATTGACTTTACTATCTAGATATGTATAAGGATTTATACTATAGATGTTGTTTTAGCTGCTTGAAAAGTTAAAATAACACTGTGTCACAAATGAAGACATTTAAAAAGCATAGAAGGAAGACAGTATAGGTTCGAGCATACTATCAAATAAAAAAAGTCCAGGAAAAACAATTTTTTTTTTATAAAATGTAAATATATTTATTAAGCGGAGTCTTAGGTACAATATCACTGAATAAAGTTTGTCATTATAACCAAATTTAAATCACCTTTCAAGCAAAAGCTGATAGCACAGTTTTTTGAAGGGTCCACGGATTCTCCAAAATAACGGTTACCAACCTCGACAAACTAAGCGCTGGTTTTTTTTACTGTTGCACAATATTGTAATCAGAGAGGGAAGGTAAAATGCAATTTTTTACTTTTTTGCTAATTTTTCTCGCAATTTCGACGTTTTTCTTTAATTTTTTGCTGTTTTACCAGTTTTGCAGTTTTTTACCGTATATTTTATGCGCATAAACCCCTTTCTTAAGAGCATGTTATGTTTTTTGTTGCCTTTTTTGTCATCAAACTAATGCACGGAAAGTAGCGCTGCCTTGTTGGAATCAGTCAGCATAGCACGATACCGCTCGCCGTTTACCGTAGCGGCAACTCCTTGCTCATTGCAAAAAACAAAAAAATGCCAATGACGCTGCCAGCGTTTAAGTTTAGGGGAAAGAATAAATGTAACCAGACATGGGTATGTTTTGAAAAATGCAGTATTGTACCTAATAGAGTCGTCATCTGTTTTTTTTGGATCCATGACAATTTTTTGGTGGCTTTTTCTTTTTAATATTAACATTTTTTTTAAGTTGAAAAAGTGCAGTCAATTAATATCTAAAATTAAATCTTCGTGTTTTTTTTTAACCCTAAGTCTTTCCCTAGCAGTATGTATTGCTCCAGGTAACGCACAAAAAGAATAGTCTGAGACTCAACTTAAAATATACCGACAGACCCAGAATCACTTCCCTAACTCATTGCTTAAAGGACCAACTTTTGTTTTATATTTTGGTTTTATTCCTCCTTTAATTTCCTGTTATTAAGAAGAAATTATTATTTCCCGTTAATGTGGAAAGAAACTTTATTTGAAAAAGCAAGTTTTTCTACTGGTACTAGGCGAGTAAAATGCATTTTAAAAACCAGCAAAAAAGTTTCACCATCATTATTTTTTAACCGGAAGTAGTGTTTTTGGCTGTAATTATCCCCTATTTATTTTACAAATTATATTATTAGGACAAAGTTGAAATTTTCCAAAAAACACTATGCTTTTTGTATTAAGGTCTCATTTCAATGGAGTTCTGCGACAATAATGATAATAAATCATAAAAATTAGTCTGTCGGTGTTGTGCATACAAAACAATAATTGTTAGAAATTTTTCAAATGCAAACTTTACTGATTAAAAAAATTTTTGCACCCAAAAAATAAGAAGGAAACCATTAATCATCATAGCTCGTCATGCGTCATTTCAATTTATTCGTTTTGTTGGTTGACATGCCTTAAATTTACTCGTCTTAGCTTTAGTTGTCTTGAATTAACTTAAATTAAAATTTTATATTTGTTGTTTAACATGTGCTAAGATGGAACTTTGTTCCATTTTCCTTTTCTTTAAGTTTAAAGTCTCGTTGAGTTTATTAACTTGTACTTAAAACAAAAACATACATAAAGTTTAGATTTACAAAATTATTGTCTTCGTTCTACTTTCGCAATAAAACTCTCTTAAGCATCTTTAGAAGTCATCCAATGTTGTTTGGCTCTTATTTTTTTCCAAGTGAAAACCTTCAATCCTGTTTTTAGATTATGTTTATTTGAACCTTTGGAATTTTATTGGTCAAGTCCAGAAGATGATATCGGCCAAACGGGCACCGTCACAATTGATTGCTATACGGGCTCGTTTTATCGCATTTTTTATTACTTCAGCGAGAGCTTCGGGCGACATATTTTCGCACTCTTGTGGAATGTTGTCTTTGAGGGCTTCTAGGGTCTCGGGCTTGTTCACGTAAACACGGGACTTCAAAAAACCCCACAAAAAAGACTGGAACGGTTAAATCGGGTGATCTTGTGGGCCAATGTAAATCGCTAAAACAAGAGATCGGCTGTGGCTCACGCAGCGTGTGCCGTTGCTCCGTTCTGTTGGAACCACAAGTCCTCCAGTTCTAATTCGTTCAATTGCGGCAAAAAAACCTGGCTCCCTATAGCACGCACCGTCCACTGTTGTCGTTTGACCAGCGTGAACAGCGCACCATGCCGTCACTTTTAGCGGATGTAATGGCTCCTCGTGCATCACTCGTGGATTTTCGATGCTCCAGAAGCGATAGTTTTGCATGTTAACGTACCCGCTGAGGAGGAAATGAGCCTCATCGCTCATTATGATTTTGGTCGAAAAATCGTCAAATTCGGCCTCGAGATTGGAGATGGCTTGAGCGTAGGTTACACGCGTTTGGCGGTCGACAGACAGGACTGGACTTTGCACGGAAACATGCGCAGGTCTTTGACCAAAATTCGCCTTAGGGACGACCGGCTAATGGCGAGGCACTGCGTCTGGTCGATGTTTCTGGCGACAGCTCGACATCATCGCCAACAGCGGCGATATTTTCGGCAGAACGGGTGCTCCGGGGCTGGCCACTCTTGGAAGCGTCTCGTGTGGTCCCATACTCTTCAAGGTTGGCGGCCAAACGGCGCAGTCGGTGCCAGACGACCGGGGAACCGGCGACGGAATTCGCGTTGCGCCAACACCACAGACACCTTGTGCTAGGAGAAAATAATCGGGCCCTGTCATGGGCCTATAGAAAAACATAAAAAAATTTACAGAGTATTTTTCGGCAGATAAAATTGCGAATGTAAAACTTAAAAGTGAATTCTTGAATTTTCCTTAATGCCAGTGTTTGTCTAAAATCATAAATTTTTTAGGAAAACAAAACAAGTCTAATTAATAGTTTTATCTACTTAGGTATTAATTTATTTTTTTGTTAACTAGTAATTCTAGGAAACCAAAGCGACATTAATAATCAAATCGTTTACAGATAAAACCTCTTTCTATGTGAACATTTTTGATTTTTGCATTATTGATTTCGACATAGCAAAAGGGACTTTAAAAAAAATATATGAAATGTAGTTTTATTTTTAATTATAAGATAATGAAAATAATGCGTTAAGTAGGTTAATTAAAGGCAGCTTTATTATTGCAAATATTTTTTTGCTTCATCTTTTTTTAATTGTTATACTTGATGTGTAAAACAGAAAAGATTGCCACCACATTTACCACAAAAAACAAGTGGAAAAAATAAAAAAAAATGAACACAACAAATTTTTTCGATAATATTTTAGTTTATGGCATAAAAAAAACACACGCGATACAGACAATATAAAAAGAAATATAAAAAATAAAAATAAAATGTTGCAAAAATAACTTTATTATTTGTATGTACATCCGCTGATTAAGTCCGCACGTAATGAAAATAAAAAGTTTTTTTTTTTTTAAATTAGAACTTCAAATCAAAACAACTACGAATATAAAACAAACTTTATGAAAATAATTTAAGAATTTTCCAACTTCAATCGAAAACAAGTAAGAGCGCTATATTCGGCTGTGTCGAATCTTATATATACCCTTCACAACGTGTAGTTATGCAATAAAGAATGTATCTTTGAAATATAAACGCTGTTTCGTGGCTGAAAACTATTGTCAATTAAGCTTGTTAACACACGATAAACTAATTTCGCTTAAAACTAAAAACTGAATATAGCTAAAAGTATTTCAGAAGCCTAGAAAACCAAAGTTTTTAATTATTTCCAAAAAGAGTTTCAGTAAAATTTTCGAAAGGGTTTTCTATTAAAATTTATAACATTTTTTAAAATTTTGTATGGAGATAGGGCACCCTGGAAGCTGTAGGGGAGGAGTTATTTCAATTTCCTAAACTTTGTGTGGAAGCCCCCTTAGGCGATAGGGATAAGGGGTAAGTATATTCTAGGAATATGTTTTGGAGGGGAAACTAATAAGGGGTCTGCGATACATTTTATTTTTCCCAGGGAAAATACGTTGATGTTGTAGGAGTTTTACCTTTTTCAAATTTTGTATGGCAACCCGGTTAGGGACTGCAGATAGGGGGTATGTCCCACAAAAAAATCTTTGAGAGGAAACATTAATTGGGGCCGGTCCTACATTTGACCTTTTAGCAGCACGCTGGAAGCTGTGGGAGCAATTTAAAATAAATTAAATATAGAATTTAAAAACTAAACTTTGTATGGCAACTCTGTTAGGGGCGGTGATAGGGTGTAAGTATGTCTTACATTGCACCCGTGTTGGGGCAACTCCGTGGCAGCTTTAGAAGTTTTAATGTACATAGTTTAGAGAAATAAACAGAGGTAGTCTTGGTGGCTGGCTTATATCTCTGCCAGTTATTATTTTGCTGGATTTAAAAAGCGATTTTTTCGCAGATATTTCTGATAGTTTGATCCCGTAAGTTGGTAAGGGGGCTTCAAAAAGTTGATTTTAGCCACAACACGGACAGACGGACATGGCTAAATCGACTTTCCTATCTATAAGGACGAAGAAAATATACGCATTATGGGGTCGCAGATGTATATATACCCTTATCACTAAGTGAAGGTAATAATTATTAGAGCAAAGCTGGGTTAGAAAAATTTATTAATAAAACAAGAAATTTTTGTTTGTTTTTGGATACCGTGTTTTGCACATGTTTGGTACTTAAAGGATTTGTACTGATATTAGAAGAATTTTTGTACTAGTTAACCCTTGAGATTTGCACCCTCCCAAAATCTCCATTTTCAAAATACTAATTTAAAACATTTTTAAATAAAACAGCTTTTTATGATTGTTTTTCACGTTTTCCACGCTAAGATATTTGATAGAACTAAGTCAAAATATATTAAAAATTTTAAAAAAATCTTTAAAAAAAAAATAAAGAAATATTTCTCATCTAAAGGGTACAATAGGATATATGTAGTTTTTAAAATTAAATGTGGGCGTGGCACCACCTTCTATACAAAATGAATAGTTTTGATCGTCTAATTTAAAAACGCACGCACTTTTTTCATTACTTACCAATGTGTGTCAACTCCTATACAGCTAAAATACATTTTATGATATGAATATGCTTCGAGTGGTTATATACTGGGTATCCCCAGACCTTTATTATTAAGGCTAATAATGGATACTGGATAGAAGCGGGGTATAGCCTCGTCCATGCGATTGACATTAAATAAGGTATTGCGGCGACCAGGGTAATTATGATTGTTAAGCTTTACATGAACCACTTCAATATCAATTAGTTTATTTTAACAAACAGTTACAAAACTCGAATTTGGGGCGTGACCTTTCCATGTAACCAAAATACATATTACATTATATATTTCTCATGGTTATATCTATTGACACAAAATTTAATATGTTTACTCTTATACACATACTGTTATTTGGGCTAGAAATAGAGAGGGTCAGAGTAAAGGGCAAAGCACCCTCTGCCCTGCATTTGGAGAAAAGCAAAAAAAAATTGTTTAGAAACTTTTATATCAATAGGTTTATTTTACAAAACAGAAAACATGTTAGACAACATGAAGTAAAGTTTCTGGACATTTTTTTAAAGGTTGTAGTATTTTTTTGGCTGTAAACATCACCTATTTAACTTACATGTTAGTCTTGCTTTTGAAAATGCATTCTGCTCGGCTGGTATCGGTTTATAAATTTTAGAGTTATTTTCCATGAAATCAATTCGTTTTTTAGTAGTGAAATATCGATGCTTGAAAAATTAAAAAAAAAAAATTTCCATCTATAAAATTTGTGCTGTTAAGTAGTTAAACTGCCACTGTTACCCTAAGTCTTGAGTAAAATTTTAAATTTATCTTCACACAGCAAGGAGCGGCTTATTAGTAGTGTGTCTCACCACATGATAACTAGAACTTGCGAGACTAAACTTGCAACTTGTAACAACTATTTATTTGTCGCAGGTAATAAAAACATTTGATTTTGAGGAGCAAAATTAATGTTTTTTAATGTTAAAAGAACGAAACAATTTCGAGTTCTTTGACTTTTATTGTTAAGTAATAATATGCCGCCAAATAATAAAAGAAATTTATATCAATAAACCAAATTAAAATTTTGGCTCACCGTTATCGAAAATTATATAAAAAGATAAGATTGGGTGAACTTGTTTAAATAGCAAAATATATATATAAAAAACATAAATATATTGCGACTATGTACTTAGAAACTAACGCAGTTTTGGGCAAAACGGTAGGAATAAATGCATCTTTTTATACCCTTCACATAAGTGATAAGTTTGTCATTCCATTTGTAATTTCTTTAATATCCATCTGCGAACCCAAAATGTATATATTTTCTTGGTTCTTATAGATAGGGAAGTCGATTAAGCGATGTCCGTCTGCCCGTCTGTCCGTGTTATGATTGAAATCAACTTTTTGAAACCCCCGATGTTGCATAGACCCGTAAGTGGTATCAAACTATCAGAAATATCTGCGAGTAAATCGCCCGATAACTGACCGAGATATAAGCAAAAAACCAAGACTACCTCTGTTAATTTCTTTAAAATTTTTACATAAAAACCTTTAACAACGAGTCCGTAGTTGCTCCATACAAAAAAGTCGCCATACAAAGTTAAATTTTTAATTCCCTCTAACAGCCTCCAGAGTGCTTCCACAAAGGTAAACTGTAAGACCGACCCCGATTAATTTTTTCTAATAACTATTTTTGTGGAAAATACCCCCTATCTCCAGCCCTAAGTATGGTTGTCAAACAAGATTTGAAAAAAATAAAGGATAAAAACCCCTAGAAGAATAAAATGTTTTACAGACTTCCATTAGTTTCCCCTCCCAAACATATTCCAAGAATATACTTACATATCTCCTACCTGCATCGCCTAAGGCGGCTCCCATACAAAGTTTGGTATAATTGTCATACATCCCCCCCCCCCCCCTACAGCTTCCGGGGCGCCCGTGCATAGGACAAATGTAGGACTGACCTCAACTCATTTTTCCTTACAAAAATGTTCCTAGAACATACTTACCCCCCTATTCCCACTTCCTAAGGGGGTGGCCACACAAAATTTGAAAAAAAATTGGGTAAAAACCCCTATTTCTTCCCTAGTCACTCTTAGGGCCATTATTACAACTTGGCGACAAAGTTGGCGGTAGTAAATGGTAGCGTTAACAGAACAGGGCGATAAAGTGGCCGTTAGCAAATTTCCATTATTACAACTTGCCGGTAAAGTTAAATACATATTTCTTATTGTGTGGCAATACCGTTAGCAATTACCGACTACTTTTGAAGGAGTAATAAGATTGCGAAATATTGTAGTGGCAACGACGCACTTTTGTTTACATTTTGAAAAGCAAAAATTGTGTAACGGATAGTGCTACCATATTAAAATAAGAAAATATGGTAACTTAAACATAAATCCTCCTTGTAAAACTTACCGCCAAGACGAACTTGCCTTTAATTTATCGCTCAGTTTTAGGTTAAAAGAAAGTTTTAATAATGAAAATGTTTTTATCCGACCGATAAAATCTCACTTTAAGCTAACGCCAAGTTGTAATAATGGCTCTTAGAGGGTTAAAAATTAAAAATATTTTATAGGTAAAAAAAATTTTTTGAATAAAAAAAGTTCGGGGTTTCAAAAGGCACAGCTGAATATAGCGCTCTTACTACTTAACATTAATCTTGATTATGTAAATCTGGTTTTTGACAATAATCACATCGGTGGTGATGACTAATCTTTTGATCTTTAACGGCTCTGAACAATGCTTACCAGCTAAGCAATGCCTTATGTTAATATAAATACCCAGTTGACTATGCCTTCAATGCATATTTAATTACAGATATAAGACTACGGTTAATTTTTAAAAATATATCCAGACCAGTTTAAGCGCATCGTTGTCAAAATATTTACACAAATGTCTGCAAAATTATACAAAAGTCATACTGTCAAAAAATTTGATGAAGTAATTTTTTCACGATGGTTTTTATGATCTTGCCGTCAGAAAATAATAGCGTGCGTGGCAAATTAAAGTCTTTTTTGTCCTAAAGAAAATGTGAACAACAATGTCGTAGTCCTTTACGACGACTTTGCCAACTGGGTAAACGATGCAAATTTATCTATTATATAAAGAAGGGATGTGTGTGTATGTATGTATGTATGTATGTATGTTTGTATTTTATAGCTGGCCACACCAGTGGATCGATTTTTGTGAAATTTTTACAGGGAGTTATCTTAAGTCTAAAAGGAACAATAGGCTACTTTTTTTTAAAAAACTATTGCTGCCACGCCCACAATACGCCCATTTGTGTGGGAAGGTTAGGTTATTAATGGCCTAACAAAATTACCCAAGGCCATATTGATCAAACGCGTAGAGCTAAATACATGAAATTTATAACACGTGTTAAGCTTTACATGTTTGTTTAAATGCACATGAATTTTTAAACATTGGGCCCGTAAAGGGATAAAAAGGGGACAAAAAGGGAAAAATCTGTAACCTACTATCTTTTGATGTATATAAGATAGAAACAAAATTTAAAAAGTTTAGCGTTTTCCTTAAGAAATAAACAGACAGGAATCTGGAGTTTTTTTTTAAATTTTGGTCCGAAAGGGCGAAAAAAGGGGTTAAAATTATATTTTGGTACTTTTTGGTACTTTTTTGTTACTTTTAAACCAATAAAGATAGAAAAATTTTTCAAATTGCGTTCAATAGGTTTTACAAAAATATGATTACGTTTATCGTATCTTTTTTGAATTTTGGGCCCAAATGGTGAAAAAAGGGTTAAAAATATATTTTAATTTTTTTATGCGTTTTTTGTAACTTTAAACTAATAAAAATAGGAACATTATTCAAATTAAGTGTGACAAGCCTAAAAAATATGAGTACGTTTTTAGATACTTTTTTAATTATTAAATCCTAAGGGCAAGAAAGGGTTAAAATTATGTTTTAGTACTTTTTGTAACTTTAAAATCAATTAAGATAGAAACATAATTTAAATTCTTCTTCCAGACCGAATTTTGGAAATTAGTTTGCACGTAAACGGCTTTTAAAGTTAAAATTTAAAGGTAAAAAAGTGGGCGGTGCCACGCCCATAAAAGTTAAACTTATTATGCTGGTACTTTTATTGCACTGATTTTTTAAAATTGGCACACATATAGAAGGCCTCTAATTCCGAAATTTTAAAGGACAAAAATGGAGGATTGCAGCGCCCACAAATATGTAAGTTTTCATACTGGTTCTTCTATTTTTGCGATTTTTATGAAGCTCAAAAATAGACCGATAATGTTTATTTTCGGTACAAAAATTGGTGGCATAAAGATAGACAAACGTGCAAAATTATGTGAAGATAAGGCCATATTTGAGCCAGTTATAGCCCAAAACGGTTAATCCGGAAGGACATTTGTATGGGAGCTCTGTCGAAAAATTAACTGATCATCACCACAAACAACATGCTTTTTTCTTATGCCAAAAAACTTATCTGTTCCAAATTTCATCGAAATATCTGCAAAAATGCGGTCTCTACTTTGTTTACAAGAATACATATATTAACGCTGAATTCCAAAACGCAGTTTGCTTTGCATCACAAAATTTCAAGTTTTTCCTGAAAGCAAAGATGAGGTTTTTGATAATATCTTTTACTTCCAAATGAGTGTTTGCGGCTATATTAATGCCCTGGAAGCAAAAAACGTTGTCAAAATTGTAGGGAGTGTATAAGGGAAGAAGTTGAAAATTTGTAATGCAAAGCAAACTGCGTTTTGGAATTCAGCCTAACTCCCAGCCGGACGGATGGACTGACAGGTTTTAATCGACTCAGGAAGTTATTCTGTGTCGAGCGGTATAATTGGAGGTGGGTCTCAGACCTTTTTCTTTGGTGAGGCACAAAAATTTGCACAAAAGCATAATAAAATTTGAATTTAACAATATAAGAGAAGTTTGAACTTCTTTTGAAAAGGGGGAAAAAAGGGTTAAAAATATATTTTGATTTTTTTATTCGTTTTTTGTAACTTTTAAACCAATAACGATAGGAACATTATTCAAATTAAGTGTAACAGGCCTAAAAAATATGAGTACGTTTTTAGATACTTTTTTAATTGTATAGAACCTAAGGGGAAGAAAGGGTTAAAATTATGTTTTAGTACTCTTTGTAACTTTAAAATCAATTATGATAGAAACATAATTTCAATTGCTCTTCGAGACCGATTTTTGGAAATTAGTTCGCACGTAAACGGCATTTAAAGTTAAAATCTTGAAGGTAAAAAAGTGGGCGGTGCCACGCCCATAAAAGTTAAACTTTTTATGCTGGTTCTTTTATTGCACTGATTTTTTAAAATTGGCACACATATAGAAGGTCTCTAATTCCGAAGTTCTAAAGGACAAAAATGGAGGATTGCAGCGTCCACAAAAATGTAAGTTTTCAAACTGATTCTTCTATTTGTTGCGATTTTTATGAAGCTCAAAAATAGACCGATAATGTTTATTTGCGGTACAAAAATGGGTGGCACAAAGATAGACAAACGCGCAAAATTATGTGAAGATAAGGCCATATTCTAGCCAGTTTTAGCCCAAAACGCTTAATCCATGAGGACATTTGTATGGGAGCTCTGTCAAAAAATTAACAGATCATCACCACAAACAACATGCTTTTTTCTTATGCCAAAAAACTTATCTGTTCCAAATTTCATCGAAATATTTGCAAAAATGCGGTCTCTACTTTGTTTACAAGAATACATTAACTCCTAGCCGGACGGATGGACTGACAGGTTTTAATCGGCTCAGGAAGTGATTCTGTGTCGATCGGTATAATTGGAGGTGGGTCTCAGACCTTTTTCTTTGGTGAGGTACAAAAATTTGCACAAAAGCATAATAAAATTTGGATATAACAATATAAGAGAAATTTGAACTTCTTTTGAAAAATATTTGAAATGTGATCCCTATGTATCTATTATATAAAGAAGGGGTGTATGTATGTATGTATGTATGTATGTATGTATGTATGTATGTATGTATGTATGTATGTATGTATGTATGTATGTATGTATGTATGTATGTATGTATGTATGTATATATGTATGTATGTATGTATGTATGTATGTATGTATGTATGTATGTATGTATGTATGTATGTTTGAAATTTTTACAGCGAGTTACTTCAAGTCTGGAAGAAACAATTGGCAAGTTTTTTTTTGGAAATCTTTGCTGCCGCGCCCACACTACGCCCATTTGTGTGGGAAGGTCTGATTATGAATTGCCTAAACAAATTACCCAAAGCCATACTGATCAAACGCGTAGAGCGAATTTTTAGAAATTGGGGCCGTAAAGGGATAAAAATGGACAAAAAAGGAAAAACCTGTAGCCTACTATCTTTTGATGTATATAAGATAGAAACAAAATTTAAAAAGTTTTGCGTTTACTTAAGAAACAAACAGACAGGTATCTGGAGTTTTTTTTTTCATTTTGGTCCGAAATGGGGGAAAAAGGGGCTAAAATTATCTCTTGGTACTTTTTGGTATTTTTTGTTACTTTTAAACCAGTAAAGATATAAACATTATTCAAATTGCGTTCGATAGGTCTTAAAAAAATATTATTATGTTTTCCGTACTTTTTTAATTTTGGACCCAAAAGGGGAAAACAGGGTTAAAAATATATTTTGATTTTTGTTATGCCTTTTTTGTTGCTTTTCAACCAATAAAGATAGAAACATAATTCAAATTGGATGCGGCAGGCCTAAAAAATATGAGTACGTTTTTGGGTCTTTTTTGAATAATTGGAGTCTTAGGGGGAAAAAAGGTTAAAATTATGTTTTAGTACTTTTCGTAACTTTAAAACCAATGAAGGTAGAAACATAATTTAAACTGTATTCGTCAGGTTACCAAAAAATGTTAATATGTTAATAAGGGGCTGAGATTATATATAGAAGTTTATAAATAATTTTTGCTTATTAAAGCTTTCTGAATATCTCCAAAACTGTAAGCCTGGTAAATTTCAAATTTTTATGTGCTTAGTAAAGAGTAGGGCTGACTTATTATTATTAATTGCAACTTATGTGGGGCAATCAATAATTTAAAACATATATAAATTCTTTTGTTTACATATTTTAATAATTTTACTATGATTGGGGTAGCGAAGCACACCGGGGCTTAGCTAGTACTTTTTAAAAGGGGGACTTAATATTTGATTAAATACCGCTGCAAAAATTTTATATCCAGCAAGAAATATAAAAAAGTTAAAGAACACATCAATTAAATAAAATCAACTTTTTTTATTCACTTTAGCTGCTTCTACAAGGGATAAATTTTACATATGACAAGTCGCTTTTGCAATCCATATGTAATTGCACATGTCATCTAAACAAAAATAAATAAATTACTTTTCTTTGTTGTTTTTCAAAAAAACAGCTAATGCTTTATTTCTTGTCAGATAAAAATAAAGCACTTTCTAATTGAAAATTCCCCATATGTTTTTTAAATGTGTATATCACACAATCAATGTTTTATTGCGTTAACAAAACATGTTTCACTTTTGCAGTAAAAATTTGACAAGTCATATGTAAAATACATACTATGTAAAACCACCTTTAACGACACTCGCATTATTCATTTTGTTGTTGTTTTGGCCCTTTAAATTTTATACTTTCGGCTCGGCTTGCAAGATCTGCCCGGTTTATTTGCGGGGTGGGTGATTTGCATAAACAACTGATCTCCACTTGACCTTTCCACACAGTAACAGATGTAAAAACTTACAACCGAAGCTTTAAGAGTGCAGCAATGTTTATAAATGTCAATTATAACAATAATATATATATAAACAATAAATATTTATTTTGTCCCCTTTTAATATTATCGGTCGATATTACAAAAAAAAACGTTTGTTTTTGACACTGTTTTTATACAACTTGAAACATGTTTGTATTTACAAACTTATGTATCATTGTCGAAATTCTTTTTGTCGCTTTTTATTTCCATTCCACTTTAATTTGTTTCATTCTTCAACTGCAAACCAATATTTGTACACAGAAAGAAAAAACACATTTTAAAATCAAGAATTTTATTCTAACTAATCTTCTTTAAGTCAACAAAAAATACGTTTAATTTTTGGATTAATCCCGTTTACGCTTAAGTCATTATTTTTACGCTTGTGTACATCAAAAACGGTTTCGAACATAAATCAATTATTTTTTGGCTTAAATTTGGCTAACAGTAAGAAATTCGTACTAGATAAATTATACTTGGTTTGAGAAATTCCTTTATTTTGATTTACATAAGTTATTCCGTACTTTTAGACACTGCTACGGCTTGATTTAAGTAAAGATTACTTGGTTTACTTTTTGTGTTTGTTTATGTACCAGTTGTTTTCTTCTTTATTTTTTAATTTTGGAGTTCTAATACTTCTTTAAATTTAAACAATATATATTTAGGGTATTCACAAGGTAGTCATAAAGTCATATGTCTTAAATAAATAAAACGAAAAAATACTACTCTTGTCCGCTCATAATTAAGTGTGATATTTTAAATTTGAATCAGCTGCTGGAGAAAACAGAAAAATAAAAAAAATTCAAAAATATGTATTTAAAAATTAATGACTGCGACTTTTTGATTATATCAACGGCTTTACTAAAGAGTTTCGGCCGCCCGGCTCAGGTTTCTACTGTTTATGACAAAACAATAAACACAGTTCAAAAAGTCTTATTATTATAGAACTTTTTTCTTTTAAGCACAAGAACAATTTTTTTTAAACTATTGTAAAATATTAAAACTTTAAGAAAATATGACTTAAAAGCATACCGTTTGAATACCCCAATTGTTATTCATTTATTGTAAATTTTGTACTTGTTCATTTATTCAGTTTTTTTATTTCCCCAATACAAACAATAAATTTGTTAAAAATAGCAACAGTCTTTGAGCGCAAGGAAGACAGAGATAGAGAGAGAGTTGAAAACTGCTCTATATTTTTATTTAAATTTAACTTTATTATTTGATTCGTTTATGCAAGACAAAATGTATATTATTAAGTCGAATATTGTGTTTTTTTGTAATTCTAAGAATTTAAAGAAACAAAGTAAGCTAGAACCTTCAAGTTTTTAAAATGCAAAATTAATATGACTTTACAGGATGCCCTTAAAAAATACACTAAAAAAATTAATTAAATATTATGAACTGGAAATGTAACTTAAAACAAATGTCTATTCATTTAAAACCTCTCCAACAAAATATTGATATAAGTCAACAAAAAAAAATCATTTAAATTCAAACACTTAAATTGCAGCAAATTATAGAATTACCTAATTTTTCATTTGTTTTTACTGTCAATACAAAATAACAGAAATTTGAAAAAAAATAATCTTTACATGTTTTGTTTTGCTTTTCATTATTGTGGCTTTAGTTCAAGTAAAATGTATTTTTTTTTTCTTTTTTTTAATAATAACCAGCACTCAGGGGATGGCCCCTACACATGCATTGCATTGTGTTGGTATCAGGAAAATAGGTTATGGAAAGGAGGATTAAGGGAGTAGTGTTTGTGGACATTTGATTTAAATTTCTCGATATTTACTGTGGCAGGAAAGACACAGCTAGGAAGTTTATTCCACATACAAACTGTGCGACCGAAGAAGGAATTCTCCCTGTAATGGGTGGTGCGATTCACTGGCCAGTCGACTACGTATGGGTGTGCTCTTCTAGAGAAACGTGTATCACGCAAAAAGTTCCGGGTGTCGGAAACAAGTTCCCTGATTTCCTCAGAGCACATTCCATTATAGTATCGATAGAACAGCGAAACACACCCCACATCACGACGGTGTTCGAGTGAATCCAGACGGTTAGATACCACAACGTCGCCGATGAGTATCTTCGCTCGTTCCTGTACGCGGTCAAGTAGCCCCAAAATAGACTTTGAGGCACCAGCCCATACATGAGAGTTATATTCCATTTTTGGTCGGATATAGGTGGTATAAATATTGAGAAGATCAGATGGTGAAAAGTAATTCCCACACCGTTTAAGAAGACCAAGACATTTCGATGCTCCCTTCGACACAAGAAAAATGTGTTCCGTCCAGCGGACATCGCACTGGATTCTCATGCCCAGAACATCAAGAGTCTCTGTCTTTTCAATACTTACATCATCCATTAATACAGACGAGGCAGCATCGTCCATTGTGCGTTTATGTGTCAAAAGACAACATTGGGTTTTACGGGCATTAAAATCAACCCTATTCGCACGGCCCCATTTGGAGATTACCATCAGATCGCGGTTAATCGAAACATTCATACTCTGTCTCCTAGCTCCAATCTCCAAAGAGCTAGGTCTATGGTCAAACGAGTATGAATGGCATATGCTGCTGTCGTTTGCAAAGGAATAAATAGGATTCGAAGTTTGACATAGAAGGTCATTCAGAAAGATAAGAAATAAGGTAGGAGAGAGGACTGGGCCTTGCGGTACCCCTGAATTGATTTTATACTCGTTGGAAGAGATCCCATCTATAACAACACGAATAGTGCGATATCTGAGAAAACTCGAAATAAATCGAGAAAATTTTTCACCGACACCAAAAGCAATTAATTTAGATAGAAGCGCACAGTGCCAGACCCTATCAAACGCCTTAGATATGTCCTGAGCCACCACTATACTTTTGCCAAAATGATGAATTGAGGTACACCATTTTTCTGTCAGAAAGGTCAGTATGTCCCCCGTAGACCGTCCTCTACGAAAGCCATACTGGCGGTCGCTTAATAAACCGTTTATCTCCAGATAGTTAACCAGGCGGTAGTTAACCATACTCTCCATAACCTTGGAGATCGCTGAACAAATTGCTATTGGTCGGTAATGTTCAGGGTTTTCAGCCTTTCCCTTTTTGGGGATCGGCGTAACATTAGCTACTTTTCAGCACATCGGAAATACTCCGGCATGATAAATACGGCTGAAAAGGTTAGCTAATGGACGCGACAGCGTCGAAGAACATTCTTTCAAAACCTGTGCTGGTATACCATCCGTGTAAAATGTATTTTGGAAAATGTAAAATGTATTTTGGACATCAGACACTTATTTTCATTATCAGTACTCGTTGAACGGTAGCATTGTTTTTGGCTGCAAACATCACCTATTTAAGTTATGTATTATTTCTATACTATCCTGTACTTAAAATATAATATGTATTAATTACTGTTGTACGGGATTTAAACATACAAATAAATAAATAAGTTGTATCACTTAAACTTCAAGGACTCGTGTCCTTCCCATATATTCTTTAATTACAATTTTAACAAACGGAAACAAAAAATGGAATCTCTTATATGTCTGCTACAAACGACCTCATTACTGGTGGAATTTTTTTTACTTGGTTCAACGTAGCGCTAGGCAAGATAAGCGCAAGTGAGTGAACAACATTGCAGATCAGGCGCAAGGTGCTGCCAAAACCAATCCCATCAGGGACTTTTACAAAGCCGCTAATTAACTGACTAAACAAACATCATTCGCCAGTAAAACGCTTAAGAGGTCGATGGTAGTATTACAACTTGTAAGCAAGAACAAAGTACAATCATGCGTTTTTAAATAATTTCGACCACAGGAAATATTTTTTATAAATATATGGAGTTTGACAACTCAAATTTCAAAAATAAATTTTTATATTTTTAACAACCACAGTTTATTATCTCAATAACTCTACGAACTTGCTGGCTGTTCGTTTAAAAAAAGACATTTTATGGCTTTTTAGAAAAAACGGCAAAAATGGCAATAAGTGGCATATGCCATTTTTAACTTGCCCCGATAATAATAAACTGCTTTATATTTAAACGCCATTCCAAAATAAAAAAGTAACTTTAATGGATTAAGTGAACAACACAAAAATTATTGTCGTTAAATTAACAAGTATGTATAACGATCGCAAACATCGTTTGAAATTTTTGGCCGTTTACTAAGCAATAACAGCTGACTTTAACGATATCGAATGTCGTTAAAAAACTTTACTGAATTGCACCACAGGTTTGTCATCGAAACCAGTAAGCAACGAGCGTTACTGGAATTAAAAATAACTAAAAGATGCTTCAGTGTAATTAATTTCGATTTAATGGTTTGATTTTTAAAGTGGAAACTGATTTCAATTGCGATCTCTAAACTTATAATGTAAAAAGTCGTTAGACAGAAGTATTTATTGGTGCGTTTAAATGTAATTAAACCCAACGGAACCGTAAGATGCTTCTGTTTTAAAGTTCAATTATACGTGATATAACCATAGTTACAGAAAACAGCTGTTCGAACCAAACTTATGGGCAACACTGTATTTGGTTATAGGTGAGTAACTATTAAGCCATAACCATACAAACCAAATGAGTTTTATGGCAACGGTTATGGCGTTATGGTAAGTCACGTATAATTGAACCTTTAGTCAATTAAGCCACAAGGTCATGTTATTTTTTTATATAAAAATTTCTGAATTAAAAACGCAATTAGGAGTTTCTTAATACTCTTTCTAAATAAAACCAAATAAATTTTTAAAACTTGCAAAAAGAAACACAAAAATGTTGTTGTCAATAAAAAGTATTCAATATGAGAACTTAAGAAATAATCATTAAAAATTTAAAAACAAATCTCTTTTGTTTTTTAGGTTTAAAACAATAATATTTTATTATAATCTATTTTCTAAAAAGACAGCGAAGAAGACTTAAGAATATAAAATAAAAATAAACAACTTTAAGCAACATAAGAACTCCTGTTGAAATTGAAATGATGACGCAGCAACATAAAGAATATACATTTTTAATTTTTTTTATTAATTTTTTCTTTCTACAAGCAATTCATTCCCCCACCAAAAAATAATAAATTCCAGAGTTGAGCAAGTGGCGAAACTTTTTTATTTATGTTTAAAAGTCACAATCAAAAATAATAATTAATATTAATAATAAAATATAATAAATAAAAAGCAAATTTTTTTTAGCTTTAGAATATTGGCATTGTAAAATAGAACTTGGAAAAACTTTTGTTTTTTTTTGAAAATTGTGTTATTAACTGTAGGATCTTGTCGTATAAGCCACGCAACATTTTGGGGAATTTTTTTTCAATAAATAGCGTATACCAGAAAATAATATTAAAAGTTTTGCATTCTTCACATGATTGATAAAATTTAAAATTAATTTTTATCGGCGTTCCTATGAAATTTATATGTACACTAAGAGAAAAATGACGATCTAGATTTAAGAACAAAATTTTTAAATGTTGTTTGCAGAAATGTTGAATTTTGGTCTGTAAGATTGACGTACTCAAATTCAAGCATAAATCTTAATTTTAAGATCGTATGCTTGAATTTAAGAACATATTCTTAAAGTTCAGATTGAATTCTTGATTTTTTTTCTGAAAGTTATTATCAATGAAATCGTGTTGTTTATAAATTGTAAAACTGTTAACAAAGAAGACGCAGTAAGAAAAAAATAAAAGAAATTTTAAATTATTATGAAAAGCAATTAAAAATGGAAAACACAACACTGATAAAACGGTGCTTAAAACAACACCAAAAGTAACGATTTGTTACGGATAGCAAGTAAAAATTATGAAGTGATCAGCATGCCGGAGGAAGCTGCGTTAAGGTTGTTAAAAAATATTCTACAAGAGTTTCAAATGGATGGATGGAAGTATGTTCTTGTAAATATTACATTATTATTGCGTTTCCCTTTAATTTTCAATACATACATACATACATGTAAAAATAAATATTTAAATAAATAAAAAATTAAAAAAAAATAATAAAAAATTTTTGTTATTTCAACATTGGATTTTGTTTAAAACCAACAGAACAATTTTCAAGAGAATTTATTCAAGAATATAATCTTATAATAAAAAATGTTCATGCTTAAATACTTTTAAAACTGAAATAACTTGATTTCAAGCATAAAGTCATGAATTTAGCACGTTTTTCTCTTAGTGTATATATTGGATACTTCCTACCTTAACCCTTCTTACAGTCATGCAAAGTTCTACGGCCCCGTAGTTCTAAAACAATCCCTATTGAATACCACCAACATTTAAGTATAAACGACTGGGGTATCAGCAAACAGCTAGCATGGCCTATCAATATTATACCTCATTAAAACATAAATTTTATATATCTCGATAGCCGTAAATAAAGGTTAGGTAAAACAGGCAGCCATTAAAGGAAAGAATACAGATAATTTGAGTCCACTAATTCGGTTCCTTTGTGTTACCAGCAGATGAATATAGAAAGAGTAGAAATAGAATGGAATATGAAATGTAGAAAAGTATTAGAGAGGAAGAAAAAGAGGATGAATCAGAGACTAACCAGTTTCTGGCAGGATCGAACTCGCGACCTCCTGAGTGCGAATAAAATAAGAATAAGAGAGCATATGGTTGTATGTGGATTTAGTTCGGTCTAAGCAATAAAGAATATGAATTTAATTCCAGTATTCCAATTCTAATTAAAGTTTGTTAAAATAGAACAAAAAAGCATTCAACTTACAGTAGTACCGAATAGAAAGAGTGCTGACGAGAAATCGTAGCTGATTTCGAAAATGCATTACACTCGGCTAGTATCGGAATTACTCAATTTTTAATAAAATTTTCATTCTCAGCTGTCTTGTTTTTCTTAAAAATTTTCTTAGGTTTTTCTATACATTTTTTTTTCAGTTGGGGCGCACAATAAATCTCAGATACCTCCGAGTGCATGTATGGAAAACGATCTGCTTGCCTTATACTTCTTAATCTATCCTAGACTAAACTTTTTCGTAACATTACTTTTCGGGTAAATATATATCCGATTAAACGTTAATCACCTTTTTTCGATGACCTGATAAACTAGCTGTTGTAGTGCGCAACTCTCTGTCAGTCTGGGCGTCGGCTGTTTATTTACCGCCAGGGACCCAAGCTAATTTTGAATACCCTGTTATGCAGCAAAGCGTGTTACAGAGAAATCGTTCTGCATTGATGAAAACAAAATAGTCAGGCGTGGCAATGACTGGAATATAAGGTGGACGAGCAAGAATTTCCGGTCCCTTTCTTCTAACTAGTTTTCAATATGTATTGCAACATGCGGTCGATGGTTTTCATTGCGAAATTTTAGCATTTTATAACTGGCCCCTTATTGTTATTGTTTTTTTTGTCAACTTCTTTCTTTAAACTAATAAATAACGATCGGTGCAGATTTCATGTAATAGTCTGGTCATATTTTAGCAGCTTGTAATATGCGCTGACGCTTCTAATTTCACCAAATAATTTTGCGGTTCATCTCTCGGACTTTGAAACCTGTAGAGCACATTCACCATACGCTTAAAAGAGAAATCGGTGTGCTTAAGTAGTACAACTTTAAAGAGTAAAAGCGAGTGTGACATTTTGTTCAAACAAAATTGAGTGCTTTAAGACAAGTTTGACCAAAGTTTGACTTATTCATACAAATATCTTACAGATATCTGTTAGACGTATCTGAGAATTTTTATGTACTATGTGTCGATAAGTTTTCTGTTCGATTATTTATAGATATCTCCTTGTGCTTTGACTGTGTTTTGGTTTATGTCTTTGCTATGAAATTTGTTAAGAGGATTATTGTCTTTGATAATTTTGGGTTTGAGTAGTGTACCTATTCTCGCAGCAAACAAAGGGGGCATAAGCATTTACAAAACAAAGTGTAGCGGTGGTTAAGGTGTAAGAGCACTAGAGTAAAGGCGCCAGTTGAACTCCAGTTTCATCAAGTTAAATAAAATAAAGAGAAAAATTATTAGCAAACGATTAAAAAAATTTAACAGATTTTTCTATCATTTTCAATCAGATTTTTGGCAGATATGTATTAGAATTTAATCAGATTAATGTAAGAGAATTTCTCACGATAGTTCTGACAGACTTCGTTAATAATTTTGTCTATTTGGTCGACGTTTCTGTCAGATATCCAATAGATGTCGCCCAGTTTTGCTGTCTGGGATGTTAAATAACCAAAGAAGACAGAAAAAAGCAAAAAAAAATGTTGCTTAAAGCAAATGAAACCTTAAAAAATAGCAAAAAAAAAAAAGCAAAAAAGAGGTAAAAAATTTTTGATTTTGAACATTTTTATTTGAATTTTTCAATACATAGATACTTTAAAAATTCCCTGCAGGAAAAGTCAATAGTAAATCACTAGAAATTCACTATTGACACTGTCACCAGTACTACTGACAAGCTTTACCCCATGCAATGCTTTTGTTATAGACATTTAACATTTGCAATACGCCACCTGTTGTGAATTTTGCACTTTTAAGTTATACACTTATGCCCATATTAATAATTAAAGTAAGTTTATTAAAAACTTATTTAACAGATGTCTATGAAATAATTCTCAAATAAACCCTTAATAAAGCAGTTTTAATTTTTATATATATAAATGTTAATAGATTGGTATTTTGATTTCTTTTTAAGAATTAACACTTAGCTTTGGCGTTATAAAAAGACAAAAGAGATCCATAATCTGCCTAAAATTATAGAACAACAACGAAATTAAGTAAAGGCTGAAAGTAAGTAAAGAATTACTCACCTACCCATCATTGTTGAATGTAATTTTTAATTATGACTACGACAGTGACTGCTAGTGCCACTACTTCTACGACTTGAACAGCTATTTATTTTATTAATATGGGGGATTTCATGTCAAGTGACCCAACTTTTTTTTTCGATTGGAAAGAAATTTGGACCAAAGTAAGTTCTTGCAGAGAGTAGCATAGACACAATTTTTTAACACGATCGGTCAAGAACTCTCTGAGCTTGAGGGGTTCAAAATTTGACGTTTTCGGCAAATAGGTGTTTTTTCTCATACATGTAGTTTGTTACCTTTTGCTTTTAACAAATTCGTCCCAAATACTATCGATAGCTTTTTCTTCAATCTTCCAGAAAAAATATTTTTAAAATTAAAAAAATTTTTTTTTTTAAAAAAATAATTAGAAAAAATTATTTTTTTTCCAAATATGCCCATTTTTTTTTTTTTTTTTTTTGCTCAAAAGAAAGCTTAGGTCTTTTGCTTGAAGAACTTGGAGGTCGCTTAGTGGGATGCGAGTGGGATATCTATAAAAATAAATGTTTTGTAACTCAAGGCAGAGGTTTTCCAATTTTCGCGTATATTCTGTTTGATTTTTTTGCTATTTATGTAAAATTTTCTCTTAAGCTAAAAAAAAAATTATTTTATGCTAAGAAACAAAATAATTTAACCTTTCCGACGGTATGAAAGTACCAAATAAAGTCTCATTCACTCGACACTGCTTTACCAACAAAATGGTAGGCCTCTGGAATAAAATCACTTTTATATGGCAATGTCTGAACACATTTTGTTAATATTTTCAATGCATACCGTCGGAAAGGTTAAATTATTTTGTTTCTTAGCATAAAATAATTTTTTTTTTGCTTAAGAGATAATTTTACATAAATAGGAAAAAAAATTAAAGTAGAATATACGCGAAAATTGGAAAACCTCTGCCTTGAGTTACAAAACATTTATTTTTATAGATATCCCACTCGAATCCCACTAAGCGACCTCCAAGTTCTTCAAGCAAAAGACCTAAGCTTTCTTTTGAGCAAAAAAAAAAAAAAAAAATGGGCATATTTGAAAAAAAAAAAATTTTTCTAATTATTTTATAAAAAAAAATAAAAAAAAAATTTTTTTTAATTTTAAAAATATTTTTTTCTGGAAGATTGAAGAAAAAGCTATCAAAAGTATTTGGGACGAATTTGTTAAAAGCAAAAAGTAACAAACTACATGTATGAGAAAAAAACACCTATTTGCCGAAAACGTCAAATTTTGAACCCCTCTAGCTCAGAGAGTTCTTGACCGATCGTGTTAAAAAATTGTGTCTATGCTACTCTCTTCAAGAACTTACTTTGGTCCAAATTTGTTTCCAATCGAAAGACATCGGTTTTAAAAGTTGGGTCACTTGACATGAAATCCCCCATATGTAAGAAAGTAATTATGTTTGTATGTTTTTTTGCTAATAATGTTCAATGGTATGAATAGCTTTAAATGTTTCTTTTTTTTTTTTGCTGTTGTTAGTTTTTGAAAAGATGGTCGGTCGGTTGGTTTATTAGTATGACTAGTTTGAGGTCATTAAACTATTGTGCTGTCTGTCTTCGCTTAATATGTAGTTTATAAAAGCTTTAATGAAATATGTACTGCGAGTTTTAAATAATAACAGAAAAAGATGCATAATTAAATCCACTTTTTAGAATGTACAAGCACATATGAATGTATATGTATGTGCGTATGAATGTAGCTTAAGAATGTTATAAGTTAAATTATAAAAAAAATTATAAAAAAAAGTGTAAATCGTTTTTTAAAAATAAATTTAATCAATATTATGCCAATTTAAAGGAATGATAAGTATACTGTCAGTCTATTACTGTGTCAAGTGCTGCCACTGACCTGTACGCTTGACTTTATTTATATGATGTGTGACTATCTTGTGTGACATGAGTTTTTTCTCAGTTATGGTTAACTGTCACAAAATTTCCATAAAAGTCTGTAGTCATTGACCTATAGCACCAGCCTTTGACGGTATATCCTGGCCAACATTATTCTTAAAGGAAAATGGACCACTGATGCTGGCAGCCCATAACCCACACCAAACAAGAATTTTTTAAAGGCATTAGATGCTCTTGAATTTCATGTGGATTAGTTCCGTCCCAGGTTTGACGATTTTGTTTGTTGACATAACCATTCATTTAGAAATGGGTCTGGTAGCTAAAAATAAATTTTTTTTTACAAACGTTGTCCTAACAGAACAGCCATTTTGTTTAGGAACTTTATTTGTACACGTTGTTTAAATTTTTTTCGAATCGATAATTTAGCTTCAACAATATGGATGCTAAAAACTGGCAGATCAGAAACGCATTGAAATACCCTATTTTGTTTGTTTTTTTATATTTTTATACAGGGTGTAGTTACATCCTTTACAAAAATCCAGTTGGGTTTTCTGCTACTGTGTTAGTTCTGAAGCTAAATTAAAAATAAGCCCAACAGGAACTGGGCTAACACTGCGTGCCGTTCCAAGCAGAGCCAAATCTTTCCAGTCTATAGATAAAGCACATAAAACTGCTCATCGGCGTTCTCACTGCTGGTTAACTATTTACCGACCCTCTTAGACAGTGTTTGAAATGATGGAGTACGACAAAGATCTTAAATGGCTATCAAGTGGTCACCGTTCTGTTCTTTCTTTTTCTTATCTTTAATCTATAATTTCAGGCCAAACAAAATGGAATAAAATGATTAAAAAAACTTAATGCTTACGCTCATATCCATAATAATTATAATACGTTTATATAGGGCTTATTTAACAATCATTCCATAGAAATCTGTTAAATAAGCCCTTAATAAGCCGACTATAATTATTATGAATATGAGCATTAAATTTGAAATGAAAAAAACTTTCATAAGTTTGTGGGTATGTTTAACTTCAAAACTCTTGGGGTTTAGATACATATTTTTTTAATTGGAAAGAAAACTTAAGAAGAGTGGCACTTTATATGTTTGCTGGGGAAGTACAATATTATCTTATAAAAATGATTTTGGTTAAAATTTCATTTGTTGTTATACATTTTTATTTGAATACTTAAGGGATTAAAACTCGTGACTGTAAAAAACAATGATTTTTTTTTTGGCAAGAAGAGCATTGGTTCAAACTATTCCGATAACAATAAATTATTTATTCCGAAAGCATCATATATGTATGTCGTTTGGAAGATGAATATATCCACATATTCCATATACCTTGAGACTTCAAGCTTATAAAAGATACACAGAACATGTAACAACGACGTTGAAGAAGTAACTAAAGTGAACATTTTTGCTGTTGAGGAGTCATTTAGATTTCCGCTAAGATATTGTGGACAGATGGCTTTGGTGGGTTAATCAAGACCATTTTTTTTGGAAAAACGAAGTTACCGTCCGTTTTAGAGAACAAGGGCTGCAATATTTGGGACTAACGTTTTTAGTTTTTAGAGTGGGAAGTTTTTTTGGCCAGTAGACAATTTACTGTAAATGCAATGAACAGTTTAAAGGTTATACTTTGACATGCTGTTATACATATGGCAGCCATTTTAAATATTTATTTTTTTTTGTTATATGGGCATTTTCAAGGCCGAGAACGCAACATTCGTTTGTCTTTTAACGAAAAAATATAAGTATGTATAAAGATATCTGAAAAATCGATTTTCCTGATATTAATTTAAAAACATTTTAGTAGCAACATATAAAATGCAAAACATATGTTTAGTAAAAATTGTTGTGTCTAATATACGAATGCGAAATATGAGGACGAGAACACTACAAAAATGCAAGTTACTTCTGACTACATCTAGAAAAATGCAATAGTGCGCGAATTGAGACAAATTATTTTTTTTTTAATTTCAAAAGTGCTAATGCAACTTTCTGAGAAGAGAAACTATATTACGATATTTCCTTTTTTTACTTTCAATAGTTTTAGTATGATAGGGCATGCGGCATAATTTAAACATTTACCATAATATAAGGCAAAACTGCTATTTTAAATGCTTTTAATATGAAATGTTTATCGTGGGCGAGATAATGCAATATTTTGGTGATTAAAATATTTGGTTTTCCTTAAGTTTTAACAAAAATCACTTAATATTGTACGCGTTTCAACAAAACAAATATTTTTTCTTTTAGAAAAAAAATAATGTGTTTAATGTGATTTTTACTAAGGTTTTTTAGATCACAGCGTATTGGTAAGCTATGATGTTTAATTAATTTAAAACCAGACTTAAACCGCTTCCTAAAAATAATGAAATAAAATGATATTTCTAAAGAAAAAAATGTCTATACATAATTGTTCATAATTTTTCTAACCTCCCCCGCATGGGTACAAGGGCTTATCAATTTTTCGGCCATTGGTTTAATAAAATATTTAATATACAGGGTAGCTGATCAAAGCTGCTACCAAAAAAAAAAAACTTTTTGATAATATGTCGCACTGCGTCATCAAGGGTGTAGGCCATATATATATCTGTAGATATGCATATATGCCTTGTTTTTCGTTTAGTAACGTTTTACGTGGAGTTGTCCATATGAACACTATAGCCCAAGGTATATATATCAATACAAGGTATTAACGTAGCATCAGCTGATTAGTTTTTATTTTATCTTGTTTATACAGCTGAATGTCAAGTCAAAGCTAAATTCTTTAAATTTGTTTGCTTATAGGTATGTATGTCTGAATATAATTTTTGACATTTAGCTATGACTCCACGAATTTTCAATATACATAACAATATCGTTAAATTGTTTTTGCTGCATTTGAAGTATGTACATTACTATCTTGTATAAAGTTATCGCTCATTTGCCAAAACAACGTCATAACTCAAAATATGCTTTATACTGTGTACAAATTTGTTCCCGTATTCATAATACTTATAGTAGGTTTATAAGTGTTTTATTTGAGAAATGTCTATGGAATAGATGTAGTCTTTTAAACCTACTTTAATTTTTATGAATATGAGCGTAAATCTTTTGGCCCATATTCATAATATGTAATTAAAGTAAGATTTCTAAGCGCCTATTTCACAGATATCTATGGAATAACTGTCAAATAAGCCCTTAATAATACTACTTTATTTATTATTAATATAAACCAGGGGCCAAATCGTCGCATTCGATTCGAATCGAAATTTTAAAATTCTTATTAGAATTCCTGTACTTAAAGCATTGACAACTCGATCGATCGAGTGAAATTTCGATTCGAATCGAATGCGACGATTTGGCCCCTGTATTTCTCCTTTTATTGTTTAAAGAGAAAATGCAGATTACTTTATTTTAGTAAATGTAAGCAAATCAAAAACCTCAAACGCGTTTTTTTTTCGAAATCCTTTTTTTTAATTATATGGTGTTTTTGGCAAATGAGCAATATATGTACATGGTACAATTACCTTACAAGGTATAGTCACTACGGCAACAACTAGAAAAAACACGATACCAAATTGTTAAAACTCCGTCAATACCGTAAGAAATCCTACTGTTTTGACAATTTAAACGCTAAGCAAACACGAGCAAAAATCGCCAACTGTTGAATCGATTATACCTTGCAAGGTAATTGTACCATGTTACAGTCTATGTCTACGATTTTTACAATTAGGGGATTCACAAGGCGTTCTATTATGTCTTATTGTCATGTTAAAAAATTTCAGTGGTTCAAAAACCTTCAGCAACTATTGGACACTCGGCGTAGGTATATGTGAAATTGTTATGACAACATAATAAACATACCATACGACCATGGCAGAATAAGAAGTTTACCTCGTCCCTACAAACTTCCTTTAAAAATTTAGCATGTATTTTGTTGTTGTTAAATCCCAGCTTAGTTGCCAAAAATGTTACAAGCACACATACACACAACCATTATATAACACAATAAAAAAATTGCCATGACAATTAATTTACAAGGTATAGTCGCTTTATGACAAAAAACCAATTGTTTTTTTCATTTTTAACGCGTAAGCAAAATCACGCAAAAAATAGTCAGCTGTTTAATAGATTTTACCTTGTACCATAAAATTTTCCAAGCTAAGTTAGAAAACATATGACGGAAATAAAGGCGATGTCAGGTAAAACTTCGTTGCTTTGCGTGACGTTTCTAACTTTGAAAGAAAAGCGCGAAAGAAAATGTGTTTGTCCCAATGAAAACTTTGACAGCACGTTTGCTTTCTTTGTGTAATGTTTTTAACCCTTCACAATGGGTTAAAAAAATTATATTTTATAGCATTATGACAATAGGACATAATAGAACATCTTGTGAATCCCCTTAAAATTTCTTACAATTTTAATATTATACCTAGAAAGTAACAAACAACAAAATAATTTCTGATTTCATATTATACATACCTGTTCAGGTATATACCTATCACTTCATTGTATTGTGATAAGCAGTGTGGCCATATTAGCTTTTTTGGAGCTAAATTTAGCTTTATTTTTCTTCATTTAGTCCGAAATATTTACATTTAGCCTTTAGCTTTTTTTTTAGCTTTTTTCAAAATTGGATTCAGCTTTTTTAGTAGTTTTTGAAGCTAGATAAAAGGTCAAAAATTTGTCGTATTATATTTTTTGGTATTTATCTCAATTATATTGAAAGGTATCAAGCTCCTAATTTTCTTCGAATTTACAACATTACAGTTTCCGAACTATTGTTTTGTTTAATAATTTACTTTTAGCGACATTTAAAAAACGTGAAACAGCACAAAACTACAATAAAACAAAGAAATAAGGAAGGTATGGTATTACAGAAAAAAACGTAAGAATTTGTTTTCCAAAACAAATACTTTTAAATGCGGCAATTTAAAAGAAAAAATCCAAATGCGACACATTTGTTCCATCTTTTGGTTAAATTAAAAAATGTTTTCATGTATTGCGAAATAATTTTTCAAGAAAAAAGCAGGCACAATAAAACAAAGTAGGGTCAAGTAAAGCTCATCATTTTGATGGTATTAAACTATATTTGTTGAAAATCATGTTCTTTGTAAATTTAGTTTTTTTTAGCAGGACGGTAATTTTTTAATTTAAATAAAAACGTTTAATAACGATAATTATTATTTTTATGGATAGGGTTAAAAAAATAATAATATTTTTTATTTTTTCATTTTTACAGTCATTGGTTTTAAATACATATTTAGACACACATGTACAAATAAAAATATTTTTAAAAATGCTTTCTTACAATGCAACTTTTTTACAATAAAGACCATATTTTTTTCTTTTCTTGAACAAAATTTACATGAATAAAGGCATTTTTCATGATATATAGGTATATATATATATGTACTTATGTAACTTGAATGAAAATTTTCGATTTTTAACGAACTAAGTAGAAAAGTAGTCTCTTTATACTCGTTTTGTCAACAAACAAAAATTTCATTGAAGGAATATTAAAAAAATTGCATCGTGTAAATTTGTTTCGATTTTTTTATTGTTTTCATGTGTTTGTAGTTATGAAAAAAGTTTGTAAATAAATTACTTAATTTTACGTGTTTTTGTAAAAAAATGAACGAACAAAGTGTGTTGAGTATTTATATCTAAAACTAATTTTCGTTTTTTGTTTTTTTTTAATACATATCTTACAAATTAGTTTTTTTACCAAAACAGGCAGCAAATTAATACCTGCTTCTAAAAACTTTTTAAAAAAGCTCTTGTACATGCATATGTATATGAACACATACATATTATTTTTCTTCTTACTGAAGTTATTGGTCTACCAAATTTTCGTAAATAAAACTAAAATTTTAAAAACAAATTTTCTTTTTAAATATTTTTAGCACAAAAACGTTTCGTTCCTATTATGAGAAATGTCTAAATAACGAAGAAATTTTTTAAAAAACGAAAAAAAAAAAATGTAGCTTTATTTTTTGGCTTTAAGTTTTTGTTTTTAGCACTTTTTAGCTGTTTTTTAAACGTGATTTAGCTTGAACTTTACTGGAAAATATGGTCACACTGGTGATAAGCCAATTTTAGTTGACATCACAATATTTTAATGCACAAAAAAAATTTTTATAAGTAGGTATGTACAAAACGTCGTCAGCTATCAATGCATAGTAAATGGAATTCAGGAATACATTTTTGCAACTAAATCTACAACGCCAAAAAAAAACAAGACCACAAGACAAGAAAGACTTGGACAGAGTAAAAAATAATTAAATAAAAATATGTTTGCCTTTTAAAATAAATATATAAAAGAAGTGTACTTACCTACATTTCTTAGCGTGGATGAACGTTTTTTTAAGATGGCTAAAAACACAAATTTTACGAAGTTGCTGATTCTATAAATTCCACCATATTCCAATAAGAACAATATTTTTCTTACTTTTTACACACATTAATTTTTCCACATAAAAAAATTTTTTACATTTGGTTCTTTTATTTGTCTACACACATTTGTTGGCTATTAAAATTAAAAGATATTTACAGAATTTGCTTAAAATTAGTAAATATATGTATGTCTCCAATAATTTTTAAGAAAAATTATGTTTTTATTTGTTCTATATAATCTACAAAACCTTTTTTTGCTTTTCTTTTTTAACACTCGGTTGTATTGTACATGTGTTGGCGTTTCTTTTTCTTTATTCTAGCTGAACTTTATTTGGATAAAAATATATTTTCAGAGCAAGTGCTTAGGCAGACATAACACCCTACGATATACGTACCATTAAAAAATAAAGTTAACCAAATATATTGTTATATGGAATTTTATTTCGGTTTTAAACACATGGGATAGTCCTCATTAAAACACCGAAATGGAAGAAATATATTTTTGGTCGATGCACAGTGGTTTTCGGCTTTTTGTTGTTGATAAAAAGGTAGTACACTACTGTTTACTACAATTCTGATAACAATTAAATCTATTACAAAAATGATTTTGACGAATAATGCAAAAGTTCGAATGTTTACCTAATAAAAAAAACAATAACAACAAAATTTAAAACAAACTTAAGCTAACAAATAAATTTCGACATTGCGTTTTTCCAAATCCACACCTCAAATAGTTAAATGTTTACCATGAGATAGATATTTGTATTTGGATTAGAAAGCAAGAATTTAAACGTTTAAAAATTATAAAACACACATTTTGCTCCCCCATCACCCAATATATTTGTTTAAAAAAGTCAAGCAGCTGAAAGTTATTAAAAAAGTCCATATGTTAAAACAAGAAAGAAAATTTAAAACCATTTACCGGCTTATTTTAACTCATTCTTGTAAATCATATACATAAGTATTTTGCAGTTAGCATATGTTCGACAACAACAATGTTTACAAAAATAATAACAACAAAAAACAGCTGCTACAAACAACAACTATTCCTCAGCTGATAGGTAATCTCAGCTGGCAACTATTTTTTTTATATTCGAATTGTAATAGAATACCTTAAAAAACAGCCCTGAACTAATGCTTAAGTGAACAGAGGTGTATTCAAATGTATAATATAATATCCGGTAAAAATGATGGAATGTACTTTTACGTAAAGGTGCTGCAAAAACTTTACCTTTACGTAGCAATTTTTATTGCTGAGAACATGCAATAACGTTGTCTGAATAAAGGCACAGCGATTGCAAATTGCTTTGAGTGAAGAACACGTAAATAAGCATTTTTTTGTACATATTTTCAAAGTTTTTTTAAATACTATATTTTAATTAAGCTTTTTCATAAGTTAAAATAATATTTTAGCAGTTTTTTATATATTTCTTAGATTTTCTTTCTAGGAATTGCAAGATTAACCCGCTTCTCGTAAGCGAGGTTTTAAATATTAAAAACAAACGTAGATGCAAAGGAGTTTCGTTATCATAAAAATATAAAACTTTCATGGTTTTTTCTCATTACAATCTTAATCTAGAATCTATTGCTTTCTTTTTTTATGACTTCCGGCTTTTCGTAAGAGCCAAAAAAAGTACCAGAATGGTGGAAAAAGTTTAATTGACTTTCATACAATTTTAAGAGTTGTCAAAGAGACTTTTAATGGAGAAAAGCATAGTGTATATGAAAAGTTAACTTCGTCCTAACTTACAAAATAAAACAGAAGGAAAACACTTATACAGTATCCCTTTCTCTGTTAAATGTAAGTTTAATAGGTGATGTTTACAACCAAAAGACACTAATACTGTTCCCACGACAATTGGATCTACGCTCCGGAACGACCCGAGTATTACTCGGCCAAAGATTGTCAACTCAGCGACAGCTGTATCAGACTACTGTTCAAAGAGTATTGATGATGAAATTGCGTAGCTGATTTCGAAAATGCATTCTACTCGGCTACACACAAAAAATTCTATAGGTTATATTTCCTTAAAACATGGTATAAATTCAAGTAAAAAACAGGGTAGAATGGCAGTAACTATGTTCCTAACGTAATGTGCCTTAAATTTTAGTTGGTTCCCATGTTCGAAAAATCAACTAAAAAATTAGTCAAAAATTACTTACAAACTTTATTGAACTACCAACGCTAGCAAAGTACATTATCCTTATAATTTTAGCAAAATCTAACTTTTTTGAATTAGCTAATCTCTAAACCAAATTAAACTTTTTTTATTTTGATTCACAATATTTTATTGAAAATTCAAGAAAAATATAAATTTGCGCATATTATACATTTACTTTTATTTTATGAAGGTATGTTCAAGAGGTTAACTTGTTTCGAAAGTTGATTTAAACGCAAAAAAGCCTTTCAAAACTTAAAAAACGCCATTTTTTTCTTTGACTTTTTGGGTACCGTCGAAACAAAATTAACCTCTGGAACATACCTGAGGTCTCCAAAGGAAATTTCTAATTCCCTATTTGCGGCAGCAGAGAAACAACATCTGAATTTTGAGGAGTCATACATGCCCTAAGAATATGACTGCTTCTTAAACTGTCTACAGGAAAAAATTCTTTGTTTAAAAACCTCGAGGAGCAACAAATGTGTTGAATTACTTACTTTTTAAAATATCTCTATGAATTGCTTCTGAATGTCTTAAAAATTCCAATTTAAAATTTTTTTATTATATTATTTTATATAAATTCTGAAACATTTTTTGCATTGACAACTAAATAAATAAAAAAAAAAAACAGTAAAAAATAAATTTGAAGACGATACCTAATTCGCTTAGTAACGCTAGCTTGGATTTTTTGTAAAATGGGATTTGAAATCATCTATTTGACTTAGTAAAACTTAGTTTTTTCTGTTCATACAAAAAGAAATTAACTAACGAAGCTTAGTCAATTTAGCCTCTATTATTTTTTTGTGTGTACTTTTATTTATGAAGGTATTTTCAACAGGTTTCGAAAGTTGAATCAAACGCTAAATAGCCTTTCAAAACTTGAAAATAAACTTCCATGGTTAATGGCCATTCTTTGTTTAGTTTTTGGGTACCGTCGAAACAAAACTAACCTATGGAACATACCTGAGAAGAAAGCCATTACCGGACTCCAAAAAATCAGAGGAACAAGGTATGAATTTTGAGGAGACAAACAGCATTATTTCTCAAACTGGCTACAGGGAACAGCTCTGTTGATAAAAAATTGTTTTTTTAAAACCTCAAGGAGCAACATATGTGTTAAATAACTTACCTTTTAAATTATCTCTATATTGCTTCTGCATTTCCTAAAAAAATCCAATTTAACATTTTTTTTATTATATTATTTTATATAAATTTTTTTACGTACCCTTATTTTGTAAAATATTTTTTACCATTGACAACTAAATAAATAAACAAACAGTAAAAAATAATTTCGAAGACGATACCTAATTCGCTTAGTAACACTAGCTTAAATTTTTTGTAATATGCGATTTGAAATCATCTATTTGAAAACTTAGTTAAAACTTATTAAAACTTAGTTTTTTCTGTTCATACAAAAAGAAATTAATTAACGAAGCTTAGTCAATATAACCTCGATTATTTTTTGTGTGTAGTATCGGTAGAAAAACCTGCTTTTTCCAAATAAAAGTTTCTTTCAACATTAACGGAAAAATATTAATTTCTTCTAATAAAAGGAAATAATATGAACTTAAGCCATAAAGACAAAAGTGAGAATCGAAAATAAAAACAAACTAAACAAAACAAAAAAACCAAACGGTTAATGAGTAACAGTAATCGTAGTGACAGTGGGCCTAATAGCCGAAATGCTTACATTATGTTAAGCTCAGAAAGCATTAGCAATGAAAACATTAGAGACCCTGAATATAATAGAAACTATTTAAGTGCAAAACCGAAAACAAATACAAATAATTTAAGTGCATTTGTGCCTAATTTGAATAAATGTACTGAACAAGGGACAAATTTAGCCCAATCTCTGTTTAAAAATTATAAAAAAATACCGAGGTGCCATCTTCATGGCGGTCTTCTTTATCAAGTTCTGGTGTCGCACCTACAGCTGCTAAAGGCGCTCTAGGCCCACTTTCTGCGTGTGCTCCTAAGATCCAGGTAGGGATGGACAGGTACGTAACAGTTCTTAAAAAGGGGAGAAGTCCGAAATCGGCAGAAACATCTCAACCTGCAAAAATGTTGAAAGACGATGAAAGGATAACCTCATCGCAAAATCGTTTTGCCATTCTGCAAGAAGATAATGATGCCCCCGTTACTGAAAAAAAGTCCTTTAAGCCACCTCCGATTTATTTGAGGGAAAGGAATTCGAATGATCTTGTAAAGTTTTTAGTAGGTTTGATTGGGGAAAACAACTTTTACGTTACTAACATTAAACGTGGTAACATATACGAGACAAAAATTCAGGTGAATGACGAAAACGCTTACCGCACCACTATTTCGGAGCTCGAAAAACTTAAGAAAAATTTCTATACTTACCAACTTAAGAACGCTAAGGGCCTCCAGGTAGTTATAAAAGGTATTGACTCTAATGTTGACCCGGAGGAAATTAAAACCAATTTGTGCATGAAGAGCTTTAGAGTCAAATATGTATCAAACATAAGGAACAGGGAAAAATACCCTCAACCATTATTCCGGATGGAGATTGAGCCCAGTGACATTAAATTGAAAAAAAAATGAAACACATCCGATATATGATCTTAGATATATTATGCACCGTAGAGTTATAGTGGAGGTGCCACATGAGCGATCTGGGCCCGTACAGTGCTTAAACTGCCAGGAATATGGCCACACCAAAGCATATTGTAAATTGCCTTCTGTTTGTGTTGTGTGTGGGGATCTACACGATACGACCAACTGCGACAAGCCAAAAGAAGATCCCAGGGTGAAGAAATTCAGTAAATGCGTTGGAAACCACACCGCCAACTATAGAGGTTGCCCTGTTTTTGACTTAGTTAAGCGCTCATCCAAGCCGAAAGTAGCTCCTGCCCCTCCCCAGCCATTAAATATGCCTACTTCAAATATGCCCCCATTAGCACAGACAACTACAAGTGAAGTTTCTTACGCTAACGTATTAAAGTTTGACCAGCCCAAAGCACGCAAGCCTGCCCAGCCAACAACACATCAAGACGTGCCAACAAACGAACCAATTGGTTCAAATTTTAGCCGCCTAGAAGCCGTAATTGACAGTATGGTTAAGCAATTTACGCAGTTCATAGCACAAATGGCTGGCATGATGCAAGAAATGCCAAAAAATGCAGTCTGCTCTTTTGCAGGCTATGCTTAAAAGGCCATGAACTGCCTGAGGGTTTGTTTCTGGAACGCAAACGGCATCCGCCAACACAAAAACGAACTCGAATATTTTTTAACACACCAAAACATTGATGTAATGTTGATTTCGGAGACTCATATGACATCTAGAAGCGCTTTTAAAATAAGTGGCTATTCATTTTACGATTCAAAGGATCCCAGAGAAAGATCATGTGGAGGCTCGGCTATACTAATCAAATCAAGAATTAAACACCAATGGTTAGGTGGCATTTCCGAATGCTATATTCAAGCAAGAAACGTCTGCATTGATGAATTTTTCGCTAACCTAGTTTTTTCGTCGGTTTATTCTCCACCCACATTTTCCATAACGAAGGATCAGTACAACAGTTTTTACAAATCTTTAGGTCCCCGCTTCATAGCTGCTAAAGACTATAACGCTAAACACACCTACTGGGGCTCCCGCTTAATTAGTCCCAGAGGTCGTATCTTGTATGATTCCGTATCTGAAATGGGTCTTTTTGTTATTTCTACCGGACAACCAACCTATTGGCCAACCGACCACAATAAAATTCCAGACGTAATAGATTTTGGCGTAGCAAAAGGTATATCCCCGAAGCTTATTGAGGCGCAAGCCTCTCTGGATTTATCTTCTGACCACTCACCCACAATTATCACTATTTGCAGTCCTCACTAAATAGCAACTAGTGATTTTTTCTTATCTAAAAGAGTAAATTGGTTGAAATATAAAAAATATATCAGCTCTCACTGCTCGGAACACATACCACTAAAAACTTCCCAAGAAATCGATGATTGCCTAAATATCCTAAATGAAAACATTAAAGAAGCCGTTGAACATGCTTCTTCAACATACCGTCAGGTCAAATACAACAAAATTTTTTCTGTCGATGTTGAGGAGCTTTTATCTGAAAAAAGGAGAGCGCGAAGAGAATGGCAACAGCATAGATCGCCCCAACTTAAAACGAAGCTAAAAGAGTGTACAAATCGCTTAAAAAACTTGCTGGAGGTACATATAATTGCATCAATTAAGAAGTATTTAGAAGGTCTAGACGCGACTCCTCAAACAAATTATTCTCTATGGCGATCAGCTAGTCGTTTAAGAAACGTGTTCACTCCTAATACATGCACTGACGTGAGGGAATTACCGCCTGTTGTTTCTAGACGTCCTATAGAAATACGTTTCCGATATTCAGATGTGGTAGAAGCTATTGCTAACCTTAATGATGAAAAGCTCCTGGCGTTGATAAAATAAGCAACAAAATGCTCATTGAGCTACCTTTTACAGCAAAAAGAATAATTCTTTTTATTTTTAATGCCATAATACGGCTTGAACATTTTCCCCCAATATGGAAAGTTGCCTTAGTAAAGATGATTCCTAAGCCTGGTAAAGATCCTTCTAAGGTGGAGTCTTATAGGCCTATAAGTTTGCTACCAACTTTGTCAAAACTGTTTGAAAAGCTGCTTAAAAACAAGCTTACTCCGATCCTGAATGAAAACAATAGTTGTTGTTACCAACCAATAGGGGCTGGTGTACCTCAAGGGAGTATCCTAGGTCCAATTTTGCACTTGCTTTACACGGCAGATATGCCAACAAACAGTTTTACGCACACGTCTACATTTGCTGACGATACCGCTTTTCTCAGTATTCATAAAGACCCTAAAGAGGCTTCGTGCCAATTGCAACAACACGTAACCCAAGTAGAGAAATGGGCAAAATTATGGGGAATAAAAATTAATGAGCAAAAATGTACCCACGTAACGTTTACTTTACGCAAAGAAACGTGCTCTCCAATCCTTATTAACAACCATATGGTGCCTCAACGATTTGAGACGAAATACCTTGGCATTCACCTGGACCTTACATGGAAGACGCATATAGATGCGAAGTTGAAGCAAATGAAACTTAAAGCTACACAACTTCATTGGCTAATGGGAAGAAACTCTGTGCTTCGTCTTGATTATAAACTTCTACTCTAGAAATCGATTTTGAAACCAATTTAGTGCTACGGTATACAATTATGGGGCACTGCTTCCGCCTCTAACATAGAAAAAACACAACGTCGTCAAAACAAAATCCTAAGAATGATAACTGGTGCGCCTTGGTATATTAAAAACAGCAACATCCATAAGGATCTACAAGTTCCACTAGTTAAATGCGAAATCCTGAACTATGTGGACAAGTATTTAAACAAGCTGGAAACGCATCCAAATCCGCTCGCTCGAAACATCTTGCAACATACTGGACACACTCGTCTGAAAAGAAAGGACACTTTTGAACTTAGATGAAACTGTTTAAATTAATTTACTTTGTTATGAGAACTTAAATTTTGGTCTAGTACTGACTAGACTAATATAAATTACTTAGTTTTAAGATTTGAATACTTATTGTTAGTTCGCATTAGCGAAGATTCAATAATAAAAATATGAGAAAAAAAAATATGAACTTAAGCCAAATATTAAATAGCAAACATTTGTATTAAAAACAGTTTAACAATAAATAAAAATAGCATTTACAATGAATTTTAACATAAGGAAGTTTAAATATTGAAATTAATGAAAATTTTTTTTGTAAAATGTTTACCATCAACCAGTAGATTAAAAGTAGTGACTTTTTATATACTTTTATCCAAAAACTAATTTCCAATTGTTTAGAGGGAAACGCAATTTTAATTTTGTTTTTATATATGTGTATTGTTTCACAAGTTATAAAATAGACTTGAGCAGTATCAAAATATAGATTTTACCCTGTCTTTCTCGGGTATTTCAAAAAAGTTTTAAAACCACATTCAAGTTTCAAATATTAACAAAAACAAAGTACTAAATACGAAACCATATAACCATAAAATAGAAAAATTTTCAATTGATTTCTCCCACTTCAATTATCTCAAAAAAAGGCAAAAAAGTACTAAAAATATGAAAAAAGCCTAATTTACTTTTATACTTTTTTGAGACCTGCCCAACGTAGTTTAAATATTGTCTACAAAAACTGTCCTAATAGTACCAATATAAAATTTTTTCCTCTTTTTTTTAGCCCTAAGGGTCAAAATTAAAAAAAAATTACTTTAAACTGTATTCATACTTTTTTGAAACTTGTCAAACGCAATATGGTTTTTTGTTTCTGCCCTTTTTGGCTCAAAAATTCAAAATGAACCCAAGTAGTATCAAAATATAGTTTTAAAAATTTAACCTCCTAGGGTATTAAATCTCAGAAATGTGCCAGACATATGTAGGTCCGCTAGAATTGAATAAAGTACGATACCTTTTGAATGTTGTTTCTATTGTGTACTATAGTTTAGAAGATATCAATTTACAGATTTTTCCCTATTTGGTATATTTTAACCTATTTTGGGCCGAAATTCCCTGAAATCCCGCCTTATTTAATACGGAGAAGTACCCACATTAAAAATTTAAATCTCAGTTTAATGCGTTTAGGCTGTGCGATGATGAATCAGTTAGTCAAAAATTTTCACCAAATATTTTTTTTTCATATATTCGAATGTCACCCTTATGCACATAAATCAATTTGCCTACTCCTTTTACGAGCATAGGGCTGGCCACTCAATAATATTACACTAATAAATAATAATAAAAATAAATAAATATCAAAATAATATTTTTTTCCACTTACGTGCATAAAAAATCAATTTTACACGCCAGTATATTGTGGGGTTTCGTGTTTTTTTGTTATAAAATAAAATTTGTTGCCTCTTTTTATTAAAAAACTGCATTAAAACTTTTTTATGTGTAAAATTATACATATCACTAGGCAACAGCCATTTTGTTATTTGTTTCTAGCATACTTTTTCTCATGGATTTGGACCTACTGAACACGAAAATGAATTTTAAAAATTTTTCTGTCGATTGGTTTGCGAGATACAAATTTTTTAATTTTTTTTTTTTAATTTTTGGAGGTACACTTACTATTTTGAGCATATCTTTAGTCTTCTTTGACCTATTTTATCCTACTACTACTCAAATTAAAGACAATTGAGCCGTCTACAACTTATTCTCAGAAAATTTTCAAATCGGGTTAGTAGTTTTGATGTTGGCGGCTTAAAAAGGTTAAAAAACTGGGTTTTTTTAGTAAAAATGTGGCTGAAAAATTCATATAAAAATTCATATAAAATATAAAACGCGATGTTAACAGCGATTTTAATTTTTTTACGTATAGCTGACACTTTTCCAAAGAAAATAAGCCCTTACTTAACAAAATCTGATGACAAATGGCCGACTTATTATTTTTTTGGTAAACGACCGAAATTCCGCTATTTTACGATTTTTTGATTTTCATTATTTGCACAGCTTACCTACCCAACGCAAACGAATAAATACATTTGAACTTAATTTAAAATAAACAAATTAGTCTTCGTATATTATTTTTTAATTTATTTGAGTAAAAACAAAGATATAAGTGTACATTTTATGCCATGTGGAAAAACTGCTGACTTCTTCTTTGTTTTTTGTATTCGCTGCAATCGGTCTCACGTATTAGGGTCCAAATATAGTCACCCATCATAGCCGTGTCATAGATGCCCTGATAGCGTCGTTCCATAGCCTTCAATTCCTGATGAAAGCGCTCGCCGTGTTCGTCGCTCACGTCTCCTAAATTCTCAGGGAAAAAATCCAAATGAGAATGCAGAAAGTGTATTTTAAGTGACATGTGCACTCCCATGGCTTCATAGTTCTTTACCAGATCCTCAACTATGTCCTTATAATTCGGGCTTTTGTTGTTTCCTAAAAAGTTTTCCACAACAAGCCTGAAGGAATTCCATGATGCGGCTTCGATGGGTGATAACAGCTTTGGGAATTTTTCATCTTTCAAAATTTTTTTTATCTCGGGTCCTGCGAAGACTCCTTCTTTAATTTTTGCCAGCGAAAGGTAAGGGAAAATTGACCGTAAATAGGCAAAAGCTTCACCTTCTTTGTCTAATTTTTTGGCAAAATTTTTAATCAAACCCAATTTTATGTGCAGCGGCGGAAGTATTATATTTTCACGGTTCTCTATTAGTGGTTTGCGCTGAACATTCGCTTCTCCAACTACAGGTTTCGTTCGTACCGGCCATTTTTTTTTTATATAATGCTGATCATCAGCGCGGCTATTCCAAAGGCACAGAAAACAGCAATGTCGCGTATAGCCTCCTTGGAGTCCACACAGAATGGCCACAACTTTAAGGTCGGCGCATATTTTCCAATTGTATTTCCTATACTCTATGCATTTCAGCAAAATGTCCATAGTTTCATAGTTCTCCTTTGAATGAACCGCATGAGCAATAGGAACAGATGGCTTTTCATTCCCATTATGTAAGAGAACTGCCTTCAAGCTCTCTTTGTTGCTGTCAATAAACAACCTCCATTCGTTGGGGTTGTGAATTTGGTGAAGCTCTTGGAACAAGCCTGAAATGTCGCTGCAAAAACATATTTGGTCTTTCTTTGTATAAAATTTTGCATACTCCTTGTGACGGTTTCTGTACGCTGTTACTTTCACTTCTGAAGCCACAAATCCACACTGTATCATCCGAGACGCAAAAAGTTCGGCTTTCTCCTTAGTGAGACCAAAATCGCGCACCCAATCGTTTAGTTCGGCCTGTGACAGTAATTTTCGCTTTGCACCCGGCTCAAATTCGCTTGCATTTGACTCGGACTCTTCTTCTGACGATTCTGCTTTTTGAAGAGATGCACCAGGGCACACTGGATATGGCACATCATGCGAATGTGGTACTGGAAGCGCAAACGATCCCACTTGAGCGTAGTTCCATTTAAAAAATCTTCCTACCCCACTGTTTGTGGTGAGGCAAAAATAACAGTCTGTGGAATGGCATAGCGGCTTTTTCCACATCATTGGTGTATCGAATTTCATATGGCGGCTAAAATTAAAATAAATTACTATATTCGCTATGTATAATGTGTTTAAATAAAAATTCTTACCTTCCGCCAGCTGCCCAGTTGGTTAAGATTATATAGCAAAGATCACACAGCGACTTAGGTGTCCATGGTTCTGTGATATTTGGTGAAATACCAAAATAATTCAAATAGTGCAATTGTACTGCTGGAGTAAACTTGTGTGCGTGATTTTTTTTTATAAACTGGCCACAAACATTGCAGAAATTGTCTGGATCGTTCAAACACTCGAACACACGTAGTCTTTTACTCATTGTCTTCCTTGCGTTTTCTAAATATTAACTTCTTTACACTTTCACAGACAGTTTTGAAATGCAATTGATAACCGTGTCTCCTTATGTTTAAATATGTATGAGCATGTAGTGCTGTAAATAAATTAAAAAATAATATACGAAGACTAATTTGTTTATTTTAAATTAAGTTCAAATGTATTTATTCGTTTGCGTTGGGTAGGTAAGCTGTGCAAATAATGAAAATCAAAAAATCGTAAAATAGCGGAATTTCGGTCGTTTACCAAAAAAATAATAAGTCGGCCATTTGTCATCAGATTTTGTTAAGTAAGGGCTTATTTTCTTTGGAAAAGTGTCAGCTATACGTAAAAAAATTAAAATCGCTGTTAACATCGCGTTTTATATTTTATATGAATTTTTATATGAATTTTTCAGCCACATTTTTACTAAAAAAACCCAGTTTTTTAACCTTTTTAAGCCGCCAACATCAAAACTACTAACCCGATTTGAAAATTTTCTGAGAATAAGTTGTAGACGGCTCAATTGTCTTTAATTTGAGTAGTAGTAGGATAAAATAGGTCAAAGAAGACTAAAGATATGCTCAAAATAGTAAGTGTACCTCCAAAAATTAAAAAAAAAAAATTAAAAAATTTGTATCTCGCAAACCAATCGACAGAAAAATTTTTAAAATTCATTTTCGTGTTCAGTAGGTCCAAATCCATGAGAAAAAGTATGCTAGAAACAAATAACAGACAAAAGTTTGTTATTTGTGACCTAGTGTATTTTATGAAGTATTTTTTCCCCCTGTTAGGGTAGGTTAGGTAGAACAGGCAGCCGTTGAAGGAAAGGATACAGCTCACTTGGGTCCGCTTAACTCGGTCCCTTTGTGTTACCTGGAGAGGCAAATAGAATAGCTTGAGATAGAAGAAATTTAGAGAAGGATAAGAAAGAATGAAGCAGACTTACCAGGGTCTCTGGTGGGAATCGAACCCACAACCCCCAGAATGGTAGACTCGTGCATTCGGTAGTGCATTGGACTTTTTCCCCCTGTTAAGTAACTTCAAAATTGAGTTACGCTCTTTTTTAAAGCTATCGGTACGTTCTATAAGAACATGCACATATTTTTTTGCGAGGTTTTGTTAAAATAACGGTTACTTGGTATATCGATTCGAAATTTTTTTTGTAAGTTCCCTACATGACAAAGTTAAAAGAAATATTCTTGAAACAAGTGTGGCAAAGTTTTTGCTCTTTAATTATTTAAATTAAAAATGTTCATTTTTGTTAGTTACAAACATATGTATGCATACATACCATTATTATAATAATTATTGCAGGTTTAAATACATTTTTATTTTTTCTGCTCGACTTTAATGCATAAACGTTTAAATTATTAAAACTTGTCTGAAATACTTAACCAGTAAATCCTTTTACGAATCAATTAGCCGCTGATAAACTGCACTTTAAGAAAAACATTTTAAGTCTGCCTACATATAGAGTTAATTACTTAAAAAACTATAAAATATAATATGCATAATTTAACTCAAATATCTATAATTACAAATAATTCGTAATTGTTTTTTTCAGGTTCTTGGATCACTTGCATTGCAGAATACGTAATTGCTTTTACCTCGGTGCCTTGGGGATGTTTTTCCAAGTCGAAGGGCTCACCATAGCAACGGCATTCAATTTCAAATGCATCTAAATCAAATTTAGTGATCTCGAGACGTTTGCAAATTAAATAAGGTTCGGCGGAGAAAAGGAATAACAACTCATCGAGAAAATGAAAGAGTAAATTTTCCACATCATCGCCGCTGGCTTCAATTTGGTAACAGGACTCAACAGTAACATAATCCAATTCGGTCATATAACCAAACATGGCCATGCCACATTGTTCAAAAGCCTCCTTTAGAGATTCACCCCAGGCATGCAATCTACAAATAGAAATGGTTTTAAACGCACAACCACAAACTAGTTTTTTTAATATTGTAAGAAATACTTACTGTACATCAGCGGTATGATCTAGATCTATAAATTTTTGTAAAAAATTTAATCAGCATTTGAATTTAATTTGCCAAAACCATAAAGTTTTATAACTTACATTCGTATTTTATTTCTGGTAAAATAAAGTCTTCTTTGCTAAACTCTACCTCCATTTGGCTTCCTTACATAAGTATATGTATGTATGTACTTATTTAATGACTAAAATTTAACTTTTATAAAAACAATTGAGTATATACATAAACTACTTTTTTAAATATAGTGAGCGAATATCAAAAATAAAATGTGTCACCGGTTTTGTTTACTATTTTTCATGCTTCTTTTGTTTTTATTTGTTGTTTTACGAAGTTTAATGCCAAAAAACATACATGTGTTCGAATTTCTTAAACATGTGTTTCGATCTCACTCAACAGATGTTCTGTTTTGTAGAAGAAAACAGTTTAGACGTTAAATTGTAATAGATTGGGCAGGAAGCAGAAAGATTTTTTAAATTTCATTCGATTCATTTAAATACATTGTTAAAGATTGTTTATAAAAATATTACTTCACACAGCCGTATTTATAATAAAAACTTGTGCACTACTTATCTATTAGGTTATTAATAATACTTTTTAAATCAAAGAATAGGCTCTGCATAAGTAGTGTGCAACTAGTAATTTTTATGTCTCAAAAATTACTTTTTTTTTTTTTTGAAAAAATAGTAATTGTCTTAGACAGTGGATATAAAAGTAAGCTCCTACATAACCAGTACATAAGCCTAATATGTATATAAGTTATGCACTGGATATGTTGACTACATATGTAGTGTATAACTTTTCATTTTGAATACAGCCGACGATGTACAAACATGTACTCATTTTTATTCCCCACTTTATTTGTCATCTTGCTTTTACGTCTATTTTTAGTGCAATTTGTTTGTTGTTAAGAGCTACCGATGAATTTAGTATATAATTAAAGGTATATTGCAATAGTAAAATTTACTTATTTGTTGAGTATAAAGCCATTTTGCAGAACAGGAAGAGGACGTCAACATAAATATCGCCAGTCAAACTGCGTTTAAAGCTGGGTGAAGTCTCCATTTCATAGCTCGTGAAAATCATTGAAATCATAAAGGAAGTGAAAAAGCTATATTGATGCCAGCATATACAAATAAAATTGCCTCTGTTTTTAAATTTTTATTTTTTGATTTACAATGTTGCTTTATGCCCCTGAAGGGATTCACAAAAGACCAAATGCTTCTGGGTAAAAGTAAAATTTCCGCTTATATTATTCATAACCTTTCACTTACATATATATATGTATATATGCGAAAAAAGAGGGGGCAACATTATTTTTTTGTAGAACAAAAATGGAATTGTAAGAGTCCCAATAATGCACCTCAGAACCGCCAGCTCTCTTGAGAAGCAGGGTAGTGCCCATCCCCTCCAGCCTGGGCTATAAAAGTCTAGAAATCCTGCAACAAGCCCTGTCCCTCCAGGTTTGCCCCACTTTGTCCATTATCCAAGTCCCTATCAGTCCATAATAGAAACTCAGTGGTGGCCTCACCGGCTCATAACCAAGTCCAATATCCCAGGTCGATCCCTTCCTTTCAGGATTATCAGCAATCTCATTGCCGGAAACGTCATAATGACCCGAAACCCAACAGAGTCTAACCCTGCGTGTCCGCATGATCGCCCTAAGAGCACGTCTGCAGTCGTTCACGAGTCTATACCTGACATAATGTCCCTCGAGAGCCTTAAGCGCGCCCTGACTATCAACGTAGATTGTCACGTCCCCTCTCCCATCCGCATACTCCCCCATCAACTCCGCCAGAATTTTAGCGTGGAAAACGCTGCACTCGTCTGGAAGTCTGTAGGGCGTTCCTTCTCTTTATGGGTAGCTCCTATAAATACATTTAGTGATAACCAATGTTTATCCAAATGTATAAGGGAAAAATAAAATCTAAACAGCTAATAAAGTAAAATGGGTTTTTGGGGCTTTGAAAAAACTACTGAGTGTTTTGGCTGCTTTATAGTAATTCTTAATAAGTTTATTGAAGTTATTATATAAAGGCAGAAAAAAATAATCACCCTTATTGTGGTTGGCGTTGGCGTAGTCGTTTTTAGCTTTTTGGTACCGTCTAACAAATACGCCAATGTTAAATGAATAGCACCCCTGTCGTTTATGTGACATTCGACACGACAACGCTAAACACAATAAGGCTGAATAAAATTTTTTTGAGAATTTTGTTAAGGACTACTGACGATTTGATGTAACAACGAATGAAATCCTAATAGACAAACTTATGTTTAAGAATTTTTAAAAAAATTTTACGACAAATTTTAGCTTTTTTTATTTCGGCTGTTGTTAAAGTGTTGATAAAGAGAATTTAAATTGAGAAGCATAGTGTATTTGAAAAATTTAAACATACAAAATAAAAATTTCCGTTAACATTTCCGGATAACCTTTAAGTTAAATATGCGATATTTACAGGCAAAAACACTACTAAAGAGCACTGATGATAAAACCCGTAGCTGGTTTCGAAAATGCATTTGCGGTTATAATTAAAACACATTTATTTTCAAAGATTAAGAAAAATCGTTTATAAATAAAATCAAAAATTAACAACTAAAAAATTATAACAAGAAAAATTTTTATTAATTGTTTAAAGTAGTTTAACTACTACTAGTATCAGTAGAAATATTTGCTTTAAAAAAAGTTTCTTCCAACATTAATGGAAAATATTAATTTCTTCTTGGTAAAAAGAAATTAAAAATATGAACTGAAGTCAAAAAAGTAAGAGCAAAAATTTGTCCTAAAAAACAACAAGTTCAACAAAAAACAAGTAGGAGCACTATATTCGGTTGGGCCGAATCTTATGTACCCATAACATTGGCTTTTCGAAACCCCGAACGTTTTTATTTTTATCTTCTTTTTTTTTTTGTTTATGAAATATTTCTAATTTATAAAAAGGGTCAGTGTCATACTTTAACCCTCTTAGGGTGACTAGGGAAGTTGTATGGGTTTTTATCCTAATTTGTTTTAATGTTGTATGGCGACCCCCTTAGGGGGTGGAGATAGTGGGTAAGTATGTTTAAGAAAAATGTTTGCAAGGAAAAATGAGTTGGGGTCAGTCCTACAGTTGGCCTATCCGGTACCCTCGAAGCAGGGGGGGGGGGGTGGATTTCTTACAAATTTCCAAACTTTGTATGGGAGCTTCCTAAGGCGATTGAGATAGGTGTAAGTATATTCTAGAAATATATTTGGGAGGGGAAAGTAATGGGGGTCGGGCGTTCACTTTTTTCTTTAAGGCTGACTCTGGGGAAGTTAAGGGCGTTTTTAAAGCATTTTCGTAAATTTTGTATGGCAACCCCCATAGGTGATGGAGATAGGGGGAAAGAAAGCACGTTCTAGGAATATATTTGAAAGAGAAACAAATGGGGGTATGTAATCCATTTTACTTTAAAGGGGGTTAATATGTTCCACAAAAATGTTTGTAAGGAAAAATTAATTGGGATCGGTCTTATATTGCACATTGTACAGGGCAACTCCAGGGCAGTTGTGGAGGTTTTTATGTAAAAATTTTATAGAGTGAGCAAAGGAAGTTTTGGTTTTTGGCTTATATATCGGTCAGATATCGGGCGATGTTGCTAGATTTCAATAGCGATTTTCTCGCAAATATTTCTAATAGTTTGATACCCCCTTCGGGTCTATGCGACATCGGGGGGCTTCAAAAAGTTGATTTCAACCATAACACGGACAGACGGAGAGGCAAGCAGACGGGCATCGCTAAATCGACTTCCCTATCTATAAGAACCAAGAAAATATATCCTTAAGGGGTCGCAGATGGATATTTAAGAAATTATAAGCGGAATGACAAACTTATATAACTATACCCTTATCACTTACATATGTATGTAAAGGGTATAAGAACAAGCATATTTTTAGAAATGCATGATTTCAAGAAGTTACTAATTTTTATTTAAAACTTAAATATCCCAATGAAATTTTTAATTTTTTAGGAAATTAAGGGCCTACGATGGTGCTTATTACAAAAGTAATATCCTAAAGCAAGATTTTTAAAGGTTAAAACTTGTGTGCATTGGTTTTTGTTGATATAAAAAAACCGGCAAAAGTGAATGCTCACACAAGTTATAGTTCGATCTTCGAAAAACTTTTTTTTAGTTGGCCTGACAATAATAGTGTCCGAGTAGGAGCTTAGGATAACTATTAAATATTTTCATTTAGTTTTTTTTTCTTTAACATGTTTTTGTTCTTCTCCTTTATTTTATTTTTTTTTTTGTTTTTGAATTTGTTTTGCTTTTATTTACACTTTTATATTTAATATATATTTTAAAAATAAAAAAACTAAAATTTAAATTCAAGTTAAAATTTTTAAATAAATTCAGTCGATATTTTATTTGAAACAAATGTTTATACAACTTTTAACAAAATATTTATTGTATTTATAAATTCCTTTTCATAGTGGAAAACCTGTTACATATAAAAATGTTTTTTTAATTTTTCTATGCCGGTAGCGAAATTGAATTTGGCTCGAACAAATTGCATATTAATGGAAAGAAATTTTACAACATTTTTTGACAACTAGTCTCATACAAGACTTGCTGAAGAATATTACTTTGAATAGATTTTTTACAGATTCTAGTACCAAAGTAAACTAAGGTGAAATTTTGTGTAAATGCAAAGGAAACTTCGCATTCTAAACGTAGTCTTGGGCCACCTTTTACGTATTAAGAGACCCATTTGTAACCTTTAATCACATAACTGACGTGACACATTTTATATTCAATACAACAAAATCTAACGATTTTAATTGTGTGTATTTTGTACTGCTTTTTCTACAAAAATATACTTTTGCCAAATAAAAATCTTTCAAAATAATTAGGATCAAAAGTCAGCACAATAAATTAAAGAGACAGTTACTTTACACAATACAACAGAGTAGGAGATCTTGATCTTGTTACTTAAGAAAAACAAGTGACAGTTTCAAAATATGTGTCTCCTTTGAAATATTTTTTGAGGTTTAGTAAATACAGCAAATACAAAAAAAAAATACATGATTTGTCTTAAAAAAATAGTTCAACCATAAATAAAAAACGCGTAAAAACATTAATAAAAGTAAAGCTTTCATTTGAATATATTTTATCATTTGTTTATTTTGCCATTTATTATACACTTTACATAGTGATAAGAGTATGTCAACAAATTGACTGAGATGTCTGACTACTTTTCATCATATCTGGCTTAAATACTAAGCATGGAGATTTCTCTCACGGATAGATTGGCGTAGGTAAATGGCCACTTAATACTTGTGGGAACGTCCATATACGTCCAAATTGGTCTAAGATGGACACTGATGCTGGACCGGGCATCCTCAGTGCAATAGTTAAGATCGCAATCATTCAGACTAGACGATCACTGTAGTGCATTCCAAGCGGAGATATTTTCAATAATGCGACCCGTGGACTTCTCTCGGCTTAAGAACGATCTAAGGGGAAAATGCAATACTATCTATATGGATGAGGTCAAATTCGGTCAGGGGCTGCAGATAAATGCTTCAGGGTGTTAGACTCTTCCAAGTTCCCGATCAATCTAGGATATTCGGATATGAGGCTGCAGATGAATTGGAAGTGCCGGTATGGTAACTGTCCAATTATTTCCACTATGCGAATTCCATGGAAGGATTTTTTTAAATACAAGGCAAACAAATTACAGAGAGTACAACAATGTTTACATATTGGTAAAAATTAGTCGGATAGGAGCAGGGGGAGCGGTATAAAATTATAAAATTATTAAACAAGTTTTATATTTTCTTATTTTGAAATCTAACTTCATTTACCAAAGGTTTTATTACAAATTAGTTATGCTTAAACTAAGAATATATGTATGTAGAATGTACTTAATCACAAATTCTCCTCAATTTAAATAAAAGTTTGAACATAAAGAGAGAATTACAGAAATTGTCTTGTAACTCACGCTTTCTCGAAAACTATAAGATCTATCAACTTAAAATGTTCTATAAATTAGTTAATCAGGAGCAGGGGGAGCAGTAGCCCAAATACAAATGAACCGTTTTATACCCATTTTTGATACGATATTTCTTAAGAACTATAACAGCTATTGGTTTCTTACTTTCTTGAAATAGAAATTGTGCAAAACTTAAAAAATGGAAAGGAAAGCGGAAGCTTCAATACGATTTTTTAAATTTTATGGGCTTTATATTTCAAAAACTAATTTCCACTCTAAGCCTGCGGCTCGAAAACCATTTGCCTAAATCATGTGACTAAATACAAAACGACTAATATGAAGAGCACAGCCGATTAAAATGCTCTTGTTGCTGTTTAGTTTTTTTCTAATTTTTAAAAATATAAATTTTTTTTTTTAATTTCGGTAAAAAATAAAAAATTTTGTTGTGAATACCCCAATACCCGCTGAGTATTTAAATAAAATTTACCACAAGGTAAAAATGATTTTGCCTCCTTTAAAAATTATAACTAAATCGGTGGAACAATCTTTTATAAACAGAATATCCATTTAATTCAAGTAACTTTACTTAATTCAGAATTAAATGGGAACTTGTTTTCTAATTTTTATTAAAAAAAAAGTTATATAATTTTAAATACACATTCGTACAATAAATTAAAAACGGATACAACTTAAAATTCATTCAAATCATTTCTTTTTTGTATTAAACCAGTTCCCAGAAAAAGAAAGAAGACTCTCATAAAAAATAACAATTTTGAGCAGTAAGATCTTTTGATTCAGTGTGCGATATGAAGTTTTATGATCATGTAATAAAAATTTAAAGTTAGTTTTCTTTTTTTATTTTTTGTTTATTTTTAAAAAATTTTAATTCTTCAATATAAAAATAGGTCAGATTTATTTCACGGATGAAATACATTTATTGAACTATTTACAAAAGATTGCACTGTTCTTGGCAATTTCTTGCCAAAGATCCTTTTAAATGACGCCCAGGCGGTTTTCGGTAACTGATTTTAATATTCCTTAGGTGGATCGTCATAATAGATAATTTATCTAAGGAGTCATATCTAGATCTTTTAAGTTACTTAAGTGATGCTGTACTATGCGCATCCAGCATAGAACAGGAAATGATTTTGCTGCAAATTTTAAATAAAAAAACAAAAATATTACTGTAGCAAGTGAACTATGTATTTTATTAATATGACAAATTTCCGTTAAAATTATTGCAATTAAATCAAGAAAGTACAAAAAACTTCTTTAATTATAAGATTACCAACCAGCAACGTGAGGAATACTTGTAATGTCTTAGTACTTTATTAAATTAATCGATGGTAATTTTTAGTTGTAAGGCATATGCATTAATTCATTCAAAACTCAAAGTTTTCAACATCTTACAAAATATTTGCAAATCAAAAGACTTAAGAAAGGAACTTTTTCTTAATGTATTCTCTTTTCCAAAATAAATTTTTCTTATTTGTTTTTTCTTAATAATGATATTAATAAAATTGCTTTTACATCTTTTTTACTGAAAAACCATAAACTGTACACTTAAATACATACAAAAATATAAAACGGTTGCTTAAGCTTAATACCCTGAACTTGAAATAGTTTTTTGTTTCTTCTAATAGACCAACCAACAAAAGACAGTCTTAAGTCGTATAAACTCATACAAATAGTTTGTTTGTATAGTTAAAGTAATTACAAATACAAAAATGTGTACATAAGAAACATATCGCCAGCAAAAAACCAAAATGCGTATCATCAAAAAAATCCAACCGAATTCGTTGTCAACTTACACGCTTCTACCAATTTTTAGATCTCTGCGATCAGACATAACGGTTTTAAATCCATAATTCAAGTTAACGTGCCATTTTTTCCCTTACACAGAGAAGTAAAGGCTAATAAAAGGCTAAACAAACGTGTGCAGTGTTTCTCAATATTTATTAGGGTTTTGTACTCTTGTTTACCTTTACGCTGGATGCTGCTTTTGTTTTTTTCTATAAAGGGTACAGGTTGAGGGTTCAACTTTTTCATTACTTAAATTAAATTTACTTTTTTATTATATACGTTTAGAGAATTTAAAAAATTTTTTTTTATTTATTTATTTTATGATTTATTTATCGGTAAAAATCTTGTTTTTTCAATAAAAATGTTCCTTTCTTAACTAACGCTAATAAAGTAGTAAAAACTAAAAATATTAATTTCTTCATTTGCAATTTAATGAGAATTTAGTAAAGTATTGAACTTGAGCCTGATAAAGAAAATAAAATTGTTTTATTTATTTATTTAAAAAAATTGTTGCTTATTGTTCTTTGTTGAACTCATTGTTTTTTAAGACAAATTTTGCTTAATTATTTTTTTATCTTAAGTTAAATTTTATCAAATTTCTTTTTATCAAATTTAATTATTAATCAATTATTTGCATAATTGTAATTGAAGAAAACTTATAAATTAAACTTGTATATAACAACACCAGTCAAGTGTAAGGCATTTTCAAAACCAGATACAGATTTTCTTACTCTTTGAATGACAGTATTGTTTGGCTGTTCGCAACATCTATTGAACTAACATGCTTTTAAAAAAGGCAAACGGGATTGCTTTTTCTTTGTGAGTGAGTTAGTTTGCCTTAGTATTTATTTTATTATTTATTTTAAAAGGTAAGCATCAGATATAATTAAAATACTTTAAACCGCCAAATTATTAAAAATTATAAAGCCCGTTCTTAAAGAGGTGGAGAAGTTGTGTAGAATACGTTTTTTGCTTTTTCTAAAAAATTCGAGTAAGTGATGCTACGTACTTTTGAATTTGTGACCACGATATATTATGATCTTGGTTCTTGAAAAATTTAATACAATAACAATTGAATAAACAATTAAATATATTAATTGTTTTCGTTTTCGTATTGTGTAGCCAGTCAAAAGAACAATGTGTAGTAATATTTTGTATTTTTTTTAATTGGTTGTCTTTAATTGCTGTAGCTTTTAAAGGCCCTGAAACGTATTATCAACCCAAAAAATAAATAAAATAAACTGCACTAAAACTGTGCAAATTATTTATGCACAGCATTTAATTCAAGTTCATAAGAATAACTAAATTTATAATAATTTTTACAAAATTTAAGTAAATAAAAGGCGATATAAAAAAGGCAAATTAAAAAGTTTAATATGTAATGAAACAGACGTCAATTAACCAAATGGTAACGCAAACCAACAAGCACAACCTTTTTTCTACGTAATTTTGAAATTTCTAAAATTGTAAATTAGTTTGTAAATTAATAAATATATTTTTTTTAATTATTATTTTTTTAATATAATAAATTTTTTAAAATAATAAAAATTATAAGTTTTTGTAATTCTCAATGTTTTTAAAATTTATTTATTCTTCTCAACAAAATTACCCAAAAATTGTGTTTCTAAAAAACTGCTCCATAAATTTATCATAATTTTCAAAGGAAACATCAGAAAATAGTCTCACAAAAATCTGGCTATTCCTGCCCAAATTATAATAATTTTTATTGAATTAAGGTAGCTTTACTTTAGTATAGAAAAATTACACTAATCCATTGATTTTTCAATTAAAAAAAGGCCTATATAATATCATATATATGTAGTTATGTGATCACGTTATAGAAATCTTCTTTTTAATTGCCAAAAATTTTTTCCAAATGATTTTGAAACCGTTGAGAATTTAAAAAAAAATTATAATAAGGCTTAAACACATTTGTTTTAGTATTTTTGTGGTTATTATGATAAAATCGGTTATGTTTTTCTCAAGCTACACTAAAATCAATGGAAATTAAAAAAACTTATTCAAAGAACTTAAAAATTCGACTGTTTGAAACTAAGGGAACTACAACACTTAAAAAAATAAAGGTGTTTTTGCTTGTTGCATAGTGTAAACTTATAACGGGGTTTCAGAAAAATATAGTTTCCAAATACATATGTATTTTACTACACACGCCAAAATGTTTCACCCTAATTGAAACTTTACTGCAGCTTTAAACAATTGAAGTTGTTGATAAAATGCTATAAAGTACGTCGAGTATAAAATACTGCTAAAACAGCAAATAGTTTACAGCAGCACTTTAACTTGAAGAGTCGTGTGTTAAACGTAATTTTTTTATTAAATAGAAAACAAGGAAGTAAATAAAATAAATACTAAACTACAAACATAATAAACATACATGTGTACTTAAGTATGTATCACTAAAGAGTTGTTAAACTAAGAAGACAATAATGTTTATTTCCTAAAATCTGCCAGAAAATAAAGCAACCAAATTTAAAAAATTGCGAAAAATTTCAAACTTCATATATTATTTATTATAAACAAATTTATGATTTCCACTTACTGCTTGTTTTAAGAAAATTGCTTTTACTTTAACAGACAAAAAGTTGCATGGAGTCCAGTTAAGTCGGAGTGCATAAAACGTTATTTGGTATAAGCAAAAGCAAAAAAAAAAAAAACAAACAAATCATTAAAATATGATGCAACATTTTGTAAACCAATGTTTTTAAAATGCATTACGCAACTTGAAGTTGGTTTGTTTTCACATATTTGTGATTTAAACAAGAATGCACTTTCTGCAAAATGTGCAAAGTGTGGAAACAAAGAAAACAATTATTATTTAAAAATTTTAAGTTTGTGGTGATATTTTTCAAAATTTTCAAGTTTATCTTAAAAGTATTTTATTAAAATTTTTAGCGATTCTAATTGTTTTGGCATACAAAAACAATAACTGTAACAATAATGATAATTGCCGGTTAAAAAGCCTTAAAATAGGTTTATGAAGTTTGTGTCTTAAGTCTTTCGTTTTTAGCTTATGAATGTTGTTATGCTTGAACTGTTTTTTCTTTTTAACTACATTATTTTAACTGAAGACAAAAAATTAAACAAAACCAGTATGTTATGAATTGGTTAATTGTATTTTTTAAAATTGTGTTAATATATATTTTATGTTATTTTTGTAAAAGATTGCAAATTTGGTGCGCCAAAAAATATATTTTTATTTTATGAGGCGATTGTTTAATGGATTTGTTCATATTAAAGCATATTTAAAAAAAATGCTAGGAATAAATATTAACATTATAAAATAAATAAATATTAAAAATAAATATTTTTAAAACATACATTTTTTTTTGTAAATAAAATGAACAATTTTTAAAAACTTTGTTTTGGCAATAAAATATTACAATGTAAAAAACTGGTAAATGAAAAAAATTTTTTTTTAAATTTTTTTTAACAATTAAATTTTATTTTGAAATACAGTAAATTTATATTTTTTTATTTTGTATTGTATTTTCTAGTCCCATTCGTTTCTGCTTTAATAAAGCATAAAAATTCGATCCTATTTATGTTTGTATCATATTGCAAAACTAAATCAGTTAAAATTAAACTGAAACTTTTTTACTATAGGCAAAAACTGGTGTAATCTATATGAAACTCTTAAAAAGCATTTTATAGACGACCAATTTATCACTTTAGATAACCAGACATACAATGATTGTTATATATGTAAAAAATTTAGGTAAAAATAAATTCCACTGGTGTTATATTAGGGCAACAGAATTCCTTTTTTTCAAACGAGTATGCCCTCCATATTGTAAGAAGTTTCGAGCAAACAGATTTGGAAGTGTTTCTAGGTTGTTTATAATACTTGCCCACTTAGTTAAAATTTTTTATGTAACTAATGGAAATTGATGATTTTGGTTAATGTTGCTGTTTTTATGTTGCTTAATATACCAAGGAACTCCCGTTACCCTTCGTAGGATTTTGCTTTAACGACGCTTAATATTGTCTGTGTTTAAGGGAAAGGCAATGCCCTATAATTGTATCCCATAATACCTCATTGGTTTTAAGTTGTAGGGCAGCAGTGTGCAATCGAGAAGAAGCACAGAGTTTCTAAGAATAAGCCAATAAGTTTGTGCTGCTTTCACCCTGCAAATAATGCAGGGAACACAACACGGACGTACGAAGAACTTTTCGGCGCAAATATTGGTTGGCATACATAAATATATAATATAAGTTATGGAAAGAAGGGATAGAGGGCGTCGTCTACCGTCATTTGATTTAAATTTCTCGAAATTAACTGTGATAGGAAAGACATCTTTAGGAAGGTTATTCCACATACGAAACGAGCGATTAAGGAACGAATTTTCTTTGTAATGCGAAATGCGACTCACTGTTCAGCTAAACACAAATACGTGTGCGTGCTCTTCTTAAAAGACGAGTATCACGCAAAAAATCCCGAGTTTCAGGAACAAGCTCCCTGATTTCTTCAGAGCACATTCCATTGTAGTGTCGACAGAGTAGTGAAATCCAACCAACATTGCGAGGTTGTTGTTTGGATACCCCGCCGTCACCCATAAGTACCTTCACCCGTTCCTGTATGCGGTCAAGAACCTCCAAAATAAACTTATTCATATTCCATTTTTGGCCGGATATAGATGGTGTAAAATAATTTATGTGCCGTTTCAAAAAAACAAGACACTTGGATGCTTTTTTCGATACGAGAAAAACCTGTTCCATCCAACGGACATCGCACTGGATTTTTATGCCAAGAACATTAAGGGTTTCTGTCTCCACAATATTTATACCATCCATTAATACAGACCATGCAGCATGATCAGGCGCAGATTCAGGGTGGGGGGGAAAGAAGAAGCCCCAATAGCCTAAATTTGAAAGAAAAAAAAATAATTTTGAACATATCGAAATATACTACCGTATCGAGGGCAACATACTCACAATTGAGTCTGTTTTACAAGACTCAAAAACCCGTTTCTCAAAGGACGTACCTCATTTGTTTAACATCCCTCAACTTTTGCCTCAAAATATTACTAAATTTACTGATTTAGAAATTTTAATTTCATAACTTGCAGATTTATTAAAATTTTAAAAATATATAAAAACACTATTTATATCGAAATTAAATTGTGACATTTTGCATTGGAAAAATTAAAAAAACGACCAGAAAAAATAATAGATATTTTAGCAAGATGTGATTCAGATATTTACCTAAATTTGCGAAAAATAGTCATAATTTTTTTTAATGCCGGTTAGTAATGCTGCGGCTGAAATGTCATTTACCAACATTCGCGGTATTAAAACATCGCTGAGATCAACCCTGACAGAGGGCAGGCTTAACGGTTCAGCAATGTTGTATTTACATAATAAAATTGAAATTGACGCAAATGTCGTGCCTAATAAATTCGCTTTAACAGGACACCATAAACTAATAATTTAATAAATAGGTTTTTTTGCCTTTCATGTAATTATAGTTATTTTAAAAGAATTAAACTTTTTTATTTAAAAACCCGCTAACAGCTTGTTTTTAAATTGTGTGCTTCATTTAGAATTTCCTTCCCCAAAGCTTGAGCTGGATCCGCTCCTGCCTAGAGAAATAAAATACATCACAAGCCCCCATTAGTTTTTCTTCCCAAACATATTCCTAGAACATACTTACCTCCTATCACCAACACCTACCTAATGGGGTTGCTTACAAAATTTACAAAAACTATGTAAAAATGCCCACAACTTCCTTAGAGTCGACCTTAGAGCATTAAAGTGTAAACATATTCCTAGAACATACTTATCCCCTGTCTCCATGCCTTAAGGGGGTCACCATACAATATTTCAAAAAAAGATAAAACCCTTACAACTTCGTCTCTAGAGGAATAAGATGCATAGCAGACCCCCATTAGTTTTCCCTCCTAAACATATTCCTTAAACGCTTTTGCACCCTATCATCACCTAATGGGTTGCAATACGAAATTAACAAAAATGAGGTAAAAACGGCCATAAATTCCCCACAGTCGGCCCTAGAGAAAAAAAGAGTACGACCCCCATTAGATTTTCCTGGAAAATATATTCCTAGAACATCATCACCCCATATCACCATGCCCCGAAGGAGTTACCAAACAAAATTTAAAAGAAATAAGGTAAAAGCCCCTACAACTTCCCCGGAGTCGCCCTAAGAGGAATAAAATGTATCCAGACCCCCATTAATTTTCTCCTATCTTTATCACCTAAGGGGGTGTATAATTTAAAAAAATGAAAGTCGCTACAAAATTTAAAAAAAATTAGGATAAAAACCCCTACAGCTGACCTAATCACCCTAAAAGGTATAAAATATGACACCGACCCCTATTTAAAAATAAGAAATATTCCATTAATTAAAAAAAGGATAAAAATAAAAAAAAATGTGGGGGTTTCGAAAGTCCAATGTGAAGGGTATCTAAGATTCGGTACAGCCGAATAAAGCGCTCTTACTTGTTTTCATTGGTTTTCAACAAATAAAAATTCTACAACTTTTGCCCAAAAATAATAATTTTTATCATTTTGGCTCAAATAAATTGGAAACCGTTAAGAAAAAAAGGTAAATAGTCACAAGACCTAAAGATAATTTCTTAATTTTTTTTTTGTATGTTTTGCTAAAATCGCAAAACTCCTTTCCGAGTTGGACCTGGTTAATGAAAAAATGAATGAATTTCATGACTTTTGAATTGTGTCTGTTTATGATTTAGTGTGCGATATGTTTGTCGTTTTTTTATAAAAACATTAAAACAATAAAGAATTTTTTGTAAAATTGTTTCCCTCTTATTCATTCTTGTTTATTCAACAGATTGTCTATGAAAACTTTGTTTAATTTATATTAAATTAAAATTTAATGTTCTTATAAATTTTAAAATGTTCTAAGTTCTTTTCAACACTTTTAATTGCTGAGCAGTAATTAAACCTTATTTAAAATAGAAAAAAATATTTAAACAAATTTAAGTTGTATGATTTAAAAAACTGTAGGCTGCTGATTTACCTGCCTTTTTTGAGTATTAAGCTAAAATAATTTACATTTTCTAAAGCAGGAAGAACAAAATGACAAAACTTACCAAAAATGAATACAAGTCATTAACGACATCGATGCGGTCACTAACATTAGCCATTATGATGTCAATAACTCTATTTAATTACAAAATAAACACAACTCAAGCACTGGGTCAGCTGTCATTTGACGAAGATATCTCGAATCTGTTGGGAAAATGTAAAATGTTTGATGATAATTTCGATTCGTGCATGAAAGATGTGTTTAACGATTTGAAGGCATTCTTTTCAACTGGTTCGGTGAAATAAAATAAATTTAGTAAAAGACGTTTTTCTTAAGTTTTTTTTTTTTTATTTTTTAGGAGTTCCCGATTACCACATAAAACCGTTTGATCCTCATAAAGCTTCTTTTGTTGAGATAAGGCGTGGTTATCAAAAAGGCTTGATTGGGTTCAAGTTAATTCTACGAAATGTCACGGAATATGGTTGGACACGATCGGATGTTACCAAATATCATACAGATCATGAACAAAAACGAATTATTTATTCTCAGTATTTCCCCGAAAAACGTTTAGATGGTTGGTATGAGTTTTCGGGAATAATTTTTGGAACGCCAATTAAGAGAAAAGGTTTTTGGAATATGACTTTATATGATTACAGGTAACTTTTATTATTTCTACGAAGGTAGTATGTATTTTGTATATATGTATGTATTACCACGCTTAATTAGAAAACGCGTATCTGAATGAATAACATGTAACAGCGCTATAATCGTATGTGCCGAATCTTAGATACCCTTCACATTAGCCTTTCGAATTTTGTATATTTATGAAATATTTTTAAGTTTTAAATACGTGTCGGTGTTATATTTTAAACCTCTTACGGTGACTACGGGGAAGTTGTAGGTGTTTTTACCCAAAGTTTTTCAAATTTTGCATGACAGCCCCCTTATTGGGTGGAAAAATTGGGAGTGTTTAAGAAAAATGTTTGCAAGAAAAAATGAGCTGGAGTCAGTCCTACATTTGACCTATCCTCGAAAACCCTGGAAGCTGTAGGGGGGGGGAATTATTACAATTTTACCAAACTTTGCACGGGAGCCCCCTTAGGCGATAGAGATAGGGGGTACGTATGTTTTAGGAAAATGTTTGGGAGGGGGAACTAATGGGGGTCACTGCACGTATGTTTTAGGAATATGTTTGGGAGGGGGAACTAATGGGGGTCGATGGTACACTTTATTTCTGCAAGGTTAACGTTGGGGAAGTTACCGGCGTTTTTGTATTTTTGTAAAATTTGTATAGCAGCCCCCTTAGGTGATGAAGATAGGGGGTAAGTATGTTTTAGGAATATGTTTAAGAGGGAAAACTAATGGGGGCCTGTGATACATTTAATTCCTCTAGGGGCGACTTCGGGCAAGTTGTAGGGGTTTTTACCCTTTTTTCAAATTCTGTATGGCAACGCCCTTGGAGCGTGGAGATAGGAGGTAAGTTTATTCTAGGAGTATGTTTGGGAGAGGAAACTAATGAGGGTCGGTCGAACACTTTATTTCTCTAAAGCCGCCTTTGGGGAAGTTTTGGGCATTTCTACATCATTTTTTTAAATTTTGTATAGTTACCCCCTTAGGTGATGGAGATATGGGGTACGTATGTTTAAGTAATATGTTTGGGAGGAAAAACTAATCGGGGTCTGTGATGCATTTTATTCCTCGAGGGGCTACTCCGGGGAAGTAGTAGGTGTTATTACCCAATTTTTTATCAAATTTTTATGGCAACCCTATTAGGAAGTGGTGACAGGTGGTAATTATATTTTAGGAAATTGTTTGCAAGAAAAAAATTATTTGGGGTCGATCTCACACTTTACCTTTGTAGGAGCACCCTGCAAGCTGTGGGAGCGATTAAAAAAATTTTTAAGTTAAACTTTGTGTGGCAGCTCTGTTAGGGGACGGAGACATGGTATTTGTATGTTCCACAAAAATGTTCGAGAGGAAAAACTAATGGGAGTCCGTTTTACATTGCACCCGTGTAGGGCCACTACTGGGCAGTTGTAAAGGTTTTTATTTAAAATTTTTAGAGAAATAAACAAAGGTAGTCTTGGTTCTTGGCTTATATCTCGGTCAATTATCGGGCGATGGATTTAAATAGCGATTTGCTCGCAGATATTGCTGATAGTTTGATGCCATTTGCGGTTCTATGCGACATCCAGGAGCTTCAAAAAGTTGGTTTAAACCACAACACAGACAAAGGGCAGACGGGCAGACCAAGAAAATATATACTTCATGAGGTTGCAGATTGATAATAAAGAAATTACAAACGGAATGACAAACGTATATGTACCCTTATCACTTATGTGAAAGATATAATAAGACAGTCACAATTAACAACGTTTTTCAGTTACAATTTTAAATTTTGGCGCCTATTACGGTGTATGAAGAAATTTGGCTTAAGTACTTACGTATTTGTTTAATAATTTATATTCTTTTTTGCGTTTTTTTTTTCTTTTTTTTCTTTTTTTTCTTCTTTTGTATAAACGTATTAGTCAAACCACCAGCGTAAGGCGTTTGGGTAAACCGGGATCCCTGTTAAAAGTTCGCATAGAAATTGATCGCATTGGCGGTTTAAGGATGCATATTTCTGATGCTCTGGCCCCTGGTCGCGCTGAATTGGATAATGTCACAGACGGTGTCATCAATAGTATGTGGCCGATTGGTTTGCCGTTTATAAAGCCCATAATAAATGATCTGATAAGCACAGCATTCACAGACATTTTTAACGAGTCCTTTAGATATTTTCCTTTTGATCGTTTCGTAAGATTTTCATGATTGTATTAGAGATCTGTTGTATTTTATTAGGTAATTAATTTGAAATTGCCTGTTTTCAACGACTGTTAGTTACTAAGACAATTATGTATATTATTGGCTATTTTAACTTACAATATTTTCTTAATAAACGATTTGTATAATTATAAAAAAATATATTTTTTTTTTAATTTAAGATCAAAATAATTTTGCAGTTGCTCCTTAGAGGTGTTTTGTAAGTATCGAAAAAAACTTTATAACGAAATTAGGATAAAAGAGTAAAAATCCCATCTAGACTTTCGTTGCACGTTAAAGGTTTGATCTAAAAACTAGTTTATAAAGAAAGAAAAGATTTTGATGAGTTTTGAGTTGTGACTGTTTATAAACTAGTGAGCACTACTTATATGAAATATAACCAAGAATTTGGGTAACTAATAGAAATCAATTTTTAAACATCTTACAATTTTAAATACTGTAATGAGAAACAGCAAAATATATTTTGATTATTCTTTTTTCAACTTAGAACACTATAGGTAAAAGTCAAGTCATTTTTGGAGTTTACATTATTAAAATTTGTATAATTGTTACTCGTAAGAGACGATATTGGGCCAAATAACTCTGTAACGTGTTTTTGTTTAAACAAGATAACGGGCGATTAGCGTGTTGTCAACGAATTAAACTCAACTTATGGATGTTGTAAAAAGTTTAAGTGTTTTAAGGAAAAAAAAACTCCAGCAGATATGCCAACCAACAGTTTAACCCACACGTCAACATTTGCTGATAATACCGCTTTTCTCAGTATTTATAAAGACCCTAAAAAGGCTTCGAGTCAACTGCAACAACACGTAACCCAAGTTGAGAAATGGGCAAAGTTTTGGGGAATAAAAATAAATGAAAAAAAATGTACCCACGTAACGTTTACTTTACGTAAAGAAACATGCTTCTCAATCCGTATTAACAACCATATAGTGGCCCAGAGATTTGAAACGAAATATCTTGGCATTCACCTGGATCGTCGCCTTACGTGGAAGACACATATAGATGGGAAGTTGATGCAAGTGAAACTCAAAACAGCCCAAATCCACTGGCTAGTTGGTAGAAACTCTGTGCTACGTCTTGGTTGTAAACTTCTGCTCTACAACTCGATATTAAAAGCAATTTGGTGCTACGGAATACAATTATGGAGCACTGCTTCCGCTTTCAACGTAGAAAAAATTTAATCCCGTCAAAATAAAATCCAAAGAATGATAACAGGTGCTCCTTGGTATGTTAAAAACAGCAACATCCACAAGGATTTACAAGTTCCGCTAGTTAAGTGCGAAATCTTAAACTACTTATGTGGACAAGTATTTAGATAAACTGGAAACACATCCAAACCCGCTCGCTCGAAACATCTTGCAACAAAGTGGACATACTCGTCTGAAAAGAAGGGATATTGTTGCGCTTAGACGAGACCATTGAAATGAATCAAATTAATTAGTTGAACTTAAATTTTAGTCTGGCATTGGCTGCACTAATGCAAATTACTTAGATTTAAGATTTTATTACTTATTAAGTTCATTCGTTTACTCAAAGTTTTTAAAAATTTTTGAATATTTTTACTGGATTGCGTTCGTTTACACAAAATCCAGTAAATGAGAACACAAATTGAGAGCGCAAAGTGACAGTTGTCTTACTGAGTATTTAAAAATTTTTACTAGACAAAATTTTACTAGTAAAAATTACTAGGAAAATAAAACATATGTTTTCTGATGTAAACAAAAAAAGTGCATTAACAAACAGCTAACAAATTGAATAACGAGAAAAATTAAAATGGTATAAAAAGTAATTTAATGTTCACAGGCGAAACAATGGAACAGCTAAGAGATATAGTTAGTACTTTAAGTTTAGGGGAAAGAGTAAATGTAACCAGACAGGGCTTTGTTTTGCAAAATGCAGTATTGTATCTTATAGAATTGTCATCTGAAAGCGAAGATGAAGAAGGTATAAGTTTGTTTTAAATGTTAAAAAAAACCAGGATTTTTTCACCCTAACTTGTGTTTGAGAAAGGAAAGAGTATTACGCAATTCTGTTAAAAGCTACTTCCATGACACAGTCCCGACCTATACGAATGTTTAGTTTCGAACACATTTTAGAATATCCAAATCAATTTTGTTGCGGCTTTTTCTTAATATTTACTTTTTTTTAAGTTGAAAAAGTGCTGAATACTTGGGTACTCGGTGCAGTCACTTATTACCCAAAATTAAATATTCGTGTTTTTTTTACTAACGCTAAGTCTTTTCCTAGCAGTATGTATTGCTCCAGGTAACGTACAAAAGAATAGTCTGAGGCTCAACTTAAATTATACCGACAGACTCAGAATCACTTCCTTAGCCAATTTAAGCATATCTGTCTGGCTGGGTGTCCATATATTCGTGTGCTCAAAGTAAAGCTAGCATATCTGAAAAAAAAAAATTTTGCCATAGGGAGCAAGCCCATTGTTTGTGGTGGTGGTGATCGTAATAGACTTTAACCCCAAAACCAAGTTAACCACACTCACAAAAGTCAGCTTGTTTTTGCTTAAAAAAATTTAATGCATTTTTCGAGTAATCAAGTAATTGCAATATATTTTAATCTATCAGCTGTTTTGGGTTGGTAAACTTTTTGTTAAAATTTTCCGTTCGCGTCCCTACCAGAACAGTGACGGTCATTTGACCGGTCATATGACCGACACAGATGACCGGTCAATCGGTCATTATTTTCTATCATTTTCTTAAGGGCGATGTGAAAAAAATGACCGAAACTTTGTGTACGTGTGATCTTGCGTCTCCCTCGCACCTTCAGATGTGATAGAAATATTGGTCACAAATGACCGAAAGAAAATGTTTTAGTGTTAGTTTCGGTCACAAATTTCTTGTAGGGGTACTTTTTACTTAAAAAATTGTAAGTGAGAGAAATTTGGTAAAATTACTCAGTATTTGCTAAGTTACTGGACTTTACTGGGAAAGTAAACGAATGAACTTATTGTTAGTTCGCATAAGCGAAGATTCAATAAAAAAAATATATGCAAAAAAAAGGATTAAAAATACATATAAGTAAAAGTTGTTTTAATAAAGGACAAACAATTTTATTGGATGATTTTTTAGTGCAAAAAACTTAATTTTTTAAAAAATTTTTTTGTTATAAAAATTAATTTATATATAAACTTTTGTTATAACAAACTTAAAATACTGTACCCGTTTTTGGCCGTGCTAATTACCAAAAGGTTTTGATTTACTCTAAAGATAACTTTGATTTTGTAGGCTTTTTTGATGAAGGTTTTGGGGCACGCAATAAAGTCCGACGGACTACCGTAAAACAATCGTTAATGCAGAACTTTGGGTGCTTTTCAAATTAGTTTTAAATATGTATTATGTGTACTCCAAAAGAGTTTGAAGAGCTAAGCAAAAGTACAAGCAAGATTCAAATACAGTGAGTACAAGTGAATCAGATCAAATCAAAATTGATAACGAGTTAGAAAAAAATTAAGTTTTTTTAATTTTTTATTCATTGTGAGTAAATGTTAAAACAACATTTTTCTGTAGGCAAAGCTAAAAAAGCAAAGAGAATAATTCTTTTATTTTTAACGTCTTATAATGGCTTGAGTACTTTCTGCCATTATAGAAAGTTGCCTTATTAAAGATGGTTCCATGAAAATGAGTTGTTGAAATTGTTCGAGAAAATGCTTTAAAACAAGCTGACTGCAATCTTGAGTAACAATTGTATTTCCAATCACCAATTTGGCTTTACACGACAACACAGTGCCATTGAACACACGCACAGATCGTTAGTTTACAAGAAAGGCGTATAAGGAAAAAAAAGTATTGTTCTGCGATTTTTATTAATGTCTCTCAAGCTTTCGATAAACTATAGCATGAATGCCTATTAACCAACCAAAAGCTAGAACTGCCAATGAATCTTTATAACATTTTGGAAAAGTACAAAATCAAAGAGAGCGTGACGATCTACGTCGACTGTCGGGCGACCTCGAAGCTCTATAGGAGCATTACGTCCTATACTTTTAAAAGACGTAAACTTGCTCTGAGGGTGATCATGGCAACACGCAATGTAAGGCTCTGTTGGGTGTTAGGTCATTGTGACTTTATCGATAATGAAGCTGGCGATGAGGGGTCCGGTCAAGGATATTGTGCTGGGATATGAGCCGATAAGACTACAGATTTTTATTATAGAGTGATAAGGGGACAGGTCTCGGATAAAGTAGACCAACCATAGGGGGGCCTCAGGGCAGAGGGAACTGAGGTGTGTAATTTGGACTCTCACGGGACACTGTGACGTGAGATATGAGTGACTTTTAAGAGCTTTCGGATCTGATTTAAGAAAAAAACATAAAATTTGTAAAAATATATGAAATTTTTATTTGAGTCAACAAAACAATCTTTGTATAAAATTCAATGCTTAAAGATGATTTCATGTAAAAACCCGGTATCTCACGAACAATTTCTTTAATATTGGCTTCTAGTGCGCCAAATGTTGCGGGCTCGTCCCTGTAGACAAAGCCTTAACATAGCCCCACAAAAAATGAAGAGTAGCGCCCGTCATTTCGACACCATCGGGATCTTTATTCAACTTCGCCAGCGCCCATTTACCAAAGGTTAGCCGTTGTGTTAGGTCATGTGGTTTTTATTCTCTTACTAGCTGTATTTTAAAAGGTTTTACACCCAAATACTTCCGCAAAATTTTTCACGTAGTGGAGTAACAGAGACCCATTTGCTACAAACACCGACTTATTAATCATTCACAGTCATCAACAACACTGGCGGATACAGCTGCGATATTTTTCTCTGTCCGCACTCAACGTATGCGTGTTGATGGTTTAATGTCCAATAATGCAAGCTTGGTGCAAAATTTAGTCACAAGTTTCCGAATAACAGCCTAAGAAGGTTGTACAAACTGACTATAAAATGGAGGAATTGAATGATGCACTTTCTTGACTGAGCATGAATTTTGTAACAAAATTCAATATTTAGTTTGCAAGTATTGTTCGTTTGTAAGTAGCATGTTAACAAAAAGTAAGTTGCTACAAAACACCCGATATGACCAGCAAAATGGATATGAATTCTTAAGACTTCTGCATATTGTGTGGGGATGAGGAGAAAATAGAGACCACTTTCTCTGCCACTGCTTAAGACTACGGATCCGCCGACAGTGGTGGCAGGGGGAGCACTGCTTCGATGGACTTGGTGATGTCTCTAGTTGTCTGAGGTCGCTTGATGATATGATGTTCTATAGCTCACAACCAAAAACTCACCAAAGGAGTTATTGGCTGGGTAAATAGGTAGAACCTGTTATCCTTCTACTTACAGTTTCTTGTAATTTTTTTTACTTTTTTAAGGGATTCCCAATGGGCCCACAGTGCTCTAAGTAGGGGTGAAAGTTTTTACGTAAGATTGTAAAAATAAATACAAAAACTTAAAAAAAACTAAAATAGATCTTGACATTAAGGGTTTTTTTTATTTACTATTTGATTCAAAGGTAAAAAATTTATATTACACGTGTAAAATCTTACAATAGAATCTTGTAATAAGAAAATCATTTATTAAAATTTCTATAAGTAGAGTGTGTAATATATTTTTATATATGTACGAATGTATGTATCATTGTAAAACGTATTAAATCAAAAATAAAATCATAACTATCTTTTAATTTTACCTTAAATATATAAGTATAAATTTCTTAATAAAAATCATTCATCATCTAAAGTAGCAGCCACTTGCACCGCTGGTATTTCAATTCTAATGTGTGAGATTTCATCACTTAGTGCCAAAGGTTTCATATTCACAAACAATTTCGACAAGCTAATTGTACAATAAGCTGACTTTTCTAATTGTTGATCAACGGTTTCACGTAATAAATTATAAGCAGCCGTGACTTCGGGACTTATGTTAACATCTTTGAAGAACAAAAAATAAAAAGTTAAAAAACAAGTTTTAAAATATCAAGTTTAGCTTACTTTTATGCTGATGCTTGCTTAAATCAAACATATATTTAAAATAACACAACTGAGTATATAAATCTCTTTCAGTGTACTGACGTACTAGAGTACCATTTTTACAACGCAAACAAACTGGACGACTGCCAATGGTAACATGGCTGTAGGAACGTGTATTGTAATTACAGGCTGGATCGTCACAAACCAACCAATTCTGATAGAAACGTTTGATGTACTTTCTCATAGTAAGAATCATTTGATTGCGTATTGCAATGACATATTGATATGGACTAATGGTGCATTCAGTATTAATACACTTTTCTAAGACGGCTTCGTACGTATGATTTGATGATGGTTTAAAGGCTGCAGCCACAATGTTTTCCGTTTTGCATTTGACACAATTAAACGCAAATTTTTCACATTGGCGGTATTTTTGTAAAGCAGATTTAATTAACAATTCGCCAGTTGATTCTTCAGCGCGCTCCTCATAAGTTCTGGAAAAATAAAATGATAAAACAGGCTTTAGATGCAAAAATTATATTTTTTTAAATTTTTAAAAATTTTTTTAAATAAAAATAAACAGATATAAATTAAAATAAGAAATTGCAACCAACCCAACACTTATAAACACAACTATTGCAATGAAAATTTAATATATAACTGACCTCTGAACTTGAGCCCTAAATTTGCTAGGATCCAAACCCAAGGACTCGGCAATACGCCCAGCATCGGTGCCATCTAAAACTTCCACCATACGCGTAACAACTGGATGAATTTGGTGGGCCAAATAGTAATTTATATCCAATTTCAATGTTTCACTACCCTTTAACTCGTCCAAATGATAGGCACGTTGAGTGGCGGGGTTTGAGGTACCATCTTGACAGATAACATAATCAACCATGTCGCCCTTCTTAAAACGTCTATTGCGTGTCTTATTCATACGTAAGGCAACCTGTACATGAGGCTGAGAAGTGGTGTTATTAAAATCGGCCGGAGCTTTGGATAATTGTTTGGTTATCAAGAACATGGGCAGAGGCACTTCTCCCTTAAGAATTTGATCTTTAACCTTTTCTAAATGTGAATGTACAGCATCTAGTTTATCGTCGAGTTGTTTTTCCGAAAGAACTTCGTCCAAGATAACTTTGCCCACCATAATGGCAATTTGAGACCAATCACGACGTACAATATCAAGACCCTTGTGTTCCTGTTCTTTTTTTAATTCGCCTAAAATTAAAACATATAAAGATTTAATTAGAAGTAGAAAATTACGTTTTTTACCCACCTTTAGCCGTTTTCGATACCTTTACCGCTGCATATTTCTTTTTCTTAAGCAGCAAGAGGCAACTGAATACACCATCAATGTCAAGTTCCAATTGTTTGTACAACTTATTTACAGTCTGCTTAATGGTACTGCCAATTTTAAAAACTTGTTCATAATCGTTGATATTTGTATTAACCATTATGGAGTCTGTATCACCATAAACCACTTCATAGTTCATTTTTTGTACCAATGATTTTGTATTCATTAAAATTTCTCGACCCTTGTGTGTAACCAAGGCGGCTAAATGCTGGGCAAAGAATCTGGAGTGGGCGAAACCCAAACAACCGTACATAGAATTGGCAGTTAACTTTAAGGCCATTTGACGTATGTGATATTGCATTTGCAATTCGGGTGATAAGTCGGGAACAGCCATTAACTTTTTTACTTCACGTCTTGACTCGACCAAACGACGCAACTGTTGCGGTAGAATTCCTTGTTCTACATTTGGTTCTGGTAGTGTTGGCAGGTCCTCCATGTTGTAGGGTTGTTGAACAGTAGTAAAACAAATGTTATATTCTTGTATTATGCTGGGGTAAAGGGAGTTAAAATCCATAAGTAAGATGTATTTGTCATAAAGACCCCGAATGGGATCCAATACTAAACCACCAGAATATGCGGCTTTCTTACGTCCACCGCCAGCAGCAGACGCCGTAATATTTGTAGTACTTTCAAGATCATTAGCATCAGTCAAAGTTGCATCACCAGCCCCAGCACCAGGGCCATATTCTCTTTTCTTTTTATCCGGTACTATATAGTTCTTTTCTGTAAATGCATGCAGTAATAGGAATTCATTTCTTTCGGAGCGACCACTTTGCAGAGTCCGTGTCATAATGTTACCACAAATATTGGTGATTTGCAAGGCCAAGGGCATTATATTCAAATCACACATTAGACGCAATATATAAGAAGCATCCTGCATTGTAAGTGTGCACAATTTTAAAATTCCATCTCCTGTTTCATACATTTCTTTAAGATCTTCCTCATTTACATTCATGCGCTCATTTTCCTTGATTTTCAAAACATTTTGACACAAAGTCTGCAAATCATAAGATCTCGACTTGATACATTCTTCTGCCGAACGTTTGACATCGCAAACAATGCGGCCAATAAAAAAATCCAACATTTTCTTGCCGAAAGCCTGTGTCATGCGAAGGCGACCCAGACGTGACCATTGAGGTATTTTAAGGGTAACAATACGATCAGCTAATACATCAAGCTGACAGTCCATGGCATCGTGGGTTACTATTAAATCTGCATCCATTAAGTGATACTGATTGAGAAACCAAATAAGCAAGGATCTTTCACTATCATGTTTAAACACTTTGGTTGCATTGTATTTGTTAAGTTTTGCATTCAAATCAAATGGCCATGAGCACATAGCTGGCCTAGTTAGGCCGCACATGTGTTTATTAAAAGCTGGTTGCGGTGCTGGTCTATCGATAAAGAAGCGATTGTGAGACAACATTGATATCATGCAAATTTCATTCTTCAACGTTTTAGGATTTAAAGAAGTGCGAACATTCAAAGTAACCAAAGATAAATACGGCGGTGGCTGGGGTTTTTGACTTTCGGCCAAAATTAAATGTTTTGGCTCACTGACTGTAACATCGGTTTTACACCAGCTCATGGAGGCAGGATTTACTTTATATTGCTTTAAATTTAACCAGCAGGGTCCCTTTATTTTGCGATCCAATAGAAACCGTTCCAATGAGGTGGTATTCGCTCCAAATATATGAGCTATGGAATTGTATTTCAGTTTAGTATTTGGTGCTGGCTTTTTGCCATCGTAGTGTACTTCCATGTAGTCACATTGCTGAGGCACATCAATGCCTATAGAGTGGTAAGCAAAATTTTTGCTGACTTTGCGAGAACGAAACTCGTTAAGTTTTAAATCGACTGATATTGAGTCATTGAACTCTTTGTATAGATCTGCCAAAGTAACTTTTTGTTTTGTTGGTTCTTTAGAAATGGGATCTAAAAGCTGAAATGATTTAAAAGATTAAAATTATCTTTAGAAAATTTATAAAAAAACTAAAACTAAGAAGGATTCCATATTTTGTAAGCGCAGTTTTAATAACATTAAAAACAAAGCACTGAATGCGAAGACGTACTTTGAATGTAAAAAGTAAACTTTCATTATTTTCTATACAATCGTAATCTAGAATTTTTATTTTTCTATTTATAAATAAATATATTTTAACGTTCATATTTTAAAAGTTGAAGAAGGTTTATTAAAGGCATATTTAACAATTACTCAATAAACATCTGCCCTTAGTAAACCTAATACAACGTGTCTGGTGGCAGATTTATATTTTCAAATTCAAATAAAAAACGTAATAACTGACACAAAGTTTTATTAAGAGCATCGAACGATAAATTGAAAATGCGGATTTTATTTTTTTAAAAGTATGCCATCTTGATGTCTTGAATCGAGTTGAACACACTGTTCAAAACGGAGCCTTGTGTTCTGCGCCACACGCTGTAGTAAACTTGGTTCAATTGAGCTGATATCTCAACGAATATTTTCCTTAAAAACCAAAAGAGATTTGGGATTGTCAATATAAACCCTCTCTTTGAGGTAGCCTCATAAAAAATCCATGGGAGTTAGATCGGAGACTTCGGTGGCCATGGGATGTCCCCAAAGGGACTGCTCAGTTTTTGGGGAAAATGTTCCCAAAGCAAATTCATCGAAGCTCTGGCTGTGTGTGCAGCTACCCCATCCTGTTAAAACCATGTGTGTGAAGATAACGATGGTTTCGCAAATCGTGCGTCGATAATTCTTACTGTTGACATTCGTCGCTTGGCCTCGAAAATTTTCGAAAAAAATGGTCCAATTATCTCGTGCGTGGCTAAGGCACACCAAACAGTTACCCTGGGGCAATACAATGGTTTTTGATGTTTCAATCGAGGGTTGCGAATTCTTGGAGACCAGTAACGGCAGTTTTGCTTGTTGACGTAGACGTTTAACTGACAATTAGCCTCGTCGTTTCCAAAAATGTGATTTACAGTGCGAAAACGCTCCAACATCGTTTCAACGAAAAATTTTCTTTCAGTTCTTAAACGGCTTAAATTTTAAAAGGATGGAACTTCAGATCCCTTTTTAAAATTTCATGGATAATCGCTTTTGAAAGTCCCCGTTAGGCTGCTCTTTTCCGTATTGAAAATCGCGGATTTTCACGCAATATGCTTTCAACCAGTTCAATGGTTTCGGGCCCTGGCCGTGGGACATTCATAACCGAAGCAGTTGCGCGGAATCTGCACCCACGAACGAATTAAATTTACACTCGGCCTATCACGTATTTGTTTAATTTTTTTGTCCTGGTATATTCTGTTTACCTCAATCTAGTTCGGAGAAATTTTATATTTTAGAGTCACAAACATTAAAACTTAAAAAACGCTAATGTAATAAAAAAATTTGCATATTCCTTTATGTTTTCCCCGTAAAAGCAAATAAGCTTTCAAAAAAAAATAAAAAAAAAAATAAAAAAACTACCTAAAATATTGAAAAAGTAATTTTTTAAATTTCATTGACTTTCGGCTTCAACGAAGGCCAAAGGCTCATTATTTCAGGGTCAATAGCCCTATATTTAAAATTTTTAGACTCTAACTAAAAAGTATTTTTTTGTTCATTTAGTTGACTTTCGATCTCTACATGAACCAACAGTTCTTAATATAATATTTCTCGATTCAGAGTTCCAAAAAACGGAAAAAAGTGTCAATTCTTTGCGCCCAATTAGATTACTTTCGACTTCTATATGGGTCAGTACATATTTCAAGACTAATAATCTAAAGAATATACAAAGTTTAAAAAAATTTAAAAACCCTTAACCCTAATTGGGTTCTGTAGCAGTCGTTTAAATTTCAATTATGTGTCTGCCTTTATTGATTGAGAAGTAGAATGCGACACTTTAAATTCTGTTTCTATATAGTTTAGAACGTATAAACTTGACAATTTTTCCCTATTAGGGCACTGCTACACGTTCAATATATATTGTGATATTTGGATCGCGATCCATTTAAGTGGATTGATGGATCACGCTCGTATGCTACATGTTCAATATTTATCACGTCAGTATTTACGTTATTTTTGTGCCGTGGGGGTTAATTCCGATTCCACCGGCATAACCCACTCGCTTTCACTGTCTTCTGCCATTACCCTTTATTACAATAAACTTTACACATTTTTTGTCAATTGTTTAAATTTTAATTTTTTTGATTTTTTCCAATGCGTATTTTATTTTATTTCTGTTATTTGACACTTTTTATTGATGTATCATATCATGAAAATGCTACACGTTCAATATTTATCGCGCGATCCGCGATCCGTATTTTGGATTTCATATTTTAGGGCACTGCTACACGTTCAATATATATTGTGATATTTGGATCGCGATCCATTTAAGTGGATTGATGGATCACGCTCGTATGCTACATGTTCAATATTTATCACGTCAGTATTTACGTTATTTTTGTGCTGTGCGGGTTGATTCCGATTCCACCGGCAGAACACACTCGCTTTCACTGTCTTCTGCCATTACCCTTTATTACAATAAACTTTACACAAATTTTGTCAATTGCTTTACTTTTCATTTGTTTAATTTTTTCCACTGCGAATTTTACTTTATTTATTTTATTTGACACTTTTTACTGAAATATCATGATTTAATATCATGAAAATGCTACACGTTCAATATTTATCACGCGATCCGCGATCCGGATTTTGGATTTCATATTTTAGGCCATTCTGCGATATGGATCGCGATCCATCAATATTGCATGCTACATGTTCAATAAATATCGTGATACTAGAAATATCACGATATATATTGAACGTGTAGCAGTGCCCTTAGGCCATTCTGCGATATGGATCGCGATCCATCAATATTGCATGCTACATGTTCAATAAATATCGTGATACTAGAAATATCACGATATATATTGAACGTGTAGCAGTGCCCTTAGGCCATTCTGCGATATGGATCGCGATCCATCAATATTGCATGCTACACGTTCAATAAATATCGTGATACAAGAAATATCACGATATTTATTGAACGTGTAGCAGTGCCCTTAGGGACGTATTTTCCAAAATTCTGTCTTAGTGCATATGAACATTAAAAAATATTAAAATTTCTAGTTTCTAACTTTTCCTGTCAGTCATTTAATCAATCAGTCATTACCGCTGTTTTTTTATATATGTATATAGGGACCTAGAAGTCAAAGAGTTGTTACCCAAATGGATAAAACCGATGACTGAGAGCATTGTAGAAATGTAAAGACTAGGTGCATTACAAGGTGGGTATTACCTCTATTGGGGCTTCTTACGCTTAACGATATATTGAGATAGTTTGATGCTGAAGAAAGAAAAATCGTTGCATATGCAAACGATATAGTCATTTTAGTCTGGGGAAAATTTCTTTCAACGATCGGGAAGCTACTACAATCAGTGTTGTGTGCGCTTATTGCGGGTATCAGGGAGCGGATTGGGCGTGAAAACCTACTCCAGCGACACACAGTATCTTCGGTGCTGGGTAAATTTAGGGGTGGGGAAAGGTTCTTAATACTGGCCACACTAGAATAAATGCAAAATTGGTTTTGAGGGTCTTAGTATAGGCTGTGGATCTAAGACGCGCTGTACATATAGTCAAAAAAGGTCAGTTTTGAAAGAACACAACCGATAATAGTCCTTAAAGAGAATTATTATTTGGGGTCCGATAGTATTTTTGAGAGGTTTGCAAGATGGATATGGGCACTGCAGCTGGGGTTTATATAATGAAAGAAGATATCAGATTGTCATATGCACTACCTAATAAGTGTAGTGCATTCCAGGCGGATATATTGACCATTTTAGGAGCAGCGAATCTTGTTGTAGAACATGTTTTAAGAAATAGTTGGGTCAATGTTTATGTTAGCAGTCAAACAGCCCTTAATGCCTTGAAGGCGCATTGCATCAAATCTAAGTTGGTAAGGAGTTGTAGGAAAACCTTTAATGGATATATGGGCTTATTCAACGTCAGGCTCATATTAGCTAGGCCTTTTAGTTGTTATATAAGAAAACTGCGAGACAAAAAATGCGTAGCTATTATGGGAAAATTAGTAGATAAATGCTTTAGATGAAGAACATACTGTAGCGGAATGGAAGGAGTGACTGTAGGGGAGTTGAGGCTACATGGCTAGGGCTGAGATCAGCAGACACTAGGTTACTATTGAATTTTTAGAAATGGGATATAAGGACTACGACTGGGGTAATTACTGTCCGGCTAGTCCTAGGACGAGCACATGGGATCGCGACATTTTGGATTTTTGTAAAATTCATGAGTATAAAAAGAATTAGGAGAAATTGAAGACGAAAGATCATGTTTTCTGTAAATGCCTGATATTATAGAACCATAGAATCAAGTAGCAGCGTTTTCCAGGCTGAGATTCTGGTGTTGACTAGGACCGCAAAGTTGAAGGGAAGGACAGGGAGGAAAGAGAAGACGTGGCAATCTATGTCGACAGTCATGCCGCGCTCAAGGTTCTTGAGTGGCATTATGCCAGTATGTTATTGTGTACGACTGCAACGTGATTTCAGAGTGATCTTAGCGACATACAGGGTTAGGCTTTTTTTGGGTGCCTGGTCATTGTAATGCTGCCTGTAGTGAGACTGCTGATGCTTTGGCGAGGAGAGAATTATTCCGGGATATTTGGTTGGGTTGTGAGTCGTTGATAGGTTTTTATTATAAATTGTTAGAAATTGGACAAAGTGGGCCGAAACTGAAGGAACAGGGCTAATTGCGGGATCTCCATCCTTTCGTGGCCTAGGCTGGACAGGAGGGACATTGACCTACAGCTCAAGGAGAGCAAGGGGTTCTGAGGTGTACAATTGGGACTCTCACAGGAACGATGTAATATAAAATTTATTAATTTAAAACAAAAAAAAAATTTTTATGTGAAGCTGTATTTAATAAATAGTCTTAGAATTATTATTGCTAAATATAGTTAGGCGTTATAACCAAATCTGAATTAGCTTCTGAACAAAAACTAATAAAACCATTTTTAAAGGGTTAACAGATTTTCTAAAACTTTTAAGGCCCATAAAAAGAAATCTGTCATCATTATATTACTAGTGCCCTTACTACCCTTACCCTTTGGTAATAAAAGTGAGCGAACCCTTCCTTGTATTTTTTCACTGTTGCAGTTTTATTTATCTTAGCAATTATTGATCAATGATAAGCCCCTTTTGAATGCCTTTTTAATATTTAAAACAAAACTAAATTTGTTTTAAAAATGTTTAAAATTTTCAAAGGAATTAATTGTATAAAAATCAGCTAAACCTGCACCTTTTTCAAGTATTGGTATCTCCGTAAAATATTGGTACCAAGAAAAAGTGTGTTTCACAGCATTACATCATTGGATTTTAACCACTATAGTTTTCATTTAACTTTTGTTTAATAAAAAAATTAAATATATCTAATAAACTTACATATTCTCTCGGCAACAGATACAATACACGATCAATTTTCTCTACGCGCACGCAAATCGATTTACCGTCAGCAGTGCGACCAAACAGAAAAACTTCACCAGGGCGACGCAGGGGATCTTCCCAGGCCTCCCAATACCAGAAACGTAAATTTTCCGTACAATCATCACCAACCCCATCAGAAGAAATACCAGTGGATGTAGTGAGCTCTTCTTCAAAATTATCCATTTGGCAAATATTTTCCCAATTGCTAAGTAAGTGTTGTAAGTCTTCCTCTTCGCTAGCGATCGATTTTTTAGCAGATTTGCTAATAGGTTTAACGGGTGATTTTTCTTTAGTTTTGGCTAAAGGTGTGGACAAAGTTTTTTCCATATCAAATTGATTATCATCGTCTTGCAAACAACTGAAATCCATATCATCGTCTTCGGGTATTTCTAGTGTCTTAGTAGGTTTAGGAGCAGAGACTTCTTCAGACTTTTTGTTAATGTTACTTGTATAACTATTTCCATTTTTGTTTTTTACACTGTCTTCAATTTCTTTTGCCGTCTTCAAATTTTTCTCTGCAGGCGTTTTTGTAGTTTCATAGGGTTTTGATTTTAGTATGCTATTCAATAACTCCTCGTCACTGTTTTCCTTATCTTTAATTCTGTTGGTTGCATCTTTCATTTTAATGTTATTCATAAAGGTGTTCATATATTCCTTGGCCACAGCTGCATCAGACTTCTTTGATAAATTGCTCACAATTTTAGCAGGTGCTATTATTTTGTGTTGTTTTTCGCCTCCATTAGTTGTAGATGAGGATGCGATTTCTGTTAGTGGTTTATCCTGCAGTTCGCCCAAAATATCAGCTAAGATATCATCATCTTTAATTGATGTCGCTGGGGCTTTCTTAGGCACTGCATTACTAAAAAGGTTCCTTATAGAACCTTTGCCTTTTACAGGGCGTTCAACGTCACGTGGTCTTTTTTTGCTATCCTTTTTTCGAGTTTTATTTGATGAACGGGCGGTGTCTTCATCCGAATAATCATCTTCATCCTCAAAGAAGTCACGCCCATCTTCAGCATAACCAGTGCCATCTAAAGTAATAGTTTAATCTGAAATCGTTTTTTTGTATTTGGCTATTATATTGGAACTCACCATCCTCTATCCAGTCATCGCCATACAATTGTTTCGCTTTTTTAGCGTATTCTCGCTCATCAACTATTTCGTAGACACTATCAACTTCTTCGGCAATTTCACACTTGTTTTTATTGCCCTTTAGCTGCTTAAGTTTTTCCAGCGCAGCAAAGCGCCCAGCCTTATCTACCTTTTGTCGTTTAGCTCGTGGCCCACCTGTAATATATATCGTAATATATTAATGTATTTGTGATAAAGTTAAAGCTGATTACTTGGTGAGTCTGCCATTATGTTTTTAAAACCTTTTTACTTATTTAAAACGTGACTTAATAAAATTTTATGAACGCAATTGTGCTCACTAACTTTTTGTTGTAAACTTGGCGGGAAAACAAAACAAAACAATAAAAATAATATGAAACAGCTCTGTTTTTGATATGATTACCAAGAACGTTATGAAAAAAAACACTGTCAGCTGTTACCATAATAGACAGGGATCAAGAAAAATTGTTAAACAAATAGTTAATATATTAGAGAACAAAAATAATGTCTAGTTTGTCAAACATATATACAAAATAGTTGATACCATAATACAAAGAACCAGGTATTCTCGTCGTACCAGCTGATTAGTGCCAAATTATCAAAATTATGTTCTCCCTGTGAAAATAAAACAAAAAAATTATTACTCAACGTTTATTTCTATGAGCTGTTGTTTGACACTTTGGTACTAGTTTGTAGTAGAGATTACCTGATTAGTTGTATCATGGTTGAAACAGACTCAATTAAATTGATTCTTGGACCTACACTTCATAAAATTTAGAAAGATTTTCTTTTAACTTTTAAATTTATATTTTTTGCATAAATTTTGACAGCTAAACAGGAATATTGAGCACACACACCCCCATCAATCAATTAAAATTTTTCGAAACTCGGCAACTGCCAAACTAATTAATTGCCGAAGCAACAACCAACTCAGTTGCCTATTGAAAAGTGTAAGGGGTGGATGAGTTTCATTTAATTTTTGTTTTCATTCACGTTTGTTTTGAAGGTTCATACAGTTATTCCCTAATTTGGGCTGAAGTTACACTACTAAAATTAAGCAATTACACTGAAACCCCTAACTGGGGTGAAAAAAAGAAATTTAAAAAAATGTTTTGTGGAATAAATTGTACTAAAGAGAAATATTTAAAAATTTTAGTAACAAAAACCAAATTATCCAGTTGTAAAACCACGCAGGCTGAGGGATAACAAACTTTGTTAAATTTTCCATTAACTTTTACTACCAACACTCAAATGCCGAACTGAGTGCTGACAAGAAATTGCAGTGGGTTTCAGAAATACATTCCACTTGACTGTTAAATAAAAAGGATCGTTTTAAAAATAACCGGTATAAAAAGCCAGTTTGGAAAACGCCGCATAACTTTATTATATGTATGTATATTAGAAGCCAGCTCAAGACGTTACTAAATAAGGCATCATCTTGAATTTTCAATTCATTTCATATACCTTACGTGTGCACACACAGCATTAAGTGCTGTGATGTATTGTTCGCCATCTCTTTTGTTTACTTAACTTGAAAAAAAATATTTACACTTAAGCACACTTAAGTTAACAACAACGGCACATCAACTCATCATGATCACTTTTTTCAATTTCAATTCATCTTGAAACTTTACTGTTGACGGGATCTTTCTGGTAATAGAAATTATCATAATAAAAATAAGTTCGAAAGCCTTACCTGTGTAATAAAATATTTTCCTTGTAAAAAGAAAACCGAAATATACAGTTCTTTTGTCTCATTTATTCTTGTATTTAAAAGAAATTTATTTGGTGAATAAATCACACAGTTTTTCCATAAAATGTTATCTTTAAGATTTTGTTTTATTGCCAATTTAAAAATTATATTCATAATTGATTTAATTATTAATAATAGTTAAATTTTAAAAATATAAATTAGTTCTCTTACATTGGTTCCAATTGATTTTGTATTGTTAACATTATTAATTTTTTAAGGTTTATTTTTTTTTTCTTTTTTGTTAGTTACAAATGTTTTCTAATTTACATAAACTTTTTATGGAAATACACTTTATTACAGTTTTTAGCAAAACAGTTTTGTTTTATTGTTTTGTAAATTTACTACAATTTTTTAAATGTTTATAAATACCAAAGGGTTTTTGTACACTTATATTAATATTAAGATTTTAATTGTTTCTTGTAATTATATCTTTAGTTAGGTTTTCATATAAAGTTACATATGTTTTTGTTTGTATGTGTCATTTTTTAATTACGGGTTTAAACATATTTTTTGGTTTTAATATGGAGCATATTGTATGACATTTAAGTCCTAATCATAAGTTACTGGACGACATAGTGAAAAAACAAAGTATATGGCATACCAAATTTCGGTGAGATATAGACCCAATTGTAAAGTACAAAGTACATATTCTAAACGTATTTTATATTTTTGTAAAAGTAATATATAGAGTACACCAAGAAAGCACGGCACAGTTAGAAAAACTGACAAGATTGCTGGCCAGCCTGTAATTAATTAAAAAGCTTTTATTAGTATAAGAAAATAAATTTATATAAACAATTATTTATGACATATTTTTTTAAATTTATAATTAAATGTTTGTGCTTGAATGAAATCCTTTTAAATGTATAAACTTTCCATCCCTGCAAATCCCAAATTCCTTTTAAAAGTACAAGTTTTCACTAGAACGTATAGAAATTTAGCTTCCGCTATCCTTGAGGGATTAAAAAAAATTTTTTGCAGAACGTAGTGGTTGTTTTCTAATTTTTTTTAACTTTGGCAAACAGATCTTAAGAAAGAATGGAAAATCAATGGTTTTATCTTGAGGAGAGCAATGTTTTACTTTCATGATTATTGCCCTTAAGCATTTTGTGTTAGTTTTTGCGTACCGGATGCAAATATGTACGGCCATGATACAACTAATCAGGTAATCTCGTCCCTGCAACAACTACAAATTAGTACCAAAGCAGGGATTGTCAAAATTCTCATTTAATGAAATGCGTCTGTATTGGATAAGAGAAAATTGCCCAGCAAACAAAAAACTAAGCATTGCCAATGTGATGAATTTTACTTTTTAAAGCAAAATGGAAATGAACTTAAAAAAAGTTATTAAAATTAAATACAAAATATGCCTCAGTTATTACAGAATAAGACAATTTTTTTTCACACATATTCCATTGGGCGAGTTTAATTTACAGTTAAAACTTAAAAAATTAAGTGTATTTAGGTATTATAAATTAAGTTTTTCTTGTTTTCTTTGTTTTAAATGTTTGGTAACATAAAATGTATTGCATGTTACCAAAAGCATTTTTAATGACAAAACAAAAATTTTTATCTTCCATTATACTATTTTGTTTGCTGGTTTATTTTGAAATTAAATCAAAGCTGAAAAAACAACAAAGCTGAAAAAAAAACAGTAAGCATCCGCCCATGCGCACTCGTTAACACTCAATTAACGACTGAAATCAAACTGAAATAAAAGAGAACAAGCGTCGGTGTGAGTTTGTTTTTATTGTTTTTGTAGCACAATTGTGCACTAAAAATGAATTTTTGACAACCTATGTACCAAAGTGTCTAACAACAGCTCATAGAAAAAAAAACGATAAGTAATAATTTTTGTTGTTTTATTTTCACAGGGAGAACATAATTTGCATTTTGGCACTAATCAGCTGGGCCGACGAGACAACCTGGTTCTTTGTATCATGTGTGCAGCCTTAATGTTCTACTATAATGCCAAAAAAATTTAATATCACAATAGCTTAATCAACTTTTCTTATTTCTATCAGAACACGTTTAAAACATGCATATATATATATAAATATATATGTTGACCTTAAGTAGTGGTCCTCTTTTTTAATATTTCGTTATATCTTCGGTATTAATAGTTTAAACTAAAAGCGCGATATATCGATGTTTCCATAGCATTTTTTTTTTAATTTGTGAAATAGGTTCTTCTTATTTCAGAGGCTACAAATTAAGGTTCAATTATACGTGGCATAACCACAGAAAACAGCTGCTCAAACTGAACTTATGGGCAACACTGTATTTGATTATAGGTGACTTACCATTACGCCATAACCATAATCATAGAAACTAATTGAATTTTGTTTTTTTTGACATTGGTAATGGTTATGGCATTATGTTGTGGCACGTATAATTTAAGCTTTAATGAGGGGTCATTAAGAAAGTCATAATTTTAAACCGCAGGGTAAGGGCTTAATAATAAAGTTTCTGCTTTATATAGCTTTATCTTTTATTTAACTTTTTAATAGTGTTTCTTTACCCTAAATATTACCCAGTTTAATCCTATTGAATTTATGTAATGGGTTCTTTTTGTTTTTTCATAGGTTACAAGGTAATGATTTCTTTACAATAGAATAATGGCATATTGGTAAAGGCCTGATCAATTACATTTGTAGGTTGAGTAAATATAGGACAACATGTACAACATTTTTGTTTAAAAAACCTTAAATTTTATTTATTTTTTTCAGTTTATTATTGGTAACTAGTTATTTAATTGATTTTTGTAAGCACATTTGTAAGTAGGTATCGTTAATTTTGGAACAACTCAAACAAAAACAAAACATTTATTCGGTCAGAAAGTAACTAGTGTTTCTGCATATCCAATATTACTTGCTAACTCTCTCGGTAGGCAAAAGTTTTGCTGAGTTCGTCTCGAGCAGAAATTTTGTGGTGGTGGGTATAAAAATAAGTTTACCCTTTTCGATGCCTTGCTTTTAGAAAACAAAGGTAAAAAATATATTTTATGAGTTTAAACCGGTGATCTGCAAATCCGCACACACATGTGCAGTGTGACCGCTGAGAATTTTAGAAAAGTGGCACAAATAGTCGTTTTAGGAAAAAGAAGTCGCATAAAAAAGTCGCTTTTGGAAAAAAAGGTGCACTCTTTTTTAAAGCCCTTATTCAACTTTTTATTAATGTTTTTACAACTAATAAAAACAAAAACAGATCAATAATTCAACAACACAAAAAAACTTGATCAAAATAAATTAAATATAAGAAATGTATCAAAACGAAAACATTCATTAAAAACAAATTTTTGTACGAAGACACAGAAAAAGTAATAAATTTGAAATTGCAAATAAAAATTTAATTTTTATATTGTTTTAATATTATGAAAAATCGAATGCACTGTTCTTTAAATATTGGAATATCGTTTTTTTAAATTTGGTTGAAACAAGGACAGACAGACAACTAGTATAAGTAAAAAACATATAGCACATTTAAACTACCCACTGGTTTTTTATCTCTAGGGATGTAATGTAATAATACACAAGTTCATATTTTTAATTTTTTTCATATTATTTGAAAATTCGTTTCTGTACTTGTGTTTTAGTTCCACACCTGGAATACAGTCTTCTAGTTCAGTATTTTATAAATGTAAAGCTGACAGCCTTGAACTACAGGTCGTAACTTTTAATTTGTTTGCCAATTTATTTTTAACCAGCCATGACTTAGGAAAAATTCTTTCAGCACATGCGCTGCTGTGGGGTAATGTAAAAATATACGCAACTATTTTATATTAATTTGGCCACAATGGCTTATTTAAATCATTTTTTAAACAACACACTGTATGCCAAAAGCTTTCAGCATGATTTGAAAAAACTATGGAATGCGATATTTGGGAATAACCCAAATGTCCACATATGCAAGGTATGTGTTTATGTATGCGCATATGCTAGAATTTGTTTAACTTTCGTAACAAAAAAGGGGCAAAAGTTGCAAAAATTTAAAAAAGTGGCAAAATAGTGTCAGCATAAAGAAGTCGCACAAAAAGTCGCAGGCCCATGAAAAGGTTGCAAAATGCAACTTTAGTCGACGAGCGGTCACTCTGCACATGTGCGTGCTCTCTGAGCATTGAAGAGAGTAAGAATAAAAAAAAGGTTTTGTAGTCTCTTGTGCCAGACGACCAGTGTGACCAGCTAGGATTTTCAAAATGTTTAATGGGAAATTTTTAAATTACATTCAATGATTGGTTTAGCTTATATCTGCAAGTCTTCATTTTCGTTATATAAAAGTTAAAAGCAAAATCAGAAATAAGCTAAGTAATAACCATGTCAAAGGTCTTATCCGCATAAAATATGGTCAATATACATTAATTATCTATGAGATTTTGCAAAACTAAGTAGTATGGCTTAATTTTTAATATTACATTTCAAAACTTTGTCAATGCAATTCTATCATATTTTAAACTGTAAATATGGTCACCCTAGTGCCATAAGAGAGAAATAATTACGCTCAAAAACAATAATCACAATCTAAGCACATAAATATATTGATGTGCCGATCACTGGTTTAAACAAATTGAATAAATTTAGAATGTTGCAAATTTGCAACATTAAAACCTTACCACCCCAAATGTGAATACCTCTATATAAAATAATGTACTTAAATGGAAGTTTTATAACCAAATATAAAACTAGTAAAAAAAATGTAAAGCTGTAAATATTTTTTTTTCAAATTTTTAATGAAAAAAGCATGTACAAGGAAACGTCCAAAAAGTCAAGTGAAGTACACAACCTTGATGGTATTAAACTACATAAATGCGTTGAAAATCAAGCGCTTTTTAAATTTCAGATTATTAATTTTTTCTGAAAAATAATAGTTATTTTTTAATTTTTTTTTATTTTTTGTCAAGAAATAAAAATTTTTTCTCGATTTTCATTTTTTTACAGAAATAATTGTAATTTTTTTAAACAATAATAAAAAAATAAAACGACTATTGTTATAATTGATTTTTATAAAATTAAAAAAAAAAATAATTATTTCTGCCAAAAAATAGAAATCAAAAAAATATATTTTTTCTCACAAAAAGATAAAATTCAAAACACTAAAACTATTTTTAATAAAATATAAAAATCAAAAAATAATTATTATTTTTAGGCCTTATTATTACAGACCCTGGTGAAAATATTTATTTAAATGTCTGCATTGAAAAACATTTAAAATTGTACATATTTCACAAAATTTGCGCAAGATTAAACCTAAATAAAAACGGTACCGTGAAATAACTCCCAAATGAAATAACTCCCAATGAAAAAATGAAATAACTCCCAATTTTTTTCCATACAAATTGGGAGTTATTTCATAATGAAATAACTCCCAACGCATTGGGAGTTATTTCATTATTTTTCATTGGGAGTTATTTCATAATGAAATAACTCCCAAATGAAATAACTCCCAATGAAATTTTGTTGGGAGTTATTTCATTTTTTCGAAGTGTTGGGAGTTATTTCATTTTTGTTGGGAGTTATTTCATTTTCTATCATTGGGAGTTATTTCATTTTTATTGGAAGCTATTTCATTTTTGTTGGGAGTTATTTAATTTTTATTGGGAGTTATTTCATTTTACTAAAAGCAAGTGTATATACCTGAGCATTTAAAAAAATTTAATCACGCTAGTATACAAGGTGACATTTATTTAAAAGTTTTGGGGTTTTAAAACCGTGGGTATATAGCTGGCCTTCGGCCGGGCGCAAGGAAAAAAACTCTAGTGGATTCGATCCGCCGGCTTCGCAGTAGCCTTCGGCCGGGGAATATACTTTACACTGTAGTGCATCGAAAGTATTTGCAGCTTCATAACTAAAGTGTCATAAAATTCATGTTTTATTTGGCGAAGCTTTATATGGAAAGCAGTAGAGCTTAAAGTCCATTGCCCGGCCGAAGGCTACTGCGAAGCCGGCGGCTCGAATCCACTGGAGTTTTTTTTCCTTGCGCCCGGCCGAAGGCCGGCTATCTAAATAACTCCTTTTTATTAAAAAAATTATTTAACCAACAAGGTGATTAAGGTCCACGCGCCTGTCCTAAAGCTGTAACGAAGCTGGCGGTTTGATCCACGAGAGTTTACTTATCCTGCGTCTAGACGGAGGCCGCCAGTCATTTGGTTTGTTTGTTTAGAAAATAATTTTACGTTAGTGATATCTAATTTATAGATACAAAAGGTGACAATGAATTGAAAATTTTGGGTTTAAAAATAAGTTGCATATATAGCCGGCCTTCGGCCGGGCGCAAGGAAAATAAACTCCAGTGGATTAGATCCGCCGGCTTCGCAGTAGCCTCGGCCGGGGAATATACTTTAAACTGTAGTACATCGGAAGTATTTGCAGCTTCATAACTAAAGTGTCATAAAATTCATGTTTTATTTGGCGAAGCTTTATATGGAAAGCAGTAGAGCTTAAAGTCCATTGCCTGGCCGAAGGCTACTGCGAAGCCGGCGGTTCAAATCCACTGGATGTTTCTTTTCTTGTGCCCGGCCGAAGGCCGGCTATCTAAATAACTCTTTTTTATTAAAAAATTATTTAAACAAAAAGGTGCCTCAAGTCCACGCGCCTGTCCTAAAGCTGTAACGAAGCCGGCGGTTCGATCCACGAGAGTTAACTTATCCTGCGTCCAGACGGAGGCCGGCAGTCATTTGGTTTGTTTGTTTAGAAAATAATTTTACGTTAGTAACATCTAATTTATGGATACAAAAGGTTTTCGCATTATATATATGTATTTTAATTGGGAGTTATTTCGTTTTCGTTGGGAGTTATTTCATTTTCGTTGGGAGTTATTTCATTATTGTTAGGAGTTATTTCATTTCCGTTGGGACTTATTTCATAAAACAATTATTTTTTTTGTAATTGGGGGTTATTTCATTTTTGTTGGGAGTTATTTCATTTGGGAGTTATTTCATTTTTTCCATTGGGAGTTATTTCATTTGGGAGTTATTTCACGGCACCAATAAAAACTGTCTCGTCTTTTTCGTTTATTTTTTTCTAACATAAAACACAAAAGAACGATGACCTTCAGGCTTTGCTGTCTGTCATAACACAAAAAACATTTTTTCGAGTAAAATGGCTTTAACGTTTTTTTGTTTTTTAAATAACTTTTTTTTTAATAAACGAATTATAAGACGGAAAATAATTTATGCAAAAAAGCCTTATGTGCGTTTCCAAATTGAACTGCAGTTTTTAATAATAAAATGCGAGAAAAATGCTTATTTTTTTATTCTTAGGTTTATTAGAAAAATAACCAAACTTCGAAGGAATACGTCGTTTTTGAGCTGTGACACTATTGAAGTGAATAAGCAATATATTCATACATATGTTTGTACATATGTACAATATATTATAAAATTTTCCGAGTTTTTTTGTTCAAAAACTCTGAGGGTATTTAGCAGAAACAATCGCCGCTGTTGGCGAGAATGTTAAGCTGTCGCCAGAAACATCGACCAGGCGCCGTGCCTCGCAATTAGCCATCAGCTGGTCATCTCTAAAGCGAATTAAGGTCAAAGTCCTGCGCATGTTTCCGTACAAAGTCCAGTCCATGCATCAGCTGCTGCCTGTCGACCGCCAAACACGTATACCCTACGCCCAAGCCATCCTCAATCTCAAGGCCGAAGTGGACGATTTTTTGACCAAACTCATAATGAGCTAAAAGGCTCATTTCAACCTCAGCGGGTACATGAACAAGCAAAACTATCGCTTCTGGGGTACCGAAAATTCACGAGTGATGCACGAGGAGCCATTACACCCGTTCAAAGTGACTGCATGGCACGTTGTTCACGCTGGAGGAGTCATCGGACCATTTTTTTTAAAGGACGCCGCTGGACAAAGGACAACAGTGCGCGCTATAGGGCCATGTTAGCCGAGTTTTTTTTTGCCACAATTGAACAAATTAGGACTGGTGGGCATGTGGCTACAACAGGAAGGAGCAACGGCACACACTGCGCGAGCCACAACCGATTTTTATGAAGGCGGCGTTCCCGGGTCGCCTCATCTCTCGTTCCAGACTTTTTTGTGGGGTTTTTGAAGTCCCGTATTTACGTAGACAAGCCCAAGACCCTGGAATCCCTCAAAGCAACATTCGAAATGAGTGCGAGGTTCTGTCGCCCGAGGTTCTCGCCGAAGTAATGAAAAATGCCATAAAACGAGCCCGTTGCTATATTGTGACGGCGCCCATTTGACCAATATCATCCTTTCGACTTAAACAATAAAATTCTGAAGGTTCAAATAAACATAATCTTAAAACAGAATCGAAATTTTTTATTCAAAAAAAGGATGAACAACATCGGATGACTTCTTTTGGCCCACCTTGTATTATAAAACATAGAAATATTAAAGGAATGAAGTATTTTCCATACTCATAAACATTTTAAGGCTTTTGTAATTTAAAATGCAAGGCAAAAAATAAAAAAATATTACTTCACTCACTTTATTGCAGTTTCTAAAGGTATGATTTTTGCTTTCTTTTCACTTCAACTCTCTGCAAGTTAAAACAAATCAAAGAGACTACTTATGATTTTACTTACGAAACTGATCAAAAGTAAATCAAAATAAAACATTTTAAAACGCCGACAGCCGACTGAGCTGTTCAGTTAGGTATTCATTTTTCGTTTTGTGCTTTTGCTTGACTGCGACTGCAAGGATTTTTTCAAAAGCAAAAGCATTAGCAAAAGTAAATGAAATAAAAAAATTTACAGTTTTTTAACACTGGTTTTCAGTGTAAAAATTTGAGGTCATTATTAAAGGAGTTTTATTGGCTCCTTCCTTTCTTTCTATAAAAAATATGTAAGAGCAATTCCTTAAAATCCATTAAGAGAGAAATTTGTTAGGATCAACATTAAAACAATGGATATATAGTTTTATATTATTTAACGTTAAATGCCAAGAACAGTAGTATATGTTTCCAATGCATAGAAATAAATTCATAATTTTTGGGGAATTCAAAAGACATCCCAGCAAAACCTTTAGTATTAGTAAAAGTAAATGAAGTAAAAAAATTTACAGTTTTTTAACACTGGTTTCCAGTGTAAAAATTTGAGGTCATTATTAAAGGAGATTTATTGGCTCCTTCTCTCCTTCCTTCCTTTCTATAAAAAATATGTAAGGGCAATTCCATAAAATCCATTAAGAGAGAAGTTTGTTAGGATCAACATTAAAACAGGTATATAATTTATATATTATTTAACGTAAAAGCCAAGAACAGTAGTATATGTTTCTAATGCATAGAAATAAATTCATAATTTTTGGGGAATTCACAAGACATCCCAGCAAAACCTTTGCTTACCTAGTAAGTTAGCAAGTAATATTGCAGAAAATAAACACTAGTTACCTTTTGACTGAATAAATAGTTATTTTTGTTTAAGTTGCCTGAAATTCACGACCCCCGCTTACAAATGTGCTTACAAAAAACTATTAGCTAACCAGTTATCAAGCATCAACTAAAATTTTTATAACTCTGTTTTTGCATACATATCTGCAAATGTAATTTTCAACGCCTTTACCAAAAGGTAATTTTTCTGTCGTTACGACCTCATACTGTGTAATCTATGAAAGCTTTCAATGGGAAGTTTACTATAAGAGAGTTATTTAAAAAAATATAATTTTTAAACTCTCGGAAGGTATTGAACACAACTATTATTATGTGTGGAGCACACATACTTGTCTTGAGACGAAAAATTTTGCATTAATGTCAAGACATGCATTATTTTAATTTGCAATTAAGTGAAATTTAAAAGGTAAACGTTAGTTAGAAAAATGTGTAAGTCTAAACTAAAGACTTTATTTATTTAATCTGTCATGATTATTATCTAAATTAAATTATCCTTCGTTTTTATTTTAAGCAAGCTAAATAATATACTATGTAGACTTAAAACAAATTTTCGTACATTAAGTAAATGTATTTGCATTTTTGAAAATTAGAGCAAAATATCAATCAAACACTTTTTTTGACAACTTTACCATATATTAAAACCTTTTTATTTCTTAAATATTATTATTAGCTAATTAAAGCTTATTTAAAGTACTAAAATGTTACTGTAATATTTTTGTGATAGCACATACTTTATTCTTAAAAAGTTTTAAATTTTAACAGCTGCTCAAATTTAAATGCACATTTATTTGTGTATGTAAGCATGTTTGCACTTAACATATTTTATTTTCTAGTTTAAACATTTATTTACCTCTATCTGCTAGAGTTCCTTTGCGACCCAATATAATTCGTATCGTTTCTAATAGACAAAATCCAAATATAACGCACATGTCTCTAATCAATATATCCATTGGATACGTAAGATTAATTGCCTTAAGGAGACTCATTGCAAGTTCACAACCAGCAAACATTCCAAAATAAAAGGAATTCAAATATATTAACACCTCGTAGGTGAGACTTGGATTTGGTTTCTTTGGCACCTGTGGTGGAACACGTTTTGGCGGCATCCTTTTTTTGGTTTGTTAAACTATTTTAATTTATTCTTCATCGGTTTGGTAGCAATTTTATAAAGTTTTTTTTTTAATTTTTTTACATTTTAATTTAATTAGGCCAAACTATTATTTTATTATTCTTGTCGCTTGTATTTTTTTTTATTAATTGTGTGTTCTTTTATTGGATTTTTTAAAAATAGCAGCATATTATGAACGCAGTGGAATAGACCCAAGAGAATTTCGCGTTAAACGTACATATTTGTGACTTGTTCGTCGGAATAGTATTTTTAAACTAATCGATGGTACTAAAAAAGTTCTCTATGCAGTTCAGAGAAAATCTTTTTTCTGCACAATTTAATTTTTGTTCTTTTTTTTATATTTATTTAGTAAAAACATGTAAATGAACTGATCTTAAATGTAACAAATGTAATTCTTATTGAATAAATTTCCTATAACTATTTTTAACCTCTTAAAAAACAAATAAGAGCGCTATTAACGGCTATGCTAAATGATTTTGGTTAGCAAAAACCGATCCTGCTTGATTTTGCGATTTAAAAAAGCAGTTGTCTAAGAAATATTTTTAGTTCGTAGAGCTTGGCTAATATTGTAAAAATAACAGACGGAATTGAAAACTTACGTACAGTCACAATGGGATCAAAATATTTGTTTATTTTTATATCAGGTACACATACTACAGTGGGAAACAGAAATAAGTGAATTTTTGTATTTCATGAACTTAATATTACATTCCAGTGTTATAAAATAAAGCGAATTAAAACAAATAAAAATCCTTTGTTTTATAAACCATAAATTCAAAAAACAATGTAAAAGCCGTATTATTCCCCCAGATACTCGTTTAAGCATAGAAAAAATTTTTAAAAATATATATTTTAGACTCTCCGCTAAATGAGTTGCCAACACTCTTTTAGGTAAATCTGGCATTATCGGTACCGTACCAATTGTCCACAAATATTTCGTTGAGGTCGCGACTTTTAGCTGAGCACTGTTCAAGGCGAATTTATAGAGAAGGTGGTCTTGACAGATCAGCTGACTATTTTTTGCTCGTGTAATTTTCCTCACAATGTGTCAAAAGTTTGTCTATGTGCTTCTTCTTGATTTAAAAAAAATTACGCGTCGGTTAGATTATTAAACTAAAAATTTAAAAAAGTGTTCTTAATTAACAAATAGTAAAACCAAATGATGCGTTCTTGTGCTTTGTGCAAAAAAAAAACACTGTAAAATTAATTTTATTCAATTTTTTTTTTCCGCAAATAATATGTGATTTTTTTTTTAATGATGCCATGTACAAATAATTTGTGTTTTTTTTTCAATGATGCCATATTTGTGTTTGACATTATAGGTACGAATTGTTTCGCCTGCGTCCACCTTGTATGAATTCGCCTTGGTACTGCTTCAATATAGGTATACTTACACCATATACATGGTAAGGGTATTATGCGTTTCTGCAGACGTTTGCAATGTCCAAAAGTCTGAGACCCACTTTCAATTACATCAATCGATTTCGAATCACTTCCTGAGCCGATTAAAACATGCCCGTCTGGTTGAAAGTTCATGTATTTTTGTGAACAAAGTACCGAAACAAATTTTATTGGCCCATTTTTAATATGTATGTACATAGACCCCATACAAATAGCCTCTCGATATAAGCATTAAGGTCTACAATTTGAATATTACTCTCTCTTAAAATACATTTTCCTATGAACTTGACTTTATGACACCAACTATTATGTTGAAAATAAATACTATTTTTTCAATAATTTTTTAATAAAGCCTCCATACAATTAGTCTTCCCGAATAATTATTTTGGGCTATAACTGGCTCAAATATAACTCGATATTACAAAAATTTTCATTTGAATTTGACTTTATGACATTAACTATTATACCAAATATAAATTTTATCGAAACATTTTTAAACATAGCCCTCACCAAAATGATCTCCGGAATAACTATTTTGCGTTATAACTGGCTTAAATATTACTCTATTTTCCCAAAAATTTGCATGGCAGAAACAGTTATACTAAACATAAATTTTAACCGTTAATATTTAAATATACATATATCCCTTTAATATATATGCTCCCGGAATACGAATTCTGAAGCATCAGTGCCCCGAATATTACTCTTGCCCCTCAAAATGTTGCATATACTTATTACCTTATTTTAAATAAAAAACCACTTAAGCCAAACTCCCGGAAATCACATTTAATCTGATAAGTTTTGAATTAAAAATGCAATTAAAATTTATTAAAACACGGGCAAGTATTTTTCGAATGAAAATCACTACCAAATTTTCTAGACGTTTACCCAAAAATCAAATTAATCAATCCTACTTACGATAGCCACCATAGCCTGCGTCTACTTTGTGCATACGGTTGTACTTAACATAAATACTTGACTGACTATACTTTCTTATTTGTTATACCCTTCACATAAGTTTGTCATTCCGATTGAAATTTCTTTATTATCCATTTGCGACCCCAAAAAGTATACATTATATTGGCCCTTATAGAAGGGGAAGTCGATTTAGCCATGTCCGTCTGTCTGTGCTATGTTTAAAGCCCCCGATGTCACATAGACCCTTAAGTGTTATCAAACTATCAGAAATATCTGCGGGAAAATCGCTGTTGAAATCCAGCAAAATCACCCGATAACTGACCGAGACTACCTCTGCTCATTTCTCTAAAATTTGTACATAAAAACCTCTTCAACTGCCCCGGAGTTGCCCCGTACAATGTGCAATGTAAGACCGATTTCCATTATTTTTTCCCCACGAACATTTTTATGGAACATACTTACACCCTATCTTCGCCCCTAGAAAAGTTGCCATACAAAGTACCATTTTTTTAAATCCCTTCCACAGCTTTCAGGGCTCTCCTACAAAGGTAAAATGCAAGTCCGACCCCAATCAATTTGTCCTCCCAAAAATTTTTGTGGATTATACTTACCTTCTATTTCCAGCCCCTAACATGTTTGCCATACAAAATTTGAAAAAATAGGGTATAAACCCCTACGACTTCTCCGGAGTCGCCTCTAGAGGAATAAAATGTATCACAAACCCCTGGTTGAATGTGTTTTGATATACATTTAAAAATAATTTTTTTTTTTTGTAGAATTAAAGTAATGAAGTGCTTACGCATATAATTTTTTGATTATAATGTTCTTTAAAATTAAAAGAAGACTTTAAATTATAAAATGCAGTAACAAGGTACATTAAGTACAAGGTGGTACAAAAAATATATCAACAAAAGAAGCTTTAGTCTTATAGAAAGTTTATTTAAAAGTGGAAAATTAACGTTAATAATCTCTTATTCTCCTATCAGAATAATCAAAATACAATAATATTTAGCGCCATCTGAAATAATGTCAGCCAATTCAAATTATGAAATAATTTATGTAACACCTTACATTATAATAAGCACACTCAAGTGCAGGCCAACCGCTATTTTTAAATAGAAACTACTCCCTCCCAGCGTTTTTTCTCAATAAATAATTCTATTTTTATATGACACAAGACTACTGGCCAGACAGATAAATTCTATGTAAAGTTGTTCGTTCACCACCATTGTTTTAAATAAAAAAAAAACATTCAAGCAATTGTTTACAAAAATTTTACACCTTATAAAAACTTGAAAAATAAATGCGTGCATAGAAACGTTCATACGAGTACATATTTACTAGAGTATCCACTTGAACAACTATTCCTCGAATAATCGAGTTATTTTCAGTCGATTAACCGGTCGAGTAAGAAAAATTTTAAAATTGTAGATTAATGAATAACTCGAATAAAGTACGTCGATTAATGGACTCCTCCAATTCTTCCACTTAACCAATATTAAACGGAACAATACAGAGCTGGAAGGTGGTCGTAGGAACTCCGTAATTAAAGCAACCCCAATCGAGTTTGGGCTCATTTAATTCATCGTGAAGAATGCTTCGATACTTCATGGTAACCAGGGTCTGATGATGGAGCTGGAAGATGGCCATATGAACTCCGTAATTAAACGAAATTAGCAGGTATTCGAATATAAGGACTTGGCTGCTCCAAGTTGACACCGAAGAAACCTTGTAATGTTGATGCCATAAAAGAAATGGATAAATTGATAAACAATTTGTACTACTTGAACGCCATAAAAAAATTATTTTTTTTCACCGAACTTTTTATTTGTATAATTACAATTAACTGTTTTGCTCATTTGATATAAAATACATTATTTAACCTAAAATCATTTTTTATAACTTATCTGATTCTAATACTATAATTTATAAGATATTATGTCTTGTTGTATTAGAAATCCATACTTTTTAATAAAGAAAGAAAGAAAGAAGCATAAGGTCTGTCTGCGTACACATATTTTGCATCATTTTGTGCAAAATGTTACAAAATCTTGCAAAATGTTGTCTGCGTACTCCAAATCTCTTGCAGCGAGAGAGCCAAAAAGAAAATATTTTGACAGTTGGTAGTTAGAGAACTTGCAAAATGTTACTGGAGAAATTTCTGCTTGCAAGATTTTGCAACTAGTTTGAACAGCTGTTTTTATTTACTAATTGAATGAAATAGTTTTTGTGAAACGAAAATAAAAATTTAAATTTAACAATATACATTTTATTCTTTAAAGGGCGACTTCGTATGGGAGCTCCCTTAGGCGATGGAGATAGGAGGTAAGTATGTTCTAGGAATACGTTTGGGATGGGAAACTAATTGGGATTAGTCGTACACTTTATTTCCCTAAGGCCGATACTACGGAAGTTATGGGCGTTTTAACATAATTTTTGTAAATTTTGTATGGCAAGCCCCTTAGGTCATAGAGTAGGGGTTCTAGAAATATGTTTGGAAGGGGAAAAGTAATGGGGTTTCCCATACACTTTATTTCTCTAAGGCCGGCTCTGCGGAAGATATGGGCTTTTTTACATAATGTTTCTTAATTTTGTATGGCAATCCCCTTAGGTGGTGGTGTTAGGGGGTAAGTATGTTCTAAGGATATGTTTGGAAAGGAAAACTAATGAGGGATTGTGATACAATTTATTTTTTGAAGAGCGACTGTGGGAAGTTGCAAGGGCTTTTCCCAATTTTTTTTTCCAGTTTTGTATTTCAACCCTGTTAGGGCTGGAGATAGGGGGTGGTAAGTATGCCAAAAAAAAATGTTTGGGAGAAAAAATAAATTGGGGTTGGTCTTAAATTTTACCTTTGTAGGATCACTGTGGAAGCTGTGGAGCTATTTAATAAAATTTAAAAAAAATTTAACTTAGTTTGGCAACCCTGTTTGGGGGCGAAGACAGGGTGTACGTATGTTCTACAAAAATGTTCGTGAGAAAAAATTAACGGGAGTCAGTCTTATATTGCACCCGTGTAGGGCCAACTCCGGGGCAGTTGTAGAGGTTTTTATGTAAAAATTTAAGAGGTAGTTTTAGTTGTTAACTTATGTCTCTGTCAGTTTTCGAGCGATTTTGATGAATTTCAATACCAATATTCTCGCAAATGTTTCTGATAGTGTGATACCTCTTACGGGTCTATGCGACATCGGGGGGGCTTCAAACAGTTGATTTCAACCATAAGACGGACAAATGGGCATCGCCTAATCGACTTTCCTATCAATAAAGACCGAGAAAATATATACTTTATGGGGACGCAGATGGATATTTAAGAAATCATAAATGGAATGACAAACTTATATATACCCTTATCACTTATGTGAAGCGTAAAAAAATTATGAAAAGAAAGACAGCAATTTTTTTAAATATTATGTCAACACTAACCTGTACATAAATATGCTAAAAATGATACATAACATAATTAAACATATTTACATACCTTATTACATACATATGTACATATGTATATCAATATACATACATACATACATATATTTAAAAATATTTGTTTTATTTTCAAACTTATTTTTTTAATTGGGAAAATTTTTAGAAAACAGTCGATTTTCACCCGTCATTTACATGCAGTTAATGAGTTAATTAACGTTGTGTCTGTCAATACAAAGGTTCCCAAATAAGGCTCCACGAGAAGATTCTGAGGGGTCTACAGAGGAATCCCAAAAAACTTTGACTTATCCTGCATAATTGTATTTATCTTTTTTTTTACTTTTACTGACGTTTTTTATATTTTTTTATTTATTTTTTTATATTTGTATACACCTAATAAATGTGGCCTCATGCTCATCACATGCATTAGTTGCATATAGTATTTGTTAAACAGTTGTTTAAACAAAAAAAGCAAAGTATGTATGTATATTAAAATTAATGAAAAGTTTTTTCTATAAATTCTCAGTTGTATCGGAGTTTTCACATGGTTACGGTAGTGTGAGTGACATTTTTGAAAAACTTTTTTCTTTTAATTTTTAAGCAACATTGCCAATAAAATATTTTCTTAGCGTTTTCTTTAACACAACTATAATTTTTTAAACTCAATTTTAAATATTAATTCCAGCGTATGAATTTATTAAATTATACACCAACGTACAAGACAGCGTTGGTATATTTAAAACTAGCTTTCCCGGTCCGCTTCGCTACCCTTATCAAATCGGTAATTTAAAAAAATTATTTATCTGTTAAATTGTTTATTAATTACTTATTTTATTTTTTCTTATAATTTTTGATCAAATTTTTTATGCTGTTATTTTTCCCGATCGTGTGAGGCAGACATAAGACTGCATTATTGCTTTTTTTTCTTAAAATGTATTTGCTATTTTATTGTATCCTAGCTAAGATTTTACTAACTTTCTAAGTTGACTGTTACTGAAAGTTTGTTCCATTAGCCAAACGTAGAATAGATTTTCAGGCGCTTCGATCTTCTGCGCTTCTTCTTCAATTTCTGGCACCAAGTTTCGAGATACCTGCCTGTATCTGTTTTGTGAATAATAGAGCAGTTCTATTCACATTTGCGTCTCGTATGAGAGGATGTTAAAAAGATCACACGAAAGGCTGTCTCCTCGTCTGAAATCTCGTTTCGTACCGAAAGGCTCAGACATGTTCCTGCCTATCTTAACTGAGGATTGCCTTTCAGTGAATGTCATCCTGCAGGGTCGTATTCGTTTCGCAGGAATACTAAACACAGACAAAGCTTGAAACACCTTTGAACGTATGTGGCTGTCGAAAACGGCCTTATAGTGGACAAACAGGTGGCATGTGTCGATCTGTCTTTCTTGGGTCTTTTCCAGAATTTGGCGATGTGTGTATTAGCCCATAAGATCGGTAAATGAAAAAACTTTAATTGATACTTAGAAGTTAATTGAAAACAGCAACAACAATTAGTTTTTATTTAATTATCAGTTTGATTTTTTGTTTATTCATTTATCTTGTTTATTTTACAATTTTCCAAACACTTTGTGTGCTGTTATTTTGCCAGATCGTGTGACACAGACATTAAACTGGAGGCCAGTTAAGACATTTGATGCGAATTCATCAACTCAATCGATTGAGTAAAATTTCGATTCCAATCAAATGCCATAATTTGCCACTTGTATGAGGGGTACTTTTCCCCCTGCTCCGACTCTAAGACGATTTGACTCAAATAGAAAATTGTTTAATTCTCGCAATATTCCATAAAGTGTATTTAATTTGTATGGGAGGAACTACGCCCACTTAAAGGAAAAAACAATATATAGCCTATGTCCGATCAGAAGGTCAACAAATGGCATTGGTGAAAAAATCATCTAAAGCAGATAAATAGTTTCGTATAAAAATCAAGACAAATATACTTTTACTCTTCCCAAAAACCCTTTGGGAATGTTTTGAAAAGAATTGGTTTTAAAAATTCGGGTGCTCGAAATCAATTTTTGACCTATGGTTTCTTTGACAAAGTTTCTTGAGTTTCTTTGTATATTTTTTCAGCCCCTTACAATTTGACTGCACCTAGTACACACATATAGGAGAAATGTCGAATTTTCAATGAAGTCCGGCAAAACAAAGACCAAATAATAATTTTTTACCAAACTTCAAACGATCATGTTCAGAAATATATGCGTATGCTAAATTTCAGCTTGGTTGACGCGGGTCCTTTTTTGACAGAAGCGAAAAAATGAGATTGTTTTTCCTCTTACCTTTCGATTCAATCGGTTTTTTGGGGTCAAAAATGCATTTATTTAAAAATAAAAAGAATTTACAGATTAATCAAAGTATCGTCTACACAGAAAGAAAACTCGGTTTCTAAATTCAAGAATTTCATTCTTGAATTTATCCAAAATCTTTCTTGAAATTTGTAAGAACGATCCTTACTTACATTTTCTTAAATCAAGCCTATTCGGATTGCTTCAACAAATCAAGCAGAAAAAAGCTTGTTGTTTTAATATATTCTTTAACATTTAAAAACAAAGTGTCTCGGTGGCCTAGAGGTAACGCGCTTGTGCTGCAGTGCAGAAATCCCTGGTTCGAATTTTAGCTTCGGTAAGTACAAAAAATGAAATTTTTAAATTATAAATTTTAAGTATCTATAAAATAAAATAAAATATAAAATTCTTCTTCTCTAATAAAGCTCCATAAGTCAAAAAAATGACATTTCATTTTCGAAATAATCCCGTTTACGGCTTAAATCAATCTTTTTTTGGCTTACATCAAGTACGGTTCCGAACTTAAATCAATCCTTTTTTGGCTTAATTGTGGCTAAAAGTAAGAAATTCGTACTTGAAAAATTTTATTTGGAGTAAGAAATTTTGTACTTGATTTAAGAAAAACCGTACTCACCGTACTTTTGATACCGCTATGGCTTGATTTAAGTAAAGTTTTCTTTGATAATTTTTTGTGTGCATCGATAGTTACTACTTTTTCCCACCTCTCAGGCAATTTTCGAATTCCATGTCAAAAATATGTCTCGTCTTTTTAGGTGCTCCAACTTTGAAGCCAATTTTCGATTTCTGCGTAATAAGTAAACCGGTGACCTGCCAGATCATGCTGCATCCATCGAAACAACCAGTAACAGTAGGATAAATGTCCGGAGAATACTGCGGGTGCGACAAAATATCCCACTTAAGCGTTTCCAAATATTTTTTCACGACTTTTGCGACATTAGGCCAAGCGATGCCATATAGGAGAATAACCTTATTATGTCTTTGCTTGTATTCCGACCGAACTTCTTGTATATTCCTACAAATGTAATTCTTAACACCGTTACCAAAAAGTAATTTTTTGTAGTAATGACCTCATTACTTTGTAACTTATGAAATACTAAGAGCACATTACACAAATGAAAAAAGACTGAGTTTAACTAGGGCATTACAGATTTTAATTAAAAAAATATAAGTAACTGTCAGATGGTATTTTTTCTAAAGGGGACTGGAAAAAATAGATGGGAACTCTTTGTTTAAAACACCTTTTTCCACAAACTTAGAAATTAAAAAAATTTCTTAAAATGTTAATGTCAAATTATCTATTTTTAAAGAAAACTTACATCGACAACATGAAACGAACTGCCTTCACGGAGACAACAAAAAAAAACACTTATCGTTCTACAAATTTGATGGTGACCAAATATAAAAAAAAACCTCTTAAAAATTGCAGCTAATTAAAAATGTTTTTTCTTCATTACATTGCATATAGAGATTTTAGAAATTTAGTCTTTTCTGTGTTGTTGATAAAAAAACATGTCGCGCGATTTCGAATTAGGTGTAAAATAAAAAAAAACGATGAACTATGTTTAAAATAACAATAAAATTTTGTGTGTATGTATGAGTGTGCATATATTTTTATTTTTTTAATGTATTTAATAAAATTAGGCATAGTGGGCATTTAACTTTTAAAATGTAGTTAAAGCACTTAAATAAGTGTTTTTTTTTAAATAAATTGCTAAATCTTTTTACTCCCGTAAAGTAAATTGTAACTCTTTTATGCAGTCCTATGCTCCTGATGGAAGTTAAAGAAACATATATGGGGGATTTCATGTCAAGTGATCCAACTTTTAAAACCGATGTCTTTCGATTGGAAAGAAATTTGGACCAAAGTAAGTTCTTGCAGAGAGTTGTTTAGATACAATTTTTTAGCACGATCGGTCAAGAACTCTCTGAGCTAGAGGGGTTCAAAATTTGACGTTTTCGGCAAATAGGTGTTTTCTCTCATACATGTAGTTTGTTACCTTTTGCTTTTAACAAAATTCGTCCCAAATACTTTCGATAGCTTTTTCTTCAATCTTCCAGAAAAAAATATTTTTAAAATTGAAAAAAATTTTTTTTTTATTTTTTTTATAAAATAATTAGAAACATTTTTTTTTTCCAAATATGCCCATTTTTTTTTTTTTTTGCTCAAAAGAAAGCTCAGATCTTTTCCTTGAAGAACTTGGAGGTCGCTTAGTGGGATATCTATAAAAAATAATGTTTTGTAACTCAAGGCAGAGGTTTTCCAATTTTCGCGTATTTTCTGTTTTGATTTTTTTGCTATTTATGTAAAATTTTCTCTTAAGCAAAAAAAAAAATATTTTATGCTAAGAAACAAAATAATTTAACCTTTTCGACGGTATGCATTGAAAATATTGACAAAATGTGTTCAGACATTGCCATATAAAAGTGATTTTACTCCAGAGGCCTACCATTTTGTTGGTAATGCAGTGTCGAGTGTATGAGACTTTATTTGGTACTTGCATACCGCCGGAAAGGTTAAATTATTTTGTTTCTTAGCATAAAATATTTTTTTTTGCTTAAGAGAAAATTTTACATAAATAGCAAAAAAATCAAAACAGAATATACGCGAAAATTGGAAAACCTCTGCCTTGAGTTACAAAACATTATTTTTTATAGATATCCCACTCGCATCCCACTAAGCGACCTCCAAGTTCTTCAAGGAGAAGATCTAAGCTTTCTTTTGAGCAAAAAAATGGGCATATTTGGAAAAAAAAATTTTTTTTCTAATTATTTTATAAAAAAAATAAAAAAAAAATTTTTTAAATTTTAAAAATATTTTTTTCTGGAAGATTGAAGAAAAAGCTATCGAAAGTATTTGGGACGAATTTTGTTAAAAGCAAAAGGTAACAAGCTACATGTATGAGAAAAAACACCTATTTGCCGAAAACGTCAAATTTTGAACCCCTCTAGCTCAGAGAGTTTTTGACCGATCGTGTTAAAAAATTGTGTCTATGCTACTCTCTGCAAGAACTTACTTTGGTCCAAATTTCTTTCCAATCGAAAAAAAAAGTTGGGTCACTTGGCATGAAATCCCCCATATAATACATACAGTAGTGGTCAAAACATTTGGAACTAAAACGACCACAAGGGATTGCATTTATTATTCTTTTTTAATGACTCATTTCTACAATTGTGTAGTTTTTTTAATACATGAATTTTTTTGTTGAACAAATAGAAACAAAACTAATTCCGTTACTTCAAAATATTAAAAAGTTAACGTTGATAGAAGTGCACAAAATTGAAGTGCTTAAAACATTTGGAACTCTCTTTTCTCTTACTCTTAATTGTATAAATAATATTAAAAAAAGTAAAAACATAACGGTGATTATCAGGGCAAAATCATAATTTTTCTATGCGTCGCGTTAACCAATAGTGCTGTTATTAATCCGTTTTAGAACTTTTGCAAAAGTTTGGAATCAGTTTTTTTTGGCATTTTTTGCATATAACAGCATATTTTAGAATGCGTTTTCAAAGCAATTTTTTGTTTGTTTTATAAAGAAAACCTATTAAAAAATCTTTTGATGGTTCATTATCACTTTTTGTAAGTTTTATTTTTTTTATTTTATTGTTTATTTTGAAGTGAAGCTTATTATTAGGTATCATCCAATTCAAAACTTTAGCAAAGTTTTGGCATCAGTTTGTTAGGGCATATTTTGCATATAACAGCATATTTTGGCACATTTTTCCCTTAAGAGCATATTTCTTTGTACCACACGTTTTAAAGAATTTTTTGAATTTCTTTATATTACATTTAAAAAAACCTTTAAAAAATCTTTCGAATGTTAATTGTCAATCTTTGTTTTTTTTTTATTAAATTATTTATGTTGAAGCTAAACCTATTCTTGTTTGTTTTGATTTCACAAAATATCGATAACAGACTACACAGTTTTAAAATTGTTAAATCAAACAATATTTAACATTATGTGTACCAGAATTTTTTGGCAATGTTAATTCTTTTGTTTGTTTTCGGATTCTTTAGTTTTAATTTTTATCGTTCTTGTATTTAAACTACATATATATTTTTTATTTGTTAAGCATATTTTTAACTTTCTGCCGCATATTTTTATGCGCATAAAACCCTTTTTAAGAGCATAATTTTGGTTGCCCTGGTGGCCACATTCTTTTTTTAAATTACGATTTGAGCATTTGCATTTCATTAAGAAATTCATGTAAATTCTTGGCTTAGGCACTTAAAGTTTGATGTTAAAATAGTAACCTCACACTACTAAAAAAAGGAAACAAATACCGTTCCAATTTAAAATAAAGAGTTTTAAATGATTTTCAAAACGGTATTTCTTAAAAAGAAATTTCAGTAAAATATTTTATTTCCAAATCAATGATTTGCCTCCAAGTTAATAGTGAAAAAATCAACATTGTTTATTAAGGTGGACGATCTCACGTAATAACTGCAGGTGAAGGTCGATAACTTAAATTTTTTTTAAGAAATTTCTGAAAGCCGTTCCCAAAAAAGCTTAAACTAAAATTAGCTTAAATTCCAGTCTTTCCACTATAAAAAGAATATCCCATAAATATGGTCTTAAAAGCTACAGATGTACCAAAAAACCATTCGTGTCAGGAGAAAAATCAAAGAGCTCGCATCAATTTTGCCCAAACCCATTTGAATTGGACTTAACAGCAATGGAAAAATGTGTTATGGCCTTATGAGTCTAAATTCAACATCTGGGGATAAGATGAAAGAACCAATGTTAGGCGACCTCGAGGTGAAAAGTTTAATCCCAGGTATAGAGCTGCATCATTAAAAAACGATTGTGAAAATATAATGATGTGGGGATGTTTCTCCGGATATGGGACAAGGCCAATTCACCACATCACTAATACAATGGCCGCTACAATCTACAAAAACCTTTCAAGCTTAGTAGTACTGCCATACGCAAGATAACAATCCCAAATATCCGTCTAGGATTGTTAAATTTTGGTCAGAAGAAAACCAAATCAACGTTATATCAGGTCCTCTTCAATCTTCCGATCTCGCCCAGATTGAGAAGCTGTGAATGATTGCAAAATATAATGTCGGAAATACAGTACTCCGATGAAGTTTAAAGCTCATGGCCTCAACGCCTTAAAGATGTTTGGAATCAAAAGTGGGAATAAATTCGTGGTGACTTCCCCTGTTATTGAGGATTTTTTGGTAATATCAAGCAAGAGCAAGCTCCGAAGTTTAACAAAAAGTAAGCAGAATATAACTGGGGGAAAGGGGTACCTCCAATTCAAAGTTTGTAGAGGTAGATTTGTCTATTTAATTTTTTATGTTTAAAAATTTTAATTGATACATTTTTAATTGTAGTTAATAGAGATGTATTTATTCACCATTTGTTTGGTTGATTATTCTTAAGAGCTATATTGACAGTCCCTACACAAGACAAAAAAATTTACATTAATATCTACATACCGTTAACTTAATTTAGAAAGGCCCTAACTAGTATTTTTTTATAAGCCCAGATTTTTGTTTATTTTGCGTGCGTATGTATCGCAATTAACCAAAAATAACCTCGACTTAAAATATATGAGTTAGGCCCTTTGTATATTAAGGAAATGATATATATTTTAAACGTACATATTCATATACAAATGATGAAATTTTCAGATATTTAATAAATAACTCGATCATTATTTAACCAGTTTCGCTGAATTTTAAAACTAACTGTACCCGGGATATTTTTAATAGCTTATGACGAAATTTTGGTTTGTGGATCTTGTCTTGACTCCAGGCACCTGTTTTTAGCTGATATACAGATGGACAAGGCACAATTGACTTACCTATCTTTAAAAAAACACAATTTATATACTTAATGGGGTCGCTAATGAATATTCTAGAAACTTAAAACGAAATCACAAACTTATAGATACATATATACCCCTACACACAAAAAATTATCTAAGAAAACTTTACTTAAATCAAGCCATAGCGGTGTCAAAAGTACGGTGAGTACGGTTTTTCCTAAATCAAGTACGAAATTTCTTACTCCAAGAAAAATTTTTCAAGTACTAATTTCTCACTTTTAGCCACAATTAAGGTACCGTAAAATAACTCCCAAATGAAATAACTCCCAATGAAAAAATGAAATAACTCCCAATTTTTTCCATACAAATTGGGAGTTATTTCATAATGAAATAACTCCCAAATGAAATAACCCCCAATGAAATTTTGTTGGGAGTTATTTCATTTTTTCAAAGTGTTGGGAGTTATTTAATTTTTGTTGGGAGTTATTTCATTTTTATTGGGAGTTATTTCATTTTTATTGGGAGCTATTTCATTTTTGTTGGGAGTTATTTCATTTTTATTGGGAGTTATTTCATTTTACTAAAAGCAAGTGTATATACCAGAGCATTTAAAAAAATTTAATCACGCTAGTATAAAAGGTGACATTTATTTAAAAGTTTTGGGGTTTTAAAACCGTGGGTATATAGCCGGCCTTCGACCGGACGCAAGAAAAGAAACTCTAGTGGATTCAATCCGCCGGCTTCGCAGTAGCCTTCGGCCGGGGAATATACTTTACCCTGTAGTGCATCGGAAGTATTTGCAGCTTCATAACTAAAGTGTCATAAAATTCATGTTTTATTTGGCGAAGCTTTATATGGAAAGCAGTAGAGCTTAAAGTCCATTGCCCGGCCGAAGGCTACTGCGAAGCCGGCGGATCAAATGCACTGGAGTTTTTTTTCCTTGCGCCCGGCCGAAGGCCGGCTATCTAAATAACTCCTTTTTATTAAAAAAATTATTTAACCAAAAAGGTGCTTAAAGTCCACGCGCCTGTCCTAAAGCTGTAACGAAGCTGGCGGTTTGATCCACGAGAGTTTACTTATCCTGCGTCCAGACGGAGGCCGCCAGTCATTTGGTTTGTTTGTTTAGAAAATAATTTTACGTTAGTGATATCTAATTTATGGATACAAAGGTGACAATGAATTTAAAATTTTGGGTTTAAAAAAAAGTGGCATATATAGCCGGCCTTCGGCTATATATTCGGATTAGATCCGCCGGCTTCGCAGTAGCCTTCGGCCGGGGAATATACTTTAAACTGTAGTACATCGGAAGTATTTGCAGCTTCATAACTAAGTGTCATAAAATTCATGTTTTATTTGGTATTTTAATTGGGAGTTATTTCGTTTTCGTTGGAAGTTATTTCATTTTCGTTGGGAGTTATTTCATTATTGTTGGGAGTTATTTCATTTCCGTTGGGACTTATTTCATAAAACAATTATTTTTTTTGTAATTGGGGGTTATTTCATTTTTGTTGGGAGTTATTTCATTTGGGAGTTATTTCACTTTTTTGTGATTTTTATGAAATAACTCCCAAACATTGGGAGTTATTTCATTTTTACCGTTGGAAGTTATTTCATTTTTTTCGATTGGGAGTTATTTCATTTTCGTTGGGAGTTATTTCATTTGGGAGTTATTTCACGGTACCCACAATTAAGCCAAAAAAGGATTGATTTAAGTTCGGAACCGTACTTGATGTAAGCGTGAAAAAGATTGATTTAAGCCGTAAACTGGATTAATTCGAAAGTGAAATGTCAACTTTTTGACTTATAGAGCTTTACTAAAGAAGAAGAATTTTATATTTTATTTTTATTTTATAATTTATAATTAATTTATAATTTAAAAATTTCATTTTTTGTACTTACCGAACCTGAGATTCGAACCAGGGATTTCTGCACTGCAGCCCAAGCGCGTTACCTCTAGGCCACAGAGACACTTTGTTTTCAAATGTAAAATAATATATTAAAACAATAAGCTTTTTTCTGCTTAATTTGTTGAAGCAATCCGAATAGGCTTGATTTAAGAAAATGTAAATAAGGATCGTACTTAAAAAGATTTTGGATAAATTCAAGAATAAAATTCTTGATTTTAGAAAGCGAGTATTCTTTCTGTGTATCATTTTATTAGTGATTTAATAATAACGCTTTATTGCGCTCTAGGTAGTAGTCGCAAATATATATTATTTTAAAATGTTCAAAACTTTTCTTACCAAATACTTCAAAACTGTTAGTGGTGTTACCTTATTCGACTTAATTCACCACTATTTATCTTAACTTTTACAGAAATACACTATTTTATAGGTTTCGCGTGTAAAACTACTATACCGAGGTTTAAGGTGCCACTTTTCGTTACTAATTTTTTAGTTCAAACAGTACCGAAATCAAATTCTTAAAATACCAAAAGTTGCAGTTTTTACTGCAAGCAATAGAAGCGTCAAAAAAGTTAAAATTTGAAGATGTATAGCTCCACAATGGTAGTTGTGACACACAAAATTTTTTAATAAGTGATTAGGAATTTTGTGTAATTTTACTGAGTATACAAATTTATATGGTTTTCAAAATTTTAATTTTTTAATTAATTCCCAGTTTCGGTACCAAAAGCCGCAACGTGCGTCGCATAGTGTAGTGATTTAATTTAACAAGTGACCAAAAATAGAAGGAGTTATCATAAAGAAATAAAACTTGACACACGTATGTATCTTTATTAATAAAACAAGATCAGGCCTAAAATTCCATCACTTACGGTACAAGCGTTCGCGGTTTTCCCAAATATCCCTAATATAGAAATTGCTATAACGCAGAGGAAAAAATGTTAGATTTTAAGATTTCGTAGAGATAGTAGGTAAATCATGTTTTATGATCTGTCCAAATTTGTTTTAATTTCGAGCAGGGACATGACTATCTCGAAAGTGTACTTTTTCAAATAAGGAAACGAGCAAAAAATAAAAATATCTCTCTTTTCAAATTAAACAAGAACACTTTAATTGATAAAATATAATTTAAACCAAAAAAGTAACACTTAAACTCCAAGGATTCGTTTACTTCCCATATATCCTTATGATGAAATATGTCCTAACGGAGAGAAAAAATCGATAGCTTAATGGAAATCTGTAGAGATATTAGTATTAACATGCTTTATATCCCATTCAATGTTTTATCAATTCCGAGCAAGGATATGTCTTAAAACAAAAATGTCAATTTTTATCGAAGTTAAAAAATTAAAACAAATAACTTCGATTGTACACAAATACCGTAATAGATTAAATATAGTCACATATCTGCTTTCTATCCCAGCATAATTAACTTTCTTACAAATAAACATATTTAAACAGCTATTTCTGTTAATTATAAAATACTGATTTTAAAAGTGTTTGCTAACAAATTTTAAATACAGATTTTAAAAGTGATTAAAAATGTTCAAAATCTTACCTTGAATAAAAACTTAATTGATCCATACACATACATATGCTTACACACATATTTGTGCACATATTTTCTGTTTGCAAATGTAAAATTTACGTGTTGTAAATGCATACATATGTATATGTATTTATGTGTGTGCATGGCGAAGTTAGGGTGAAAAAAATAGTTTTCCTTTTATGAAAAGCTTGGTTGATGATTTTCTACAAATACGATACAATTTAAACTTTTCCAACTTTGACTTCCTCCTTTATCGCTTCGTAAAAAATGGATACAATTTGTATTTTAGAAGTGGTCGTCGTAATTGTTGATTGTTATATTGTAGCTGTAGTTATAATTGTTGTTCTAACGGGTTTTTCTATTTACAAAGGTTAAATTACAAATGTTAACGGTTTTATAGTGGAAATTGCTTTAATGGCGGTATTTTAGTAGTAGCTTTTGCAAAAGTGGTTCCACAATATATAGATACTCATTTAGTCGACATATTTGATGACAATGTTGCCCTAGATATTACTTTGTAATTGCTAGCGGTAATGATTTTATTATACATAATGATGATGACAGTTGCAGCGATATAATTTTTGATGCTAATGATGATGGTACATAAATCAACTGCTAGGTATATGTGACCGGGCGACACATGGTACAAATAAATATACAGGCGAACAACAATTCAAAACCTTGTAGGGCTATCATTAAGGCACTCATAATAATTTCAAGTTTAAGAACATAAGTTTGAAAACAGCATAAATATATAACAATAGCAAGACTGGGCAGTGTTAATATTACAGATGCTATCGCTTGCCAAGCTGAAATAAAAGAAAAAATTATTAAAACATTAAAGGTAAACTGAAACTAATAGATTTATTGGAGTCTTAAAATAAGTATTTTAATTATTATTTCAAAAAGGTGATATTTTTAAGTTAAGTTATAATTTAAAATTAGAAATAGAGCCCAACCGAACGTATATTTCTGAAACGGAGCTTCAGGAAAGTTTCTATTTTTCGGCCGAAACCGAACGCAAAGTTTTTTATTGAATTAAGCAGGCTTACACGTTTAATAATTTATTTTTTCATTTAATTAAAACAACTACAAATTAACAATTTTATAAAACGAACACAAAAGCCTGTACGAAAATAGATTTAGAGAAAACAAGAGCTAAAGAACTAGTATTCGTAACTTGAAGTTTTTATAATTAAAAAATTAATTTAAGAAATTTATTCACCTAGAGTAAATACTTGTATTTTTAATTATTTAAAATCATAACGGAACGTTCGCATTTATTTACGCAATAAATAGATTTTTGGAAAAAGTCCAGTAAAAGCACCGAAACCCGAATATTAACCCACGATCACTTTTCACAGAACACTGAACCCGAACATTCGGTCAGGCTCTTATAAAATACCAGAACAAACCCAGTGAAATCTTTTTGAATTGAATGAGCCTTTACAGGTCTTTACAATAGAATAATGGTATATAGGTTAGGACCTTATTATTTACATTTGTAGGTTTATTTGCAAAAATAGGATTATGAAATAGGTTTTGTACAACATGTTTGTTTAAAAAATCATTAATTTTTTTTGGTTTTTTAATCGATTTTTGTAAGCGGGGTTGTAAATTTCATGACAACTCAAACAAAAATAATCAGGGTCAAAGCCCTAAATTTTATATTAAAAGTATGTATTTTTGACTACTTAATTAAAGTTCAACCTCAATCTGCATCAAAGGTCGTTATTCATATTTTTGGACTAGTACTAAGAGTACCAAAAATGTAAAGAAAGTACCATTTGACAACTTTCGACCACAATCTGTTTTAATAGTTATTAGTATAATAATTCTGCTCATAATCTCAAAAAATGCAAAGAGTAAACATACCCTTTTTACATATATCCAGAACCAAAATCACAAAAAATGCGAACAAGTACAAAATAATGCGAAAAAACTACTTTTTGGCCATTTTGCTTATTTTCTATCTTAGATGTGTCAATAGACTTTAATATAAAGACTTACAATGTACGCTTTGCTGATTTCCGACATTAACCTGGTTCAGTAGCCTTTAGTTTTATATCTCTGGAGTCATAATTTCAAAATATCCAAAAAGTGTCAAAAATGTGCAAAAAGTATTTTTTGTCCGCTTTGGTGGCTTCCGCCATCATTCTGTTTTTAAAAAAGTTTAAAAAGTGTCAATTACGTGAAAAAATTACTTATATCCACTTTCCCTGAATTTTGACCTCAGTCAAGCTTAATAGTGCTTTATTTCACCAATAGCAATTTGTTCAGCGATCTCCAAGGTTATGGAGAGTATGGTTAACTACCGCCTGGTTAACTATCTGGAGATGAACGGTTATTAAGCGACCGCCAGTATGGCTTTCGTAGAGGACGGTCTACGGGGGACATACTGGCCTTTCTGACAGAAAAATGGTGTACCTCAATACATAATTTTGGCGAAAGTAAAGTGGTGGCTCTGGACATATCTAAGGCGTTTGATAGGGTCTGGCACTGTGCGCTTCTATCTAAATTAATTGCTTTTGGTGTCGGTGAAAAATTTTCTCGATTTATATCGAGTTTTCTCAGAGATCGCACTCGCGTTGTTATAGATGGGTTCTCTTCCAATGAGTTTAAAATCAATTCAGGGGTACCGCAAGGCTCCGTCCTCTCTCCTACCTTATTTCTTATCTTTCTGAATGACCTTCTATGTCAAACCTCGAATCCTATTTATTCCTTTGCAGACGACAGCAGCATATGCCATTCATACTCGTTTGACCATAGACCTAGCTCTTTGGAGATTGAAGCTAGGAGACAGAGTATGGATGTTTCGATTAACCGCGATCTGATGGTAATCTCCAAATGGGGCCGTGTGAATAGGGTCGATTTTAATGCCCGTAAAACCCAATGTTGTCTTTTGACGTATAAACGCACATTGGACGATGCTGCCTCGTCTGTATTAATGGATGGTATAAGTATTGAAAAGACAGAGACTCTTGATGTTCTGGGCATGAGAATCCAGTGCGATGTCCGCTGGACGGAACACATCTTTCTTGTGTCGAAAGAAGCATCGAAGTGTCTTGGTTTTCTTAAACGGTGTAGGAATTACTTTACACCATCTGATTTTCTCAATATTTATACCACCTATATCCGACCGAAAATGGAATACAACTCTCATGTATGGGATGGTGCCTCAAAGTCTATTTTGAGGCTACTTGACCGCGTACAGGAACGAGCGAAGATACTCATCGGCGACATTGTGGTATCTAACCGTCTGGATTCACTCGAACACCGTCGTGATGTGGGGTGTGTTTCGCTGTTCTATCGATACTATAATGGAATGTGCTCTGGGGAAATCAGGAAACTTGTTCCCGAAACCCGGAACTTTTTGCGTGATACACGTTTTTCTAGAAGAGCGCACCCATATGTAGTTGACTGGCCAGTGAATCGCACCACTCATTACAGGGAGAATTCCTTCTTCGGTCGCACGGTTCGTATGTGGAATGAACTTCCTAATAATGTCTTTCCTGCCACAGTAAATATCGAGAAATTTAAATCAAATGTCCACAAACACTACTCCCTTAATCCTCCTTCCCATAACCTATTTTCCTGATACCAACACAATGCAATGCATGTGTAGGGGCCATCCCCTGAGTGCTGGTTATTATTAAAAAAAAAAAAAAAAAAATTTCCAATTTGTGGACTCATAATTCTAAAAAATGGGGAAAAGTACTTAATATGACAAAATTGTATTTATATATTTTATGGCAACCTGTCGAAAGCAATTAGAATTTTGATTTAAAATTTGTTTAAAAATTACAAAAAGTACCATTATAAAATTTTTACTCTTTTTCAAAAATTAGTAAAAATTTTTTCATATTTCTCCGAACCTGCCGAAACCAATTGTACCTTGGCAGTATCAGAATAAAGTTATTTCCCTGCCTGGCCCTTTAGAGTCCTTTATTTAAACAAAGTACAATAAACACATTCTTTTTTTCCAAACCAGTCAAAAGCATTGTGAAATTTTCTTGTACATTTTTTAGTTTTAAATTTACACAAAGGATTTAAAAATTGCCAATATATACCTTAACCCTTTTTTACCCCTTAGCGTCTGAACTTAAAAAAATATTCATATTTTTTTGAGATCTATCAAACGCAATTTGAATCATGTTTTTATCTACATTGGCTTAGAAGTTACAAAGTGGAACTAGGCACTACCAAAACTTAGTTTTTTTCCTGTTTTACTCCTAAAGGATCAAATTTTCGAAAAAAAGCTAGTCACAGGTCCGGGATTTTTAAGAAAAAAACTATGCTTTTTAAACTTTGTTTATATTGTGAATAGTTTAGAAGATATTCACACTCCAGGGGAGGGGAAACTAATGGGGGGGCGTCTTAAACTTTATTTCCCTAAGGCCTACTTTAGGAAAGTTAAAGGCGTTTTTACATAATTTTTGTAAATTTTGTATGGCAACCCCCTTAGGTGATGTATGTTCTAGGACTATGTTTGGTAGGAAAAACTTATGGGAGTCTGTGATACATTTGATACCTCTAAGGGTGACTCCGGGAAGTTGTAGGGGTTTCTACCCTAATTTTTTAAAATTTTGTATGGCAACCCTTTAAGGGGCTAAGTATGTTCCACCAAAATGTTTAGAAAAAAAATTAATTGGGGTCGGTCTTATATTTGATCTTTGTAGAAGCACCCTGGGAGTTGTGGGAGCGACTTACAAAAATAATAAATAAAATAAGATTGTATGGCAACCCTGTTAGGGAACGGTCGAGTATGAGTACGTTCCGCAAAAAATGTTTGTGAAAAAAACTAATTGGAGTAGGTTTTATATCACACCAGTGTACAGGCACCTCCGGAGCAGTGGTAGAGGTTTTTGTGTACAAATTTTAAAGAAACAAACAGAGGTTGTCTTGGTTTTCGCTTATATCTTGGCCAGTTATAGGACGATTTTTTTGGATTTCAATAACGATTTGGTCGCAGATATTTCTGATAGTTTGATATCACCTTTGGTTGTATGTGACATCGGGGGCTTTCAACCATTAAACGGACAGACGGTCAGACGGACATCGCTAAATCAGCTTCCCTATCTACAGGGACCAAGAAAATATATACTTTATGGGGTCGCAGATGGATATTAAAGAAATTACAAATGGAATGACAAACTTAGATATAACCTTATCACTTATGTGCAGGGTATAATAATGATATTCGTAACAACCCCTCATTATTATGAAATAATAAGAACCCGTTACAAAAATTTTAAGAAATTTTTTTGGGTACTAATCAAATAGTGATAATAATGTAAAGCAGTAGCTAGTTTCGAAAATTCACTCCACTCGGCTAGTAAAGTAATTTAGTTTTCTTCGAATGCAAGTTATTTTTATTAAACTCCTAAGAATTATTACTTTTTAATTAAACATGTAATATATGAATCTAAGCCCGGATAAATGAAATGGAATTTGCCTTAAAATAGTAAGTTAAACTAAGAATTGGAAAAACAAAATAATGAAAATGATTTAAAAAATACTTACCACGATTACTTAAACTACTCCTACGACCTAATATGATGCGTATTGTTTCTAAAATACACATGACCAATAAAATGCTCAATTCACGTGTCAACACATTTTCTGCATATTGCAAGTAGATGGGTTTCAGTACACTAATGCACACCTTGAATGCGGCATACAGCCCAAAGTAGAATGAATTTAAATACATTAGAATTTCATACATAAGGCTGGCATTCATATTTGACTACTTCACTTCTCCAGCAAATACGTATTACAAGAGCAGTAGATAAGAAAAGGGATATTGTCACCGTTTTAATGATATTATTTTTGTCGTTTTTACCGTTTTCCTTTATTGATGGTTAACCAACTTTTAAACAAAATATTCTTAAATATTTAGGTGTTTTTTATAATTTCGTGTGCTCCAAAATAATGTATATACAAACAGAAATATGCATACATACTCTATTACGTAAATTGCTTCATTCGTCTATTCAATCCAATTTATTTTATTGTAAAGTTTTCAACAAATATTGGTTGAACACAAGTGCACGAGGAAGTAAAATTATTATTTGGCTATAGGTAGGTAATATTGCAAATGTCAGCCGGTTTTTCCGTATCTGAATTCTGGATTTTTGACTTTAGATGCATGTAAGTTAGTGTGCGATGTTGTTTCAAACAAAAAATATTGTTAAAATATCCTTTGGGAATTTGGCGCCATTACATGGTTTTTTTTTTTAATTTTAGGCGCAAAGTATCGTATAAATGGGTTTGTGTAATACCGCATTTACCAGCAACAGTGTGTGGTGGTTCCACAAATTTCATTTAAAGATTGCTTTAAAAGTTTTGTGGATATTTTTAATTTATTTTACGTTTTAATTAATTCATGTTTACCATCTTTTTACTTGTTGTTTCTGAAATTAAATAAAAACATATATATTTAATTTGAATTTATGTTTATTGTTGTAAGAATTTTGTGTTCACATTTCACTTTATTGGTTATATGATCGTATCATTAATTGATTATACTCCTTTATTTATCTATTTATTTATTTATTAAAGTTTATTGCTTTAACAATAAAAGCACATTATAACTAAAATACTATAATAAAACTCGTTAAATTAAGTTTTGATTACTTAACTGGACAAAAATAAAAATGTATTACTTAATAACAATTTCACTTTTCAATGAATACGTTCTTGCCAAAATAGGTATTATCAAGAATACATATTCGCTATATGCACGTACTTATGAACTTATAAACATACATACATACGTTTGTCTTTACAGTTGCATTTAAAATAATAGTAGTAAACATCATTAATTGAATGCTTTTAATCACACACACTTAAAAAACTGATTTAATAATGCCACTGTGTAAGTTTAACGATATGATTGGGAAAAACTTTAGGGATAAGGCAAGCAGAAACTAGGCTAATGTTGCCAGATGAAGGGTAATCAAATCCGTAGAGAAAATAGCATCAGCGATCAGAACCAAAACTCATTTATCTTTGGATTAAGAAAACCGGAAACCATTTACCGGCATTTTTGGCAAACTGACTACTAAATGCGTTTCAGTGCCGCCGCTCTTGCAGGTTTTACACGGATATCATGTAAATCCACAATAAAACATTATGCAAAGTGGTATGGAAACTAAATCTGGCTTGGATAATTTCTATACAAATGGAAATAGTTGTACAGAATTTTCCGAAAGTTGGTTACATTGCCAAGGATTCATTCCCAAAAATCGCTCTATCCTGCTACGTTTTAGCATATGTTGTTACTGCACAAAAAAAGTTGTGACGAACGGTGTTATATGATCGGACATAAATGACTTTAACTTTCTTACGATTTTTAGATTATGGTTTTCCTTATCATAAAAAAAAGAGATAACATCGCTTTCCGGTGTAATTTTTTTAATATTTCGACCTTTGAAATTCTCTGATTTCTTTTTTGTTTTTTTTTTTTTTTGCTTTTAAGATATACTTAAGCTAGCAATGAAAAAGCTCTCAGCCAGTATTTAAGAACACCTCATACGGTCGAAAAAACATTAAACGTCATTATTTTAAGTTGCTTTTACATTGTGTTTTAGCTTAAGGTAACTCTTGCCAAAGTGTTCTCTACCTTTAAAATTTTGTCTACTTCCTTAAAATTATACTAAATATTTGTTTAAAGTGCGGCAATTTTAGTGCAAAAACAAACACGGTTGACATTTTAAAGTACGCAGTGGCAATGACGTTATTTAATTTGTTTGCTTATAGCATATTCACACGGGCACCAAAATTCGAGGTTCACTCTCTCGTGCACGGTTCGCTTTCCAACCATAATTTGAACTGCATGGCTCACGAAACAAAACTTTGAGAGCAAACCTTTCTGGTTCGTTTTGAATCTTGCAGCAAATCAGGAAGAATTTATCTGACCTAGTTGCCAAAAAATGTTTAAGCAAAGAAAACAAAAAAATATTTATGATTAAAACAATTTAAAAGCATAGAGCACATAAACATCTGCTTTGCCGATGCATGGTACTTGACGTAAGATGACGTCGGCAACGTAGATCTTTAATCGGAACTATCAGAATGCAACCTTAATTATTCTAGGATACGCCAAGAGTCTTAAATGTCTAACGGGTGTTACTTTCGACCGCTTGCCATTATTTATCATTACACCTTCCTGCTTCTATCTTTACCTTGCTTTTTACTCATCTCTGTGCCCTATATTCACGCAACTAATATGCGGATTGAATAAATTTTCTAGAACCTTACCATTTTGTTAGTTTTCTGTTGTCCTAGATTTTTAACAAAAAAAGAGCAGTACTTAAACTTCAAAAAATATTTTGGGTCTCCGCTTTATAGCTGCCGTTGACTGGACAACCAAATTGTTGGCTTATTGACCAGAAAAAAATTCCTGATATTATTGATTTTTATCCCCGAAAGTTTTTTTTAATTTCAAGTTACTTTTTCTATCTATTTTTAAACCACTTGCCCACAATAATCCCCATTTGCAGTATTCACTTACTCGTAACTAGTGGTTTTCTCTTAAGTGTAATTTAGCAAAAATATTAAAAATATTTTATTGACCGGTGCTTGCAAAACGTGCCTTCAAAAAAGCCGCTAATCATGACTCTGCCACATACTGACAAACTTGATACCATGCAGTTTTTCTACACAAACACATTTTTTTCTAAGAACACCAGGTTAGGAGTCGCAAAAGCATAAATTAAGCAATTTTAGAAATTTGCTAGAGCACATAAACTTAGTGCACATTTAGAAGGTCTAAATACGGTTCCTCAGGCAAATTATTCTATATGCCATTAGCAAAAGGTCTTTGACAACTTGTTATCTCAAAACCACCACTATGCAATTTAAGAGGATATTGGACAAGAAATTATGAAAGAATTAATCTTCTCGTAAATCCTATAAAAACGTATTCACTACTAATTCATGTACTGTCATGTACCAATAACCGCCTGTTGCTGCTAAACATCGTACAGAATGGCGATTTCAATTGCTACATGTTATAAAGGCTTTTAATAATTTATAAATGTTAAAACAGCTCCTGGATTTGATAAAATCACTAAAAACATGTTTGAAAAGCTGCCTTGCACATAAAATTAAATTATTCTCTTTATTTTAAACTCCATATTACGGCTTGAGTATTTCACAGCAATATGAAAAGTTGCGTTAGAACAGATGTGTCTTAAGTCTAGAAGGGATTATTTTAATAACAATAGAGTCACATTTGCTATTATTTGTTAGCTTTTAAACAAATTTCGTGTAAAATAACAAAATATCAAGTTATTTAATACGAAAATATCAACATATATTTGTACATTTGTAACATTGCCAGGCAGATTTCAAATGGTTTTCACAATATTAGCAGAGTAGCGTTTTCGCTACATTATCTTAAAAATATTTTAACCATTTACTTTTACATACATAGACTTTAACAACATTGTTTACGTTATGGCGAGTAGAATAAGGCCTATGCCTAGTTTTCATCAAAATTATGTTTTCCGATCTAAATAAAACAGTTTGTATATGTAATACATCCCATACACATTTTAATTCAATTGACAACTGAGTCGGTTGTTGTCCAATTCAATAAAAAGACTATATTGGCAATTAAGTTAAACGTGCATGCCATGGTCAAATAATTCTTCAGGTCGTATCAGTGAGAGAATATAGTTTTAGCCTCTCTTACTTATTTTCGTTTATAAATATAAAGTTTGACACTTTCCTGTGGTGCGATTCAGTAATTTATTTTAACGATATTCGCATCGTTTAACGATATTCGCAAGTTAACCATAATTATAGCGATTTTGCGATTCAGAAAAGTTTTTTTTAACGATAATCGCAGTCGTCAAATCAGCTGCTATTGTTATATAAACAGCAAACCTTTTAAATGATTTTTGCAATCGTTATACTTGTTTATTTGACGACAATAATTTTTATGTTCTTAGTTCTTTCCACAAAAGATCATTTTGTATATTTAGGGGAATCACAAGGTGTTCTATTTGTCCTATTGTCATAAAATTTTGACAATGGTTTAGCAGCCTTTACAAACTATTGGACACTCGGCGCAGGTGTACGTGGAGTTGTTGTGACAATTTAATAAGTATATTAAACGACGTAGTACTTTTAAAGAACTATTTTTGTATAAAAGACAAAAAAACCATTGCGAAATTTTATAACAATATGACATAATAGGACACCTTGTGAATCCCCTAATTATAACTTATTTTTATTATAATTATGCTTTCCGCTTTGTTAAAATTTATTTTACAACCATTTTGTATACTCTTTACAATGTGATAAGGGTAAACATCAGTTTGTCATTCCGTTTGTAATTTCTTTATTATCCATTTGCGATCTCATAAAGTATATATATTCTGGATCCTTTCAGATAGGAAAGCCGATATAGCCATGTCCGTCTGTGTTTCTGTTGAAATCAAGTTTCCGGACTCAAAGTTGCACAGAAAACGTTTTGACATCAAACAATCAGAAATATCTCTAAGACAATCACTATTAAAAATCAGCAAAATCGGTTCACTATTGGGCGAGATATTAGCGAAACCCCATTTTTTAGGACAAAATCCATGCATATATCCCTATATATCTCAGTTAATATAGTCACTCTTGCCACAAAACTTAGCACGGATACTCTGAAGATAGGGACCTAAATTAGGGAATAAATTTTGTGAAATATTTAATGCGCTAAATCTTAGAAACTACAACAGCTATCGACTTCCAATGTTGTACAAGAAGTAATTGGATGACAAGACCTACATTTGGGAAAAAATATTTTTTTGGTAGGAGCAGGGGAAGGAATAGCCTCCATACAAATTAACAATCTATATGAAATTTTCGATACTCTATATCCCGAAAACTATAACAGCTATCGACTTTAAATGTACTACAAAAAGAAATCGGACAATAAAACCTACATTTTGCAAAAAAAAATGGGTTGGGGTAGGGGAAAGGTTAACTCCTATACAAATAAACAATTTTTATGAAATTTCCGAGACGCTATATCCCGAAAACTATAACAGCTATCGACTTTAAATGTTCTACAAAAAGTAATTGGGCAATTAGACCTACATTTTGCAAAAAAAAAATTGGGTAGGGGTAGGGGAAGGGGTAGTCCTATACAAATAAACAATTTTTATGAAATTTCCGCGACGCTATATCCCGAAAACTATAACAGCTATCGACTTCAAATGTTCTACATGAAGTAATTGGAACATAAGACCTACATTTTGGAAAAAATGTTTAGGGAAGAGCATGGGAAGGGGCAGCTCCCATACAAATTAACAATTTTTATGAAGTTTTCGATGCGCTATATTTCGGAAATAATAACAGCTATCGCTTCAAATTTCCCACAAAAGGTGATTGGACCTACATTTTTGAAACAAAATTTCGGTAGAAGCAGGGGAAGGGGCAGCTTCCATACAAATGAACAGTTTTTGTCAAATTTTCGATACGCTATATCCCGTAGGCTATTAAAGCTATCGACATCAAATGTTTTACAAGAAGTAATTGGACAATAAGGCTTACATTTTGGGAAAATATTGTTTTGATAGAAGCAGAATGAACACTTTTTATAAAATTCTTGATACGTCATATCTGGAAAACGAGAACTGCTATCGACCTCATATGTTCTATAAAAAGTAATGATCAAATAATTCTTACATTTTGGAAAAAAAATAGTGGGAGAGGAGGATACAAATTAACAATTTTTAATGAACTTTTGATACGAATATTGTCGAAAATGAAAGCGCGTTGGAGAGAGTCTTATTGTTTTTCTTCTTGCACGAAACAGCCTGTAGTTTTGTTAGGGCTGATTTGGAAAATTGCTAAGCAACCAGCTTTAAAAAAAACAAACAATATTTATTGTTAACAAATGAAAATATTGTTTAAAAGAAACAAAAATGCAAAGTAAAAACCTTAATGCCAGTGATTTAATTATATAAAATTTTTATTTATAAAAATATTTATTTCCCTAAAATTTTCGTTTTAATTTTTTGGGTAACTGTTCAACTAAAAACGCGTTTTTCATTGAAAATAATGTTTTTAAACCAAAAAAATATTTTGTAAGCATTTATTTGATAATATGCTATGATATCAAGCCTTGCAAATTTCTAATTATGATTGTAACAAACACAACCTTTAGTTATTAAACCAACCTTTTCCTTTACGCATAAAAGCAAATTCCTATTCTAGAATTTTGAACGATACTGTAAAATGTAGTTATGTATGTATGTATGTTCATACGCATGTGTTTCAAAAACAAAGTGTATTTGAATATTCGTGTGGCTGCAGAGTGTGTTTTTGACGTAAGGTTGCTTAGCAAATTTTCATTTACAATTGGTAATGGAGTTTTCTTTTCAAATTGTAGTATTTATTAATTCACTAGTTTAATTTATATATAATGCTTTTAAAAACATACCTATAAATTTTACTTTTTGCTCTTTATTTCCAATAAATTTCGCTTAAATTATATTTGTCATTCAGTCACTGTGTGTACTGCTTCCTTTTCAATTTACAATTTTTTGTTTTATTAATATACATATATTTCTTTTCATTTTATGCCGAATAATCATTACTGTTTTGTTTATACTGCATTTCATTCTTTTTTAAGCAAATTTTTGTCTTCTTTTTTTAAAAAGTTTATATTTAAACATATGATGGATGTATTATAGTCATCTTTCCATGTCGATATTATTTGTGCATTTTTTAACACAAGAAAATGTGTTTAAACATTTGTTTGTAACTTCAATTCGTTCGTAGATACATTTATTATATTTTTTACAGCTTGATAAATTCTATTTAAATTTTATTTTATTTTATTGGCGAATAATTATTGCAACTTTTGTTCTTAAATATCTTAAAACAGTTTTCGCCTATTTTTTGAGCTGTTATTGTTATTGCTGCTGCTTTTTTAATGTTGCCTCGTTTATGTATTGAATTGTTTTGCTTTAAATTTTCTTTCCTCTTTTTCTTGTTTTCTTTTTTATTTTGGTTTTCGTGTTTTATGTTTCTTTAATGTTTTTAAGACAACTTACACAAACAAATGAATGAAATAAACCGTTAAAAATACATTTCTCCAAAATTAAAACAAGAAATAATTTATATGTAATACAAAATATGTATGTATGTACGTATAGAGTTCATATAAACAAACATACCCAATAAGCATTTTGGCTGAAATTCAAGTGGAATTACATTTGAAATCAAGTCACAATTTCCAATTTCCAGTGTTGAATTACAGTTGAAACACAGTTGAATTCAATAGCGAATCCAGCAAAATTAACCATTGAATTACAGTCGAACAAAACAGTACCTTTATAGTGTAATTCCAGCCTTGAATAACGGTGTGATTCAAGTTGAACCGAACCTGTTTTGACACTTTAATTATAAAATCATCATCTTCACCGCCGCCAATGATTTTCCATCAACTCTGTGCCATAAATAACGTATGCTTCAAACAAATTTGTTGTTGTCTTTTAACAAACTTCAAACAGACTGGAAAGAGGATGGATTTTGAATGTAATTCAAGCTTGGATTCACACCGGAATTCCAACATTGGAATTCACAAAAAATTTGTGCTTATTGGGTATGTATTCTATATTCATACCATCACAACAATCAAAAATCGGATTTTAACAAAACAAACAGACAAACGATGTAATTCAATTTGTTTCCTTTCCTGCTCACTGATTTCCTTAAAACTAATACTGGTTGTAAAATTTTATAATATATGAATGTAGCTATTGTAGTTAGGGTCGTAGCTTGGTCTATATTGAACTCAGCAATGCCAACTTAGCTATTTTGGAGCTAGATTTAGCTCTTTTTAATTTCTTCTAACTCGAAAATTTTCCCTTTAGCTCTTTTTTTTAAAAAAAGAGCCAACACAGCTCTTTTCAACTGTGGAAACGGTACGTTTGGCACTTTTTGCATTTTATAGTACATTTTTCCGTTTTTACCCTATTGTTTTGTCTCTGTGGCCTTTACGGAACATACAAAACTATTCACTGATTTATTTCATTTAATACATATCCTGACAAATAAAATCATTATACAGACAGATGACTTCGATTATATAGCTAGAGAATTTGCATCTTTAATAATTAGCAACTGTTATCTAGGATATAACTTTGAGAAGGCATGCGAAGATTCTAATATAACTGAATCAGATAAACATATCGTTAAATGTAATTTAATACAGTTCATAAAAACTCTAATATATGAAATTAGGGCAAAGCTTCCAACAAATTTTAAGATGTTGGAATAAATTTCGGCCTTTAGCATTAAAAATGTTTTTTTGCAGGATTCAGAAAATACTTTTTGTGTTATGAAAGAATTTAAAGAAACTGAAGAGCTGTAAAATTGATTAAAAAATTTAAAACTTTACCAGTGGAAGAATTTAGACAGAACGGGCCAATTTTGGATCAAAGTGCATCATTGTTTGTTTTAAAAATATTATCGTGTCCATACTCTAATGCTAAAGTGGAAAACACATTCAGTGCTCTGAATTTTTTTAAGAATAATTTAAGAAACCGCATGGCTTTAAATACAGTAAATAGTTTAATTCATATAAAATATGATTTACAAAAGTGTAGCACCTGACTACGAGTTGCCTGCAAGCGTATTTGTAAAAATAAATTCAATTGAAACGTATAATAAATCAAAATATTATATAAAAACAAATCTATGGCCGGAAAAATAAAATGTTACTCTTTTTGAAAATGATTGTTCTTTTAACTTATTTATATGTAAATGTGTATGGTAATATTGTAAATGTTGATAAACATCTGTGTCTATTGCTGCTGTGAAATAATTTTGTTTAATATTATTATTTTTTATATTATTTTTATTTTGTAAAAAAAATCTTGAAGTACAAATTGAATAATAAATATATTCATAGATTTAAAGCGGAAAAATCTTTAATTTTTAAATTTAGTTCCTTTTAGCTCTTTTTGACTACTCGGTTGGCTTATTGTGCCTCTAAATTGTTGGCATCACTGATTGAACTGGGCCTTAAGTTGTATTTAGTTATATTTTCACACTACAAATTTTTGTGTTATAAGTTGTAACACAGTTTTCAATATGTTTTTAGCTTTTTTTAAAAAAAAAGTCTTGTTTAAAAGCAGTTATTTTGAATTTTATTTTGTTTATTTACTTTTTTTAAGTAATACCCAGCAAAAAATAATTAAAGTGATTCTTCACAAACCACATTTAATCATATCTAAGATTGCTTTTTTTGGTTTTGTAGTATTTATTTAAAAGCAGAAATAAAAAACTGGCCTAAGAAACGGATCGTATATGTAATTGTTTTGTTTGAATTAAGTAACGCTTTACACTTGGTGTGGTAAAAGCGTTTTTTCCTCACATATTAAATACAGAAAAAGTTAAAGTTTTACATCTATGTACTTCAAAATAACATCTTAGTATGATTTTTTTTTTTTTCATTGAAAAAATTGATTATATGTGGGTAAAATTTGACAAAAATTAACAGCATCCCACCAATGACAAGCCTATGTAAAATTCATAGGTTTTTCCTCAAAATTTGAAGTGGTTCAAGTCAGCTAGCTATGCATTTTTTCTACTTCTTTTTCCTCACTTTTTTTTACTGGGTAATAAAGGAAAAAACATAAACTTTGTGAAAACTTTCATTTAAATTGATTGATCATTTAAATTAAATTACTTATGTAGTTAAATTCTTATTAAAAAAATGGAATTAGGACTACATATGTATGTTTAATGTACAATTACTGGTATTGTTAAACTACAATACGTATACGTATGTGGGAAAACAGTAACAATGGCTATCAATCGATCACTGACACAGGGGATAAAAACAATACGATCCCGAAAAAGTTTGCAATATTAACTGTGTTATGCCCTTTTTAAGGTTTAAGATCCTCAGGATATTTAGCTTTTCTTCATTTCGAAAAAAAATTAAAATGTTTAAAATCGTTGAAAAAAAATTAGAAAAACAACCTTAAAGGAAAGTATTTGCAATTTGCGTACAACTAAATAATATATAAATAAATATATCTAAACTTCTTAAAAAAGCAAAAGAGATTTTTATTGTGATCTTAACTGAGAATTTTATCTTGTAAAACCATACCAATGTTTATATTGTTTTACTACGGGCTTGCACATGACAGTAACTGTGAAAAAAACCAACACACTCACATTTTTTAAAATTTGTTTACTAACACACATTAAAAATTTTATAATAAATAATAATAAACGTGCAAAAATTTTAAAAAAGTGTTGTCATGTATAAAGGTATACGGTTAGTTATTTAGATTAATGCAACGATTTCCACACATGACATATTTACTACTATCTTTGATATTGTTAATTCAGATAAAAAAAATACAAAAACAACAATAATAACTTACCTTTGTAAAAAAAGTTTACAAGTTGTTTTACTTTAATTTTGTATTACAATAGCTTCCAATCAATTTTTGTTCTCTTTGCACTGTTTGAAATGTGTTATTACATTTTTTTTCCTTATTTTGTTGCTTTTTTAGCTTTTCTTTTGTCATATATGTTGCCCTACACCCACAATTTTTTCAGAATTGTTTTTGTTTTGAAATTCGTTTGTTTGTTCTTACTTTTCCAGTAACATGTGTGTTTCTATAGTTTTTAATAAAGTACTGCTAGTGCGCATCCGCCGTTTTTTGTATTTTTTCATTAAGTAAAATTCATTTTATTTTGAAAGACTGCATACGTATTTGCCACACCGGTAGTGTTTTAGTTCTTTAAAAAAAACCTGGTAGCCCCAAAATAAAATGGTGAAGGCCTATTTAGACTATACGACTTATCGAACGTAAAATAAAAGACAAAATAAACTATTAATGAATAATATGGCAATTTTTTTAAATATATGTTTTCTTCCCAGTTCCATTTAACTTTCGGATGAACATAATAAGTATGATCGGCTAAAGCTAATTTGATAAAAATTTGGCTTACAGCATGTTCAGAAAGTAATATAAGCCCTAAGGTCGTCTCTCGGAATCGCGATTAGAAACCCTGTTGTTCAAACGATATTTTTTGGCATCTGCGCCAGATAAACTAAATTTATGTACTAGGTATGTTGTTAAAATTTGTGAACATGCTATTGATAAGTTGTGTGATGTGAAGATGATGCCTTTTGAAACTTATGATGTTCGATCCAATATTACATGATGTCCCCATTAAAGTGTCCTTACGGAATAAGCTTAATCGACTATAAATAAGTACATTTATTATGACCACCAAACATTTGCGTATGCTCTAGACCCTATGGCACCTATTGTTAAACTAAATCTTGTTGTAATCAGTTCACAATTAAACAAAGCTTTTATAAAAGCCGCACGCCCATATTAATGTAGCATTTAACTATATTTAAAATAAAAACCATTGTTAATTCATTGAATGAGGGCAATTCCCAAACAAATGGCCCGAAATTGAGTAAAATTATTTTTTTATTTTTTTTAGAAAAAATCTATGAATTTACGTAAAAAAAATTAAAGTTATAGAAATATAAATTTATTGCCACTTATTTACATATTTTATTTTCATTATTTTTGCTAGAGTGTAAAATGATCAAATTGTAAATATTCACCATTCCCTTTTTACGTTTTTATGAAAATGCCACACCCGTCACATTTTTTTAAAAGATTTTTATTAAAAAAAGACTTTTAAATACGAATAAAAACACTTGAAACCATCAATTTAATTAGAATATTAAGGCTCGCTCTCAAGAATATTTTACACAATATGATTTTAAAATAAATTTTTTAAAAACTAAATTTTTTAGATCACGCCTGTCATAGTTTTAGAGTCATCAGTATAAGCAGGAATTATGTTTTTTCAATTCTTACCTACGATTAAACGTTTAAGAACATACTATCCTTGGAAACCAGAGGTCTTTTAAAGTTAAAAATTAAATTGGTCACGCGTTTCACAATGGAAGCAGTAAGTGCCTAAAAAGCAAAGTGTATGTTTCTAAAAAAAGATAAAAACAAAAGAAAAAGGCGAAAACTTGTTTAAGAATATGATAACAATATTGTTTTAGCGCAAAACGCCCAAAGATAAAAATTAAGGTGCTACTTTAAAAACCAAAAGAAAAATTTAATGCCAACATTTATAATATTCGAAGCAGGTGTATTTTAAAAAAATATTTCTTTTTATCAATTGGAGAACCTTTTTAAACCATATACTGGCGTATATTTAACAAATCATTTATATGTTTTTAAAAGCAGGTCAATGAGAAACCCAAATATTTTTGTCCACAGAAAAAATACCCAAATACAGCAAAGAAAAAAAATCCTATTGCATATTTTACAGCGAACATGCAGCCCAAAACAACAACAAACCACAAGGGAATAAAAATTACAGACATGTTAGCAAGAAATCTATCAGAAATCTTACAGACACGTCTCACAATCAATTCAGATTTTTGTTAGAATTGTCTAATGCAAACATTGTCAGCCATTTTTGCAAGTTGGAAAACAAAAGCGTTGAAAATGTATACATAAAAAATTGCAAAATTCCTACGATTTTTAGCACCGAAACATATTATTGTAGTTCTACACCATTTCCAATTGTATTTCAGAACTTTCTAATTGTATTTCAGAAATTTCTAATTCAATTTCAGAAATTTCTAATTCAATTTCAGAAATTTCTAATTCAATTTCAGAAATTTCTAATTCAATTTCAGAAATTTCTAATTCAATTTCAGAACTTTCTAATTGTATTTCAGAAATTTCTAATTCAATTTCAGAAATTTCTATTTGTATTTCAGAATTTTCTATTTGTATTTCAGAATTTTCTAATTGTATTTCAGAATTTTCCATTTGTATTTCAGAATTTTCTAATTGTATTTCAGAATTTTTCATTTGAAATTCAAATAGAAATTTCTGAAATACAAATGGAAAATTCTGAAATACAATTAGAAAATTCTGAAATACAAATAGAAAATTCTGAAATACAAATAGAAAATTCTGAAATACAAATAGAAATTTCTGAAATTGAATTAGAAATTTCTGAAATTGAATTAGAAATTTCTGAAATTGAATTAGAAATTTCTGAAATTGAATTAGAAATTTCTGAAATTGAATTAGAAATTTCTGAAATTGAATTAGAAATTTCTGAAATTGAATTAGAAATTTCTGAAATTGAATTAGAAATTTCTGAAATACAATTAGAAAGTTCTGAAATACAATTGGAAATGGTGTAGTATTAAAAAAATTGGTGTTCGGATACTTGTATTTTTCAAACAAAAATTATTTCAATTAGAATGGCATATAATCGGAATCAGTAGCGCATAGAAATCGGTTGCCAACCTAAATTTGAATTCAAAAATTTTGCAATTTATTTCAAACCATTTTAATTTAAATTTTAATTATTACATTTTCTTTTAATTACAGCTTTTGTATATTAATAAATCGATGGCTTATGATAGAAAGGGTGTAGTTATAATTTTTTAATAACTTTACATAAGAAGAAGAAAAACGCTTTATAAAAAAATATGTCAAATTTTACAAATAAAAAGTTTTAATGCTATTTTTTTTTAAAGAGGCGACACATTTTATTTTACGTTAAAAAAAAGAAGTTTATGACAAACTTTAAACTTGTTGGCCAGAAAAAGTAAAAATCGCTACTTAAAAAACGAGTTACGCCCTTTTGATATTAAGCCATCGATATGACTAATTATAATTGCAAATTAAAACTAAAGCTTAAATTATACGTGCCATAACATAATGTCACAACCATAACCGTTACCACAAAAACCAAAATTCAATTGGTTTCTATTATTATGGGGTAATAGTAAGTCCCCTATAATCTAATACAGTGTTGCCCATAAGTTTGGTTCGAACGGCTGTTTCTGTAATTATGGTTATGTCACGTATAATTGAACCGTAAGGTGTACGACTTAAAACTTTTTTTCTAACATTTCAATATACTTCTCGAACTTCTTAATATCAACCCCTTTAAAACTTTGCAGCTCAGCCAACGCTTGTTCTTGTTTCTCGATAATAGGTAGCCAATACTCTGAGGGCGTCTTGAAAACAAATGGTACAAGTTCCTTAACTTTGTGCTTGTAGTCAAAAATGGTTTGTTGGCGCATTTTAAACATTTCTTCAATGAGATCCGCTAGACGATTTGATTCTTGTATCAGTTCATCTATTGCCCTCAGTAATATGCTCAAATCCATGACATTGTGTGATCTTAATGTTAATGGCATAAAACTATTCCAAGGTCTGTGTGCTGTTATTGTATAGGGATGAAATATATTTTGGCATGACAATTCATTGTCATATTCAAAATACCAGGAGAGGTGTGTAGGCTTAAGTAAATTGGAGCGGTAAGCGGTGTAGGAAAATGTATCTTTAAATTCTGTTGTCAACTTTGTGTTCATAGATTTAATGGTATCTGTTGTATGATCAGTATCTGAATCGGTTGGTGAGTTATTATCGGATGTATGCTCTTTGCTAGAGATCTCATTTAACTTAGCTGTTAGCGGTATTATAGTATTTCGAATTTTTTCCAATTTTTTAAGTATTTGTTTTTCAGAGTCTGAACATTGCTGATCGTATGATTCAGCAGATTTTAAGCTTTCTTTAAGAAACGCATCACTTGGTAATCGGGGGATTAGCGTTTGTGTTGCAACATTAGCCGTTTCAATGGCATCCGTCATAAGTGGTACTGAATAAGTTAGAATATCTGGAATTTTATTAAAAGTGGATTAAACTTACATACATATATGTGTATGTATAAATAGCTTACATTCCTCCGTCCCATCCCTTTGTTTGGCGTAGGAGCCATCTGTTAGCATGCCAACTTCTTTATACAATATTAAATCTGTTTGAGGTCCTAAACTAACCTCTTTCATTAGTTTTGTCGGCTCTATATCCGTTTGTACCCCAACTGCTATTTTAGTGGCTCTCAGACGCCTGAAATTAAACACATATTATTTAATATTTTTTTCATTTTGATATAAGTTTATCTCTTTATATGATACTAGAAATTAGCTCGCAACTTTGTGTGTGCAGTTTAATTTATTTAATGAAACAGATTACAGTCGGTGATTTGTAAAAATTAGTTCCAGCAAAACAGCTGGGACAATTTAGTTAATTTTTTGGATCTATGCTTTGAAAGGTTTTCTTTTTATTTTCCGCAATAAGTGACTTACGTTCACGATATGTCCCGCGTGACAAATTGGTCATTTTCTTAATCCTTTCAATTTTTGTAGCTTTTTATACAAAAAAGTGTGTTTTCTAAAGTTTATTAAAAGATTTCATTTTAAAATTCCTCACCTTAAACGACCGTGATTTAAAGAACTTTTTAAAATTTTTTTTCCTAATCTATTACTTATACCGTCTTTATCTTCACTCGTTATTTTATTCAGCTTAACAGGTGCTTTTAAAATACCAAGAGTGCCTAAAACTCTTTGCCGAGTGGTTTTAATATTCTTTGCTTATATCGTTTTTTCCAGCACATCAAATTGAAAAACAAAAAATTTTGTTTTTACGGCTGAATGTAGTTTGTCCTATTTATAAATTGGTTTGCACGTCTCAGTACCTTCCGAACTTAAAAAACTTACAGGCTTAGATATTTCTTTGGAGTGAATGAAGTGCTTGTGTACTATCGCAGTCATCAGGAGCCAAGAATATTTTTCATAATAATTCTTTCGAGCCAGAAAAAACTGTATTAACTAGTAAACACTGTTATTATTTTTTAAGGAAAAACTTTTAAGCAGCTTTGCTTTTTGTCACTTTTGATTTAACCTCCAGAGAAGATAAATGCCAGGTCACTATATTTCAAGCCAGCAATGAAATTTGGGGCGATATAAAAAAAATCAAGTATTTTCCCGCAAAAAGCTGCTCAAATGAAATGTGTCATCCTCTATTATATTCTTTTTCCATCCCTCTTCTGCACAATATTTTTGTTAATTACAAAATTGTTTTAAGAATTTGTTGATATCATTTCTAAACTAAATACAATGTTATAGTGAATATGCTGCATTAAATTTGTTGCAAATGTATTAAAACTTTACTTACTGATTGAAAACTTTAACAACCCGCAAACGGCCGATACTTTGTTTAGACAAAAACAAGGTACTGAGTTATTTAGTTTGACGATTTCGTTTTTAAATAGCAATAATAAAAATGTCATTGTTGCATCTAATCTAGTGGAGTTCTTAATATAAAGGAGTACTATGAATAAAATTTCCTTCATTTTCTATACAATCTTAATCCTAAATGTTTTATATTTAATTGCTAAATTAATATATTTTAAAAGTTCTTATGACTTATTACCTTAATTTGATTTAAAAGAATAATTAGGGTATTCACAAGGTAGTCGTAAGATCATATGTCTTAAAAAAATAAAACGAAAAAATACTACTGTTGTGAGCATACGCTCATAATTAAGTGTGGTGTGCTATTTTAAATTTGAATCAGCTGCTGGAGAAAACAGAAAAATAAGTAATTTCAAAAATAATTTAAAATTAATGACTGCGACTTGATAATTATATCAACGGCTTCACTAAAGAGTTTCGGCCGCCCTGCTCAGGTTTCTACAGTTTATGACAAAAAGTCTTATTATTATAGAACTTTTTTCTTTTAAGTACAACAACAATTTTTTTAAACTATTGTAAAACATTAAAACTTTAAGACAATATGACTTGATAGCATACCGTTTAAATACCTCAATTATATTTTTTTTTGTTATCATAAATAGAAAAGTTTCAAAAGTTTTCCTTTATGGTTCCCCAACTTAACTTAGGTCGGTAGTCTCATATTTTCAAAAAATGGTACCAAAACGCTAATGACTGCCGGCCTTAACCGGGATCAATAGTCTTTAAATTCATACTTCTAGGCTTGTACCTCAAAAAAATGCAAAAAGGTGTCATTGGTCAATGGCTTTTTATTTTTAAGTTAATAGCCCTAAATTTCATAAAGTGCGAAAATGTACCAAAAATGTAGGTAAAGTACTTTTGTACATGTACAGATTTTTCATTTGGTGTACTGATTAAAAATGTGTGTACTAAAATGTACTGATTTCTTAATAATAGTACTGATTTTTCATTATTAATATTATTGTTTTAAAAAGATTTGCTTAGATACATAAAAACTAGATACCTTTTAAGTCCAGCATATACATACATATGTATTAAAAATAAAATAAAATGATGCAGCTAGTATTTTAAAGGATGCTTAACAAGATCGACTTTTTTTTTTAATCGCCTGGCGGTTGTTGTAATCAAATAATGTTTGGCTCTTGTATAATTTTATCTTACGAGCTATTTTGACGATTTCTAAACAAGTAAATCATCGCTCATGTTTTTTTTGCAGTCATTGAAGGATTGTTATTAGGCAATAGTAGTATTAGCAATGTTTTGACATTTGTTAAGCAACGATTGCTTATGTTAACTTACAATTGTGGTTTAAATATCCTAACGATCGCAAATCGGGTGATATTTTACTCTCCTAAGTGATGCTACGAATTTTTTTGTAAATTTTTGGCCATTAAATAATCATTTTTCATATTCTGACAATGGTAAGGTTATTTTTATTGTTATGTTCACAAAACTTTACTTTATTTTAACTTAAGTTTTGATCAGTTTTCAGTTGTGGTTAGACGAGTATAAAAAAATGTTCTTTATAGTTTTATAAAATAAAAAATTTCGCTGTTGTTTCTTTAATTATAAGTGTATGATATCAAAGATATAAAGATATTGAAGTTGTTAGTGATATCAACTCAAGAAATAATATTCAAAAACCTGGTCCCCTCTCAGCATTTTTTTTATTTTGAAAAAAAATTAAGAAGAAAGTGAAATATTCTTACTGCCAAAATAAATCAAACTTATTTGCTTTGATAATTAAATCAGAAATAAATCAAACTTATTTCCGAAATGTATCATGAATAACAAGTATTTCAGGATTTCTGTTAAATAGGTAAACTCGTAAATGCTTAAGCAATTAAACCATTTAAAATAGGTTAAAAAATTGGAGTAATTTTATATTGCTTGTTAGTTTTTGGATGAAAAATTTAACTGTTTCATATTTTATTGTAACAATTGGTAATGTTTGTTTATTTTTTATACAATCAAGTATCTCCAACCTGCTTTTTCATTTTAAGAAAACATAGGCACACACACGGACGGCATATTTTATGCGCATTAAATCCTTTTTTAATAGCATGTTTTTGGTTGCCCTGGTAAGTAGTTTTATGCATCTCAAATAAAAGACTTTACTTTAGCCAGAAACTTAAGGCATGAATAGGAAGTGACAGGGCTATATTTGGCGCACCATCTGCTGCAAATTCCTTAAAATTTGGTTTGTACGATATATTGGGTTTTTTAAAATTATCTTTTATGTGACTAAGCATTGTTTATCTATCACAATGATTTTTATTTATTCAGTAAACTTATCTCATCATAACGAAAATTTTTACTGGCGTCGTACATAGCACAAAAATTCAAATTAATGTGCTGTTTTCCGAAGCCAATTGAGTGATTATTTTAGACGATTTATGTGTATTTTGTTTTTGTTTACCATAAAAATCATAATTTTAAAAAACAAAAAATCATAATTTGAGAAAAAAAATACATCAAATCATATATGTGACAAAAAATCGTCAAAAATATGGTAAAAACATCATTCTGGCAACGCTGTTATTATCCCTAAATTTCATATTCCTCGACTTATTACCTTAAATATGCGAAAGAGTACCTAAAATTTGTTGTTTTATTCGCTTAATCAACTTTCAGCCTCACTTGTACCTATGTAACTTTCACGAAAAAGGACAAAAAATGTGCTTTCAAGATAGTTCCTGGAAAGAATTATATTATAACTTAAATTAATGGTTAAGTAATTGAAAATAGTGTAAGAAAAAAATTCCAAAAAGTTTCGTTAGAAAAAATCTGTCCTTTCTTTAAAATTGTAACGAAAAATGTGAATAACTTGAATAGGTTCAGTGTTTATTTCTGTCAATTTTAACTACATTAAACAACAAAATAGTTTAGAAGCGGCAAGCAAAAATAATTATCTAGCGGTTTTAGTGGAAAATAGGGCGAGGTAAATCGTTAACGGTGAAGGGGAAGTCAAAATTGAAACCTATGATTATCAGGAGCTGTCCGACCATTAAATTTTTACCAAAATTAAAAAAAATGCTTAGGTTTATGAAATAAAAAAATATCGAGCCTTTTGTGCAATACCGTAGTAACTCAAAATTTGAATTTTTTGAGCTGGGTATGCAAAAATTATCTTTGGGGAAATATCTATCTAAAGAAAAAAAGATTATGATTCCACCTCTAACTGTTCAGACTCTACAGCTAAAAACGTCTTTATTGCCTCTTGGTATTTCCAACAATATTTATTTGCAATAATGAAATATTTCCTTTATGACAAGAAATTTACTAACAGAAAGCAATTTACGAAAAAAGTATAAAGCAATATTATTTTTTGCCACGTTTTAGGCACAGAAACACAACTGCATAATTTGATTTATTTTTTTACTTGTTCGTATTATTTCATATTACAACTTTGTTAGAAAAAAAATAGTTAAAAGTTTATTTGCTATATCGATATATTTCGAATTAATTTTTAAGTTTGTCATGGGTTTTGTGACAATAACGATACATCATTGATAGGTTGATACAAAGTACTTAAATATAAATAAATATTTCATATTTTTAATAATTTTTGGCCTTTTTTTTATTTAAAAACATTCATTTTTATTTAAAAACTTGTAAAAAAATAACTTTAGTAAACGAAAATACTATCAAAAAGATGGTTTAAAACTTCAAATGCATTTTTCTCAGTTCACGATTTTTTGAATTACTACGGTATTGCACCAAAGGCTCGATATGTAAAACAATATATGTATGTATGTATGTATAAGAAAGGCAAAAAGGCTAGAGGTGTATGTAAATCGGTGTGGTTAAATTAAGAAATTTTTTATTTTTGTATTTTAAAGGGTGATTTACCTTGAAGCATCCAAAAGTTTTGCCCTTAAAAGGGCATTTTTATCTGGTTTGGGTAATGTTGAAATACTAACGGCCCGCCAAGGTGGACGTTTTGAGTCAGCATCTTTATCCTGAACCGAGTCCTTCATACGTTTCCAACTTTTTGGTATTCTTATATAAACATTTTGCAATAATTTATTAAAGACTTACAAGCACTTGCATAATTAGACATCGCACACCTAATCATAAGCAGTCACAACTCAAAATTTATCAAAATAAGTATTTTTCATAATTCAACTTACATTGCTAGTTTTTAAAAGGGACAAACTAAATTTTTTACTTTTAATATTATTTTGATTATAAAATTACAGTTTTGTTTTTTATTACATACTTATAAAATTAAGGGCCTAATTACGTAAAGCGCAACGCATAATAATAACGCGAACAATTGTATGGAAAAAATTAAAATTGAAGAAACTTTCCATACATTTTGTTTTTGTTTTAGGGCGTTGCGTTTTAGGAAATAAGGGGGTAAGTGATATTAAGTTGGTGATGTTTATGGTTTAGTGTGCAATATTTATTTTTGAACTTCTATTTACCTACTGCCAGTATTTTGTATAAGTGGTGCATTCGTTCCACTTGCTGTTAAGCTATCGCTTTGTTGATTTTCTTCAACACTTTGGGTTTCACTTGTTTCCGAAGATGTACCACTGTTATATGATACCAGTGAGTTTAATTTGTTCATGATTGCAACGATTGCAAGTTTTTCTACTTAAGTTAAATCACTGCTGTTGTGCTAGGGAAAAGGGCAGCGTTGAGAGAAACCTGTCGCCAACCGTGCAAAAAATGAAATATGTAATTTAATCAATTATTTTCAATTGTAACTAATATAAAGTAATCAAACGTATTGACATAACGACAGACAGAAATGTAAAAAAAGAAATAAGATAAATGGGTTGGCAGGTATGCAATAAATAAAATAGGGCCGTATTATTTTGTTACCATGGTTTTATTGCTATTTAAAATCGACAAAGATGCAAGTTAATATAAACCTTTTAAAATACATAAATACATAATAAGTTAACACTTGGAAAATTGTTTTGTGAAAAATTACTAATTTAGCATTTTAAGACTACTTAAAACTAAATTGTGCTTAAAAATGAACTTTTTTAAAAAAGCAAAAAAAAATGTACAGAATGTGTGCAACCATAAATAAATTTAAATGTAATATAGTTAAGAAAATAATAATATAAACTTCATCAAAAGTACCCTTCACTTCAAAGAAGTTGTTTTTCACATAGTGATGAGGGCAGATCTGATGGTATAAAAAGATAAATGTGAAGGGAATATTAGATTCGGCAAAGCTGAATATAGCGGTCTTACTAGTTTTTAAATGCAAGTATAAAAAAATTTTAATTAGGGTATTGACAAGGTATTCATAAAATCATATGTCTTAAAAAAATAAAACGTAAAAATACTACTGTTGTGAGCATCCGCTTATAATTAAATTTGAATCAGCTGCTGGAGAAAACAGAAAAATAAGTTATTTCAAAAATAATTTAAAATTAATGACTGCGACTTGATAATTATATCAACGGCTTTACTAAAAATTTTTGGCCGCCCTGCTCAGGTTTGTACAGTTTATGACACAGCAATAAACACAGCTCAAAAAGTCTTATTATTATAGAACTTAAAAGAACAACAACAATTTTTTTTAACTGTTGTAAAATATTAAAACTTTAAGACAATATGACTTGATAGCATACCGTTTGAATACCCTAAATATATATAAAAAAATAATTATCAAAAACGATAAAATTTTAAATTACACATGAATTACTCATGCAACCAATTACACCTGGGCTACACATGAAACGAAAAACTACACATGAAATGTGTAATAACACCTAAGGTGGCAACACTGCTTCAAACCCACGAAATATATATTCACCATAGTATTTGCGGCTAGACCAGATAGGTATAAAAAAACCGAATAAAGAATATACAAGATTAGCCACAGTCGAATAAAGCGCTCTTATTTTGTTTGTGTATAAGTAGAAAAGGGTTGTACATCAGCCTATCCTTCTTAAGGAAGGGCAATTGCAATGTTTTCTTTGTTACAAGGAATAAAAAGAAACATGCATATAAACGAACTGCTTTTTTACTTTTAAAGGAAGTATGATGTAAATGTCTAACGGTAGGCCTTTTAGGGTGAGATATTAAATCTTAAAGGTGTAAATATGCCTTCCAGAGGACCAGAAAAAGAAGGCCTTATGAGTTTTACCGCTCTTTTTTTCTATCGCAGCCAATTTTTTAAAAAATTCTGTATTGTGCAGGTCTTTGATTAATTAAAAAATAAACGGACCTATAAAATGGACTTAAAAATGATGCATATCATTACTTTGTAACTTATGCAGCCGGCTGCTCTATGTGTTTAAAAGACGAACCACAAAATCATAGCACATACAATTGCTTGCACATATTACACAAAATTTTTTCTTTCTTTCTTTGCACAATTTAAAATTTTTTTATTATTTATTTTTTATTGCAGCTCTTTAGCAGCCTAATTGTAACGGCAAGAAAGGTGCTGCCAATCATTTAAAATTCGTTTTTAGTACTTACTACATACAACAACGCAATTAGTCAGTTATCGTGATATCAAATATGGGTGAATGATGGCCATTACGCACAAAAAAAGAAGAGACCTTGTTAAATGGACGAAGTTGTTTGTAAATAGTTGAGACAAAAGGGAAATTCTAATTTAATAGAGTGTGAAATTAACTTAAGCTCTAAAATGCCAGCTGATCAAATACAATATTCTGAAAAATATTTTGACGCAGTTTATGAGTACAGGTAAACGGGATCATGGAATTTGTCAAAAGCAACAAGTGACTAGTTATGCTTTGTTAATTTTTTCAGACATGTAATTTTACCCCCTGATTTAACAAAATTGGTACCTAAATCTCATCTTATGACTGAAACAGAATGGCGTAATCTAGGTGTTCAGCAGAGTCCTGGATGGGTGCATTATATGATGCATGCGCCTGAACCGCATGTAATACTTTTTCGGCGTCCACGCACCGATTTCTCTGATAGTCCTTCGGTAGTAACCATTGCTCCCGTTTCCGCAACAATGATAACAAGCACAGCAAATGCTGAAGCACCACAGGTCACAAGCACCAGCAATGTTTCGGTAAAAGGTTAATTGATGTGCTTCGAGTCTAATATGCATGTGCCAAGTTTTGTCAATACGCTCTTATATATAATATTCATATATAGTCCACCAAAGGAAAACGCACTCATGGGAATTTTTAAAATTATGTTTGTTTTAACATTTGAAACCTTTTAATTTTTAACATGTACTACCTTATTTTTCTTTCATTAATTTTTATTTCTATTCGTGACCATAACTTTTATTTTGCCCTTTTTTTGTTAAACAAATGGATAAAGCTCCATTAAAAAAACAAAATGTTCAAAACATTTAACACAAAGAATACCACTTAATTTTTAAATACATAGAATTCTAATTTTGTTTTGTTTAAGAAACGCTAAAATTTTTACTACAATTAAAATAAAAATATTAAAAGCATAAAAAACAGTTATAGTGAATAATACATAGGTATGTATCTTTATAATAGTTTCGTTTTTCATACAAGAGATTTGGAATTTTTAAATTATTATAAGTCTGATTTATTTTTTAATAAATTTATAAATGGTTTATGAATACGATAGTTAGTAGGTATATGATTATATATGGTACTTCAAGAACCATAAAACCGCTAAAACTGTATAAGTACCGAAATATTTAAATACTTTTTGTCCTTTTGTATAACTTTTTACCCAATGCACGTTAATGGGCCATATATCGTTAGCTGAAACTCAAACGGCCCTATCTTTCATTTTGCAAATTTTACAGGAGCAAACAACTGTGGTATAGTTTCGATCAGAATGAGTTTTACCAGTATTTTAAAAAAAGGTGAGAAGTTGAATCCTTGCAAAATAAAATTAAATTTTTAAATATTTAAAAAGCCTTATTGCTTAGGTCTTTTGGTACTCTAATTTTATGAAACCAAAGGCCCTATCTATACATTAATACAAAGTAGATTAATTGTTTTTTTTATTTATTTAGCTCTTATCAATTTACTTCTCTATAATAAATTAATTGTTTAACGGTCAAATCTATAAAAAAAAATGTTCTTAACTTACAATGTTGTCTATGCAAACAATTACATAATTTATATGTATATCCTTATCTTTTTAAAGTCATATTTTCGTTTTCTAGACATAGTTTGCAAAATTTATATTTGTCTAGAATTTTACGGTCCTTACCATACAGATCGCCGAAGTACTTCCAACATTCCAAAATTGCTCCATTGCTGATTACCACTTTTGTAATTTGTTTAAAGTTTTTTTTCCTATTAAGTAATTCTTCATAATATTTAATATCCTTAATGCAAGAAACTTGAGTATTTACATATGTCATCATCGTCAGATAAATTTGACGAATCCGACAACAATTTTTGATTTGTGCTTCTTGTAAAATAATTATTAATATTTTTGCGACATTGTACCACACTTTTAAAGTAAATTTAACGGCTAAATATGTACATATATTTGGCGAATTCACAAGGTCTTGTGAAATCATATGTTGTGAAATAATAGAACCAAAAAATATGACTGTTGTGAACAACCTCTCATATATAAGTGTGGTATTTAAAATCTAAATCTAAATGAAAACAATTGTTTTGCCTAAGATTCTAGTATTATACATTTTTAGGGTGGCGAGTGCTAGCGGCTTCCAAAAATTAAATAGAAAACTCGCCGTTTTGTTTTAGGCGCTTGGCGCATGACTTTGTATATAATATGACATCACAATAAACATATCAAACAAAGTTGTATTGTTTCACAACAAGTTTCGTATGAAAAGAAACGACAAAATTTGTATGCTATTGTGAAATTATATAACAATAATACAATATGCTATCGTATCGTACCTTGTGAATTCGCCAATTGTGATACCTGAGTTAAGAGTTACCTTTTCCCTTTAATTAAGCTTGGTTGCAATGCTATATTTCCTAAAGCGGTGCCAAAAGTTTTTAAGGTGTAAACCATGATTAGTCGCCACGAAAAAATTAAATCGGCTTAGCTTTTAGCCGGCGGCTGCATAATACCATAAACTAAAGCTAAGGCGAATTCATTGAGAAGGTAGTCTCGACAGATCAGTAGTGCGATTCAGTAACTTATTTTTACGATATTCGCATTGTTAAAATAAGTTAACAATAAATATAAAGATTTTGTGATTCAGTAAAGTTTTTAACGATATTCACTTTCGTTAAAGTCAGCTGTTATTGTTAAGTAAACAGCAAAACTTTTTAGCAATTTTTACAATCGTTATACTTAACCCTTTCATGTCAGAATTAAAGTGGGCGTGGTTAAAAATATTTTGAATATGTTAGGCTATTGTTGGAGCCTTGAATATGAACTGATATTAATTTCAAGCCTCTACTACTTCTGGTTTTACCGTTATGAGATGTTGCTTATAAGCAACATTGAGCATTGGTGGTACATTTTAAAACACAAATTTACATTGATATTTTATGTTATTTTTATTAATTTTTTATACATTTCATGTGTGATATGATACAAAACAATTTTTTTGTGGATTACAACATAAGTGTACCTTACATTTTGAACATTTTGATTTTGGAATACCGGTTTGGCATAATCTACACCTTCCTTTTGCCCCCCATTCAACCCAATGACCAACTTGATCAAGACGCATGGATTTTGGAGGTTCCGATATGTATGATCGCTTTGCTGACGACGATGAAATTTGTGACGAAACGTTTGAAATGTCAGATGGTGCTGGAGACGGTGAATCAGATTGCATGCTTGGAAGGGTTGCCGATGGGCGTCCTCTTTTGCGATTGTTTACTGGCGCTTTATCAGACGCGTGTAGAAGCTCGTTTGCTATATTCAATTGAAAATCCAACAATGACATATGTTTCGTTCTTCCGTCTTGATCTTTGAGGTCTCTTCTATACAACAACCAGCTATTGACTACTGCTGTGCTGAGGCACCAGTATACAATACGCATATACCATTTCTTTGAACGGTGGTTGATTTTATATAACTCTAACAACATGTCAGCCAGGTCTACGCCTCCCATATGCTTATTATAACACTCAACAATAGCAGGTCTAGGTATATTTATATACTTCATTTGTTTACGACACCAACGTTTGCACTCTGAAACTGGATCTTCAGCTAAATAATTTGAGACTAGTACAACGCTCTTGTTGTCGTACCAGCGACAAACAACTAAATTGTATGCTGCCTCAAATTTAAAATCATAGGATCCACGACCTTTTTTCATGAGCTCCTTTTCATTCATAAGGCTACAGTGTTTCATTCGATTGTTTCGAATTGTACCTGCTGCTAAAATACCTTTTTCCTTTAGCGCAATCATCAGACTTATGGAAGTGAACCAATTATCGAAAAATAATTTATAATTTTTGTTTTGTGGAACATTAGAAGCTAAGTGCAACACAATATCTGATGAGATCCCTAATCCAAAAGAGGGACACGTTCCTTCTCCTACATAGAGAGCAAAATCGTATACGATACCTGAAACTCCAGCTCTTGTAAACATTTTAAACCCCCACTTATTGGGCTTCATTGGTAGGTATTGTTTTAGATTGTGACGTCCTTTATATTTAATCATTTGTTCATCAATGCTCTGGTGCTCCTCCTGGTCTATTTTGTTGCATTTCTCTTTCATTTTATCCAGTAATGGTCGTAATTTATAAAGTTTGTCGTAATTAGGTGATCCACGTTCCGGCTGTTGAGTATTATCATTTATGTGAAAAGATTCTTTTATTTTCTCAAAGCGTGCTCTTGATAAAGAATCTGCAACAGCTGATAATCTAAAGTTTGGCATCCAAGCCATTCGTAAATTTGGAACTTATATTGCTCCTAAATAAAGAAGTACACCGAAGAATCGTCTGATCTCGAATGGTAAACAATTTAGCTCTACACCTTTAGTTTGCATCGAATATAGATTTGTTTCGTTGCAAATCTTGTTTATAATTTCATCATCGAAGAACTCACTGAAATATTTTATTGGATCTTTGACTTCTCCACAAACTTTTTCTCCTTTCCAAGCAGTTTCGCAATCGGGTAGGCTTGTGTTCCTCCATCTCAAACTCTCCAGATTGATTTTTTCAAAACTTTCCGTGACGATGTTTTCTATATCCCCTTCATTTTCAACTTCTTCATCAGCATGTTCATCTTCTTCAATAATTCTGGTAATCAAATTTATTTCAACGTTTTCTCCTCTTTTCTTTACCTGTACGGAATTTTATTAGATCAACATAACTAAATATATAACTAACTAGAATATAACACTTACCTGATCAATTGTTTCTTCAATGACTCTTTCCAAATTGGCATCATTTAACTCTTCTTCTTCCTCTTCACCTTCTTCATCATCAGAATTATTCCAATCGAAATCGAAAATTCGTTTTATTTCGGTTTCTGTAAGACCTTTTGGGCGCATTTCTAAACAAAAAACAAAACTAAATTTATTGCTACTATGGACAAATGTTGCCTATAAGCAACATTGTGTTCAAGAAATTCCTGACATAACAATAACAACTTTTTTTAAGTTTTGAAAACTTTATTTAATTTTCTTACCTGTTATTTATAATAAAATTCACTTTTTATAAAAAAATTCTTGCTTATTTAGATTTTATTTGAACTTTTGTAAAACAACTTTTTCGACTTTTTTTTGCACACGTCTGAACCCCACTTCAACTCGTTATCAAATTAACACTTGTAATGATTTTTAAAATGTAACATAGTAAACAAATGCTCACACATGTTAATTTTAGTTGGAGAAAAACCGTTAGCAAAGATATTAAAAACTGTAGTAACTATGACCGAAAATATACAATGTTGCCTATAAGCAACATTTGACATTAAAGGGTTAATAATTTAACGGCAATAATTTTTGTGTTGTTAGTTGTATCGACAAAATGTTACTTGGTTTATCGTACATATATTGTTTTTAGTGTGTTTATTATTTTCGCTTTGTTAAAATTTATTTTATAACTTATAAAATACAAACAAAAATCAACTTGTCCACTATCGTTAAAAACTTTTTAGTGAATCACTTAACCGTAGCAGCAAACAATAATTTCTGTCGATAAATATGACGACCATCGAATCGTTAAAAGTTACTGAATCGCATTACAGCTGACTATTATTTGCGCGTGCAGTTTTCCTCACAATATGTCAAAATTTTATCTATGTGCTTCTTCTTGATTTAAAATATATTACGCGTCGGTAGGATATTTAAGCTAAAAATTTAAAAAAGTGTTGTTAGTTAACAAACAGTAAAACCAAATGATGCGTTCTTGTGCCTTGTGCAAAAAAAAAACAGTGTAAATTTAGTTTTATTCACGTTTTTCTTCTGCAAATAATTTGTGTTTTTTTTAATGATGCCATATACAAATAATTTGTGTTTTTTTTAATGATGCCAAATTTGTGTTTGATATTTAGGTACGAATTTTTCGCCCTGCGTTCACCTTGTATGAATTCACCTTGGAAGCACATAGACAAACTTTTGACATATTGTGAGTAAAATTGCACGAGCAAAAAATAGTCAGCTGATCTGTCGAGACCACCTTCTCTATGAATACGCCTTGGTTGGATTCTTAAACTAAAAATTTAAAAAAGTGTTCCTAATTAACAAATAGTAAAACCAAATGATGCGTTCTTGTGCTTTGTGCAAAAAAAAAACAGTTTAAAAATTAGTTTTATTTACGTTTTTCTTCTGCAAATAATTTGAGTTTTTTGTTTTATTGATGCCATATACAAATAATTATCTCCGTGAAAATAACAAACTTTTTTTTTGGCAAACTTTTTTTTCACTCAATTTTTCAGAGAGCGCACTAGATATTCTCTCTCATTAAAAAATGGCGCTAAAATTTGAGTAAAATTTTTAAATAGGTGCTGCCAAGCTTACAGACACCCTTTTTCCATACAAAAAGTGTATTTTTGATATGGCAGCATCAAAAATCTTCATGGGAGAGGATTTTTGCTTTTAACAAACTTTTTTAGAACTTTAACAAACTTTTTGATACATATGAAGATTTTATATAAGTCTCTGAATTTTACTTCAGAAACGAAAAAAATAATTTTTAATGAAACAAGAATACGAATTTGATAAAGAAAAAACTAATTTTGGAAAAAATTTACATACAATTTATACATATATAACATTATTATGACACACTACTCACACGTATTATTTTACTTACTGGGTAAAAACAAAGACATGTGCCAAAAATTGGAGAATGGGGCATGGTAGAGGGAGGTATTGGCCACATTTCCTCATAATCAGTTTTTCCCAGTCCACTTTTTTTTCGAAAAACTAAGTATGAGAAAAGTCACTCAATACACCTTGCTGCATATTGGGTAAAAACAAAGACATGTGCCAAAAATTGGAGAATTAGGCATGGTAGAGGAAGGTATTGGCCACATTTCCTCATACTCAGTTTTTCCCAGTCCACTTTTTTTTCGAACAACTTTTTCGAAAAACTAAGTATGAGAAAAGTCGCTCAATGCACCTTTCTGCATATTGGGTAAAAACAAAGACATGTGCCAAAAATTGGAGAATCTGGCATGGTAGAGGAAGGTATTTGCCACATTTCCTCATACTCAGTTTTTCCAAGTCCACTTTTTTTTCGAACAACTTTTTCGAAAAACTAAGTATGAGAAAAGTCGCTCAAAACACCTTGCTGCATATTGGGTAAAAACAAAGACATGTGCCAAAAATTGGAGAATAGGGCATAGTAGAGGAAGGTATTGGCCACATTTCCTTATACTCAGTTTTTCCAAGTCCACTTTTTTTTCGAACAACTTTTTCGAAAAACTAAGTATGAGAAAAGTCGCTCAATACACCTTGCTGCATATTGGGTAAAAACAAAGACATGTGCCAAAAATTGGAGAATGGGGCATGGTAGAGGAAGGTATTGGCCACATTTCCTTATACTCAGTTTTTCCAAGTCCACTTTTTTTTCGAACAACTTTTTCGAAAAACTAAGTATGAAAAAAGACGCTCATTACACCTTTCTGCATATTGGGTAAAAACAAAGACATTTTCCACTTTACATTCTGAAACATATAAAATCAGAATTTTAAAATCAGAATTTCGGTTTTAACTTATTTATTAATTATTTTATTGCAAAAATTTTAATTTGGCCGGTAAATTAATGCAAACAGCACTCGTAGTCTTACTACATAGAAAATTTTACTGCAAAACGAATTGAATATACATATGTATGTATATAAAAAATAATAAAAACTTTTCTTAAAATTAATGTTTTTATTTAAACCTAAGCCAGTTTTAAAACCAAAAAGACGCAATAATCTTTACGGTAATTGAGAAATTTAATCATTGTTGGATTCCACATTTTTGGTTTACAGGTTCTTAAAGGTTGAATTATACGTGACATAACTGTAACGCCATAGTCATAACAATTGAAAACGCAATTGGTTCAGAGCAGCATCATTCTTGACTTTTTTTTAGAAAATTTACAAGTTTGTTCAACGATCGGCGAAAGTCGGTGAATTTTTTTGGTTAAATTCAAAGAATAGACTCTCACCCTTTATTATGTTGTAGTAAGAGGACGGAGGTAGACTGAGCCAACTTCTTTTTTTTTCCAAGGAAAACTGAAAACACCGAATTTTATAAAGCTATTTTAATTTGCTTGTATTTACTAAACTACATATGTAATCCAAATATATGTTTTTTTAAATTAAAAAGAAGGCTGTGTAATTTATTAAAAATATTAGCAATAAAAATATTTTTCATGCATAAGCTACTGAGTTTCATGAACATTTTCACCTGTTTTCGTTTCACAATACTTAAGTGACTTCACTAAACTTTTTCTAAGACAAAATATAACTTTAAACTAAAAAAAATTATTGATTTTTCTTAGTGAAACACTTTTCTATAAAACAGCATTATTAGATTTTTAGAAAATATAAGTCAAATTTAACTTTTTTGCCACCAAAATACCACTGTGTGACGTGACAAGCGTATGCGCACACGAAGTGGAGTTGATCTAAAATAAACAAATAGTTTAATTCATTTTTGCCCGTATGTATCAGGACATCTACACAATAAAACTTACATAGAAAGTACAGTAATAATAAAAAATTATTAATTATTTATTATTATTAACCTTATACCCTTAGACCATATGTGCTTGCTTAATCGGGTATCGATTCTGACATCATTTGTACCCATTTTCTTTTCAGCAAACTTGCGGATTTCCTTCATAGCACGGGGAGCACGTTTTTGAAAGCCAATGTTGGAGGCGCGCTTGGCCAAATGAATGGTGCACCCACGGATTACCCCTTTATTTATGGCAGACTTGTTACGCCTTCGTTTTGGTCATTTTTATTGTTATGAAGGACGCTTATTTTCTATTCAAAGTCCTTTAAATATATTCTTTTTTTATTTATGTTCACATTTTTAAAAATAATTTGTTTTTTTCACATCAAAACAAAATAATTTCTAGATTCCATTTTTACATTCGTTTAGGGCGATCCCTAGATGTTAGATTTTTCAGAGTACACTAATGCAGTGATACCAAGAGTTCAACCAAGGTACATTAAGTAACAGTTTTCAATAATACAAAAAATTCGCACTGGGCATTACCTTTTTGTGTTTGTAAAAAAGAATGTGAAAAAATTTTTCAATTTAAAACAAAATTAATAAATCTGACAAACACTTTCACAAAATTTCAAGACGAATTTATATCAGGGTTCATTACACTACCTGTATAAGTGTACCCTGCTTTTAGGATAAAGTCTATTTTGGTGATTTAACACAACATTAACATAATTGGCAATAGTTAACAAAAGTAAATAAAAATCTGTTTAATCTAATTTTTATAATAAAGAAACGAACAAATATTTATCAATTTATATAAATTTTTACGTACAAGCTAATTTTTAAAAAAAAAGATTAATACCAAACTTAATTTCTTTTGCAAAGTGACCAACTATTAAAGAAATGAACAAATATTTATCGATTATTGCACATTTTTTGCGTACAAATTAGTTTTTTTTAATATTATTATCAAACTTATTTTTTTTTGGGCAAAATGACCAACTACTTACTGTCTGATAATAGTACTGACGTTATAAAAATGTATATTTCTATCACATTTTAAATATTGTTCTTTAATAAATAAGTCTATTTTTCCAAGCTTTTCACACAAAAAATTCTATAGGTTATATTTCCTAAAAACATAGTATAAATTCAACTAAAAAAAGGGTAGAATGGCAGTAACTATGTTCCTAAGGTAATATGCCTTAAATTTAAGTTAGTTTCCATGTTCGAAAAATCAACTAAAAAATGAGTCAAAGTTACTTAAAAACTTTATTAAGCTAACTAGCTAAGCCCCGGTGTGCTTCGCTACATCAATCATAGTAAAATTACCAAAATATGTAAATAAAAGCATTTATATATTTTTTAATTTACTGGTTGCCCCACTTAAGTTGCAACAAATTATAAGTCAGCCCTAATCTTTAATTAACATGTAAAAATTGGGAATTCATGAGGTTTATAGTTTTGGAGATATCTAGAAAACTTTAGTTATCAAAAATTCTTTTATAAACTTCTGCATATAATTCTAGTCCTTTATTAACAGATTAACATATTTTGGGAACCTGACGAATGCAATTTAAATAATTTTTCTATTTTTAATGGTGGTTCTAAAGTTACAAAAAGTACTAAAACATAAATTTAACCCTTTTTCCTTATAGGGTCCAATAATTAAAAAAGAACCCAAAACCGTACTCATTATTTTTAGGCCTGCCGCACCTAATTTGAATAATGTTCCTATCTTTATTGGTTTAAAAGTTACAAAAAATGCCTAAAAAAACCAAATATATTTTTAACCCTTTTATTTCCCCTTTGGGTCAAAAATTGAAAAAAGTACGACAAACGTAATCCTATTTTTAAGACCTATCGAAAGCAATGTAATAATGTTTCTATCTTTATTGGTTTAAAAGTAACTAAAAGTACCCAAAAGTACCAAAATATATTTTAAACCTATTTTTTCCCATTCGGTCCAAAATTGGAAAAAACACCAGATACCTGTCTGTTTATTTCTTAAGAAAAACGCAAAACTTTTTTAAGTTTTGTTTCCATCTTATTTACTTAAGAAGATAGAAGGTGCAGATTTTTCCCTTTTTGCCCCCTTTTTATTCCTTCACGGGCCAAATTTCTAAAAATGTATCTGTATTTAATAATTTCCAAAAAAAGTAGCCTATTGTTTCTTCTAGGCTTGGAGGAACTCCATGTAAAAATTTCAAAAAAATCAGCCCACTGGTCTGACCATCTATAAAATACAAACATACATACATACACACATACATACATACATATAAACAGACATACATACATACATACATACATACATACATACATACATACATTCATACATACATACATCCATACATACATACATACAACCCTTCTTTATATAATATACAGGGATCACATATCAAATATTTTTCAAAAGAAGTTCAAACTTCTCTTATATTGTTATATCCAAATATTATGATGCTTTTGTGGAAATTTGTGTACCTCACCAAAGAAAAAGGTCTGAGACCCACCTCTAATTATACCGATCGACACAGAATCACTTCCTGAGTCGATTAAAACCTGTCAGTCCATCCGTCCGGCTGGGAGTTAATGTATTCTTGTGAACAAAATAGAGACCGCATAGGAAAAAAACATGTTGTTTGTGGTGATCGGTTAATTTTTTGACCTAGCTCCCATACAAATGTCCTCCCGGATTAAGCGTTTTGGGCACTAACTGGCTAGAATATGGCCTTATCTTCACATAATTTTGCACGTTTGTCTATCTTTATACCACCCATTTTTGTACCGAAAATAAACATTGTCGGTCTATTTTTGAGCTTCATAGAAATCGCAACAATAGAAGAACCAGTATGAAAACTTACATTTTTGTGGGCGCTGCAATACTCCATTTTTGTCCTTTTGAACTTCGGAATTAGAGGCCTTCTATATGTGTGCCAATTTTAAAAAATCAGTGCAATAAAAGTACCAGCATAAAAAGTTTAACTTTAATTGGCGTGGCACCGCCCACTTTTTTACCTTCAAAATTTTAACTTTAACAGCTGTTTATGTGCGAACTAATTTCCAAAAATCGGTCTGGAAGAGGAATTTAAATTATTTTTCTATCTTAATTGATTTTAAGGTTACAAAAAGTACTAAAACATAATTTTAACCCTTTTTCCCCCTTAGGGTCTAATAATTAAAAAAGTATCTAAAAACGTACTCATATTTTTTAGGCCTGTTACACTTAATTTAAATAATGTTCCTATCTTTATTGGTTTAAAAGTTACAAAAAACTCATAAAAAAATCAAAATATATTTTTAACCCTTTTTTCCCCCTTTGGGCCCAAAATTAAAAAAAAAGTACGAATAACGTAATCATATTTTTGTAAGACCTATCGAACGCAATTTGAAAAATTTTTCTATCTTTATTGGTTTAAATGTAACAAAAAGTACCAAAATATAATTTTAACACCTTTTTTCGGCCTTTCGGACCAAAATTAAAAAAAAAACTCCAGATACCTGTCTGTTTATTTCTTAAGGAAAACGCTAAACTTTTTAAATTTTGTTTCTATCTTATATACATCAAGAGATAGTAGGTTACCGATTTTTCCCTTTTTGTCCCCTTTTTATCCCTTTACGAGCCAATGTTTAAAAACTCATTTGCATTTAAACAAACATGTAAAGCTTAACACGTGTTGTAAATTTCAGGTATTAAGCTCTACGCGTTTGAGCAGTATGGCTCTGGGTAATTTTGTTACTTGACCTTCCCACACAAATGGGCGTAGTGTGGGCGTGGCAGCAATAATTTCCAAAAAAAAGTAGCCTATTGTTCCTTTCAGACTTGAAGTAACACTCTGTAAAAATTTCACAAAAATCGATCCACTGGTGTGGCCAGCTATAAAATACAAACATACATACACCCCTTCTTTATATAATAGACAATGAAAGCAAAGTATATTACCCTTCCTTATAACTTTAGCAAAATTTTACCCACAATATTTTATTGAAAATTGCGTATATTAAATGTGTAATATTAATATTAATAATATTTTATCTATGTGGGTTGTTCAAAAGGTTAATTTGTTTCGAAAAATGAATTAAACGCGTAAAAGAATTTCAAAACTTTAAAAAACAAAATTCCGTGGTTACATGCCCTTTTTTCCTCTTACTTTTTGGGCACCGTCGAAACAAATTTAACCTCTGGAACATACCTGAGAGGAAAGCCATGACCAGATTCCAACGGAAATCTTGAATTTCTTTTTTACGGAAGCAGAGAATCAGGGTTTGAATTTTAAGGGAACAGTTCTGTTGATAAGAAATCCGTTTTTTTTTAACCTAGATTAACAACAAATGTCTTAAATTGCTTACTTTTTAAATCATCTCCAATAATTGCCTCCGCATTTGCTTAAAACTCCAATTCAAAATTTGTTTTATTTTATATAAATAAATTTTTTACCCACCTTCATTTTCTAAAACATTTTTTTTACAATTTACAACTAAAAAATAAAAAAACAGTAAAAAACAATTTTGAAGGCGGTACCTAATTCACTTAGTTACATTAGCTTGGATTTTTTGTTAAATTAAATGAAAATTACCTATTTGACTTAGTTAGTAAAACTTAGTTTTTCGTTTTCATACAAAAAGAAATTAACTAACGAGGCTTAGTTAATATAACCTTGATTATTTTTTGTGTGTATGTCTGTTATATTAATTTTTGTACAAATTTTTAATATTTCGCACTCCGTTGTGTGGCATCATCAGGAGGTTATTTCAATTAATTTTTATATTTGTCATAATAGTTTTAAAATTAGCTTTTGGCTTTTTGGTTAGCAATTATTAAATAACAGTAATAATATTAACAAATGTTGTATATAAGCATAAACTTCGAAATATATTTGTGAAATTGAAATAACCTCGTGATGATGCCACACAACGGAGTGGCGAAATATTGAAAATTTTTTCAAAAATAAATATACCTATAATAGACTTTAAGATTAAAAAATAGACTCATTTATTAATATTAAAAAGGTCAAAAAACTAGAAAAAAACAAATATTGTTCTTTAATATAAAAAAAATTTAAATTGTTTTCAAAATCCACCACTTTATTTAAAAATAATTAAAGTGTGCATATATAAAAATAATATGTACTCAAACATCTTTTTACGTTTACTCCAAATCATTTAAATGAGCCGTGTCCCCAAAAAGAAATCATACCATAGTATATTATAAAACGGCAAAGCCTTTTGTGCATGAACTTGGTTGCACTGATTAAAATTATCACTCAACAAAATTTATTTCCAGAGAGAATTTTTTTTTTGCTCTCCTTCAAAATGAGTGAAAAAAAAGTTTGCCAAAAAAAAGTATGTTAATTTCTCGCACGTCAAATAATTCGTGTTTTTTTTTCAATGATGCCATATACATATATGTTCGACATTATCTGTACGAATTTTTCGCCCTGCGTTCACCTTGGATGAATTCCCCTTGACTGAAACCGAGCCGCGGCTGTTAGCCGGTCGGCTTCGTTCTCTGCATGTACAATTACCTTACAAGGTACAATCGCCACGGCAACAACTACAACAAACTCGATACCAAATTTATGAAACTGTTGTAAAAGCATCCCCGTTTATGTCAAAAAACGTACTGTTTGACAGATTTAGAGAGTGAAAAAACTCTAGCAATAAATAGTCAGCTGTTGAATCAATACTACCTTGTAAAGTAATTGTACCATGGTTCTCTGTTTGCTTGAAATGGGTTTGAAATTCGGTAAAACGCAATTAAAACACAAAAAAAGGGTTTGGAAATTCGGTTAAAATGGGCTTAAGTAGGGTCGAACCAATTTTCAAATTTGTGTTTTTACACAAGGTTTAAAATAAGTTTTTTAAGCTAAAATTTCTCTATAAATACAATTTTATTGAAATTTGCCTAATAAAGATTTAAAAGGCTGTTTACATTTTTATGAACACAGCCGTATGAATACGAAACTTTAAAAAAGCATTTTTAGGCTAAAATGTTTTTAAAACCAAAATTCCAACAACACATTTATATATTTTCGCGACCTGTTAACCGCAATTTAAATTATATTTCTACCTTTATTTATTATCGAAAACGTGCTTGAAAAGTACAAAAATATATTATTCATCTACTCCAATGAGTCCAAAATTTCAAAGAAACACCAACAAATGTTTTTATTCTTTCCGAGACCTGTCGAACGCCTTTTCACGTATGTTTTTGTTGGCCTCGAAGCTACGAAATGGACTTAAGGAGTATAAAAAACCTCTTTAATAACAGAAAAATGTTTTGTTTATTAAAAAATATGAACGATTTAAAAGCAATTTATTTTATATTAAAGAAATGGTTTTATTTATTTTTTTAATTTCTTCGGGAAAAACAGATAGGACTGGGTAGTGTGGTAAAAAATAAAATATTTAAAATATCATTACAATATAAGTCAGTAGTTGTGCTTCTCATGTATTAGATTATGTATGACAATATTAATTCTTATGAGTATACGTATTATGTGTGTAAATAAATGCATCAATTTAATTGTCCTCATTAGCACCTTCAGCAGCTTGCTCTAATTCATTCAACATCATAACACCATCGGCAGCTTCATCATTATCAACGGCAGCGGCGGCAGCAGCCCCACCAACGCCACCTCCATCGTTTGCTGCATTATTAGCATCACCCAAGTTAACATTAGCATCTGCATCAGCACGAAACGGTACATTATTTTCAGCTCTTATTTCAGGTGGTGGAATGGGATTGCCACTAGCATCTAATTCCAGCGGAGGATCGGCAGTTGCTTCGGCTAAATTTGTAACAGACTTTGACTTGACGCATTGAAAGTCGACATGACGACTTTTTGCTTCTTCCTTCTCCCAGGACATGTGTATAAAAGGTCTCTGCACATAACTGTAAATAACTTCCGCCCGACCGCCAGGACGACGTCTTATTTTTTCCTTATGTGTGGGATAGCCTTCAATGCCACAACGTATTTTCTTAAGTCCACGATCTTTCATCACCTGCTTGGCCACATCTCGATTTTCGATGTATTTAAAGAAACGATGCATGGTTGTGCTGTGTATCGTCTGGCAGTATTCTTCACCCATCTGAGGCGGAAATTCCTCATCCCAATCAACAACATCATCGTCGAGCAGCACCACAACATGACATTCACGGTCCCCTCTTTGGGCTGCTGTCACCATAACGGGCAAAATGAATTCTTCAAGAAATATTTCAAATTGTTGTCTTGCGCCCTCGTTGCTTAATTCATGGAGAAGCCCCCTTAAATTCTGACAGCGAACTGTAGTGGCATCAAAAGGAATCAACAAATAGTCACAGGCTTCTTTTAGCTCCGGCACTGAAATAGTGGGCGGGCATTTAATAAGACCGATCTTGTAATAATCTAGAATTGCTCGAAACAATGTGTGAGATATGCCTTCGGCGACCTCATACTCGCCGCGTTCGTTTGGGTGTACAAATTGAAAGCCAGTGCTAAACATTGTGCCCAACATTGTATTAGGATGGGCAGTCATTAAGTCTTTTTCAATCATAAACCTTACATTGTCGACAAGTAAAGTAATGCGTTCACCTGAAGCAAGACGATTTGATGTGCAATTCATATTAGATAAACTGCTGGTACCATTACCGTTGCTTTTATTTTCCTTTGGAATTGCCCCATTAGATGTGTAACTCATTTTTGTTTATATTTACGTAAAAGATCACAAAAACTTTTTACTACCAATTTACAAATTTTTAGTTTTTTATTATCGTTAAATATGTTATTAAACTTTTTTGTTTTTTTTTTATATCTTTGCAAAATATGTAATTTTCTTTTGTTCTTTTTAATAAAATTTTAGTACCAGCTTGATAGGAATTTCACTTTCGGTCAGTGATGCCAAACTTATAGTCCTTATAGTGATGCCGGATGAATGTGTGATAATTTTCGTAATGCCACTTTGGTTGGCACCAAGTTTGGTTATTGCTTTTGGTCAAAGAGTAGGTTGAAGTTAAATAAGTCTTGGTGCACACACGATGATTTTAGTTCCACAGTTCTTTAGTTCAATGGTGTTTTTTTCAGTTTGCGGTGAGGGAAATAAAAATGGAAAAATATTCGCCGATACTCGACTATTTAGAGACATTTTCTCATTTGTTTTTTTTATGATTGCATTATTTCTATTATTGATTTTTATTGTACGCCTTGATGAGTCAAAGTAATGCCTAGACAAACGTCAAACTCAGTATACAAAAAACATAATTGAGGGCATATTACGGCATTTGAGTTGGGTGGGAATTCCACTCGATTGATCGAGTTGTCAATGCTTTAATTATAGGAATTTTAAAATTTCGATTCGAATCGAATGTCGTATTTTTCACCCAGTATAAAATTAACGGTTTTTATATTTTGATTTTGACATTTGTCTAGACATGAAATTGACTCGTTAAGACGTACAATTACGGCTAAATCACATATGTCAAATTGTAAGAAAATTAAAGCTTTACAAAACAGTAAAGTTGCTGAAGAAGTTGCCGTGGGTGAACGTAAAGGCGATTTCAAAAGAAAATTGTAAAAAAGTTGGACAATAAAACCGTCGTGTGTGACCTTAAACTAACTTCCTATATATCCCCAGTTAATTTAAGTCACCTACTTTCGGCGAAATTTGGATTAGTGATTTTGCCTTCTTATGTTTTATAAACATGAAAAACTTGGAATAACAATTAAGTAATGCATATCTTCCTTTTGTTTAAGCAACAGATCTTCATTTTTTAATCAGTTTGTTTAGTGAATCTTATGAAATCGTTTTTGGCTTTATTAAATTTTTTCCTGTATACGTTGGGTCAGCCGATTTTGGTATTGAGAAAGGATATAAATACTAAAACATCATGCAAGCATATGGTTTACAGTTTGACAGCAACTGGCTGTTAGCAACTAGCTGTTGCTAACAAACAAACGCATAATATTTTGGGAATAATCAAAAAGTCAATTCTGGCATCCCTTTGTACTAAAAATCAGCTGAGCACACAACGAAACTGTCAAAGTCGAAAAATCTTCCATGTCACAATTCTTGTTGAATTCTTGTTAAAAGATCTTTTTTTGTCCTTGCTCAAATTAAAAAAAAGAACAAAAAAGCTGACTTTCTGCTAAAGCATCCGGGTAAGTTGCTTAAAATCCATTAATTAAAGATAGTGACATAAAACAATTAAATGTAAAAAGTAAAGGGCAAAAAGTAAGCAAATATTTTCTGAGGTGGTGAAATACGATGTGAAAGCACGCGCTTATGTACATACATATGTGTATATATTAAAAACCTTACTAGAGTGCTGTATAAAAAAACACATAAGTTAAACGTTTTATATATTTAGAGGTTTTGTTTCTAATACATGTAAATATAATATTGACATATTCCTTATTGGAAGAAATATTGAATATTTTAATAGTCAATTGATGAAAAAAGTTCACCATGGGAAAATCATTCATATACATAGGTTTTTCCAACACAGTGGTAGAGTTGATATATAGGCTGCGTTCCAAAATGCAGTTGCTTTGCTTTACAAAATTTCAGGTTTTTTCTGAAAGCAAAGATGAGGTTTTTGATAATATCTTCTACTTCCAAATGAGTGTTTACAGCTATATTAATGTCCTGGAAGCAAAAAAAATGTCAAAATTGTAAGGAGTGTATAAGGGAGAAGTTGAAAATTTGTAATGCAAAGCAAATGCGTTTTGGAATACAGCCATATCCGGGGGAGAACAAAGATGAAGCGTAACTAGTGCAAATACAACATCAGCGATCATGACATTTTTACATTGTAAATCCTGGGGCAAACATTTAGACACCAAAAAATACAAACACAAGCAAACAAACGTAAAGTATGCAGGTGTTGGAGCAAAGCAAAGTAAACAATAATCAGCTGATGCTTATCTTCCCGAGAAAGAGGGAGCAACCAAAATGGTGGACCACGGAACGTGGAATTCAAAGATATACTGTTTAATAGGGCAAATACCAGTGGGAGGGCTGGTGATTGGGAAAGCTACAGAGTGAACTTTAATAGATACGAAGGAGATCTTAGGTTAGGTAGGTTAGGTAGAACAGGCGGCTGCGGAAATCTTAGAAGGACTAAAAGCGCTTTGTGGTCAAAATAGGTATTTCGAATTCATGGAGTCGGTAAATGAACTTTCAAGGTTCCGAAAAATATTCATCCTTATTGTGGTGTGTGCCCTAGGGGCACTGCTACACTTTCAATATATATTTTGATATTTGGATCGGAATCCCTTTTAAAATATTGATGAAGTGCATGCGTATGATGCATTTTCAATATTTATTACGTCAGTATTTTCTTTATTTTGTATTCTTTGGGGCTTTTAACTTGAATGCTAGAATTATGTTCAAATTCTATATTGTTTAGACCGAACTATGTAATCCACATACAATTCTATGTTCCCTTATGTTCATTCTATTTGCATTAATCACTAGTTGCTTCTATTATTTTACTTTTATTTTGCTTTTGTATGGCAACCATGTAGGCTGGACATAGAGGGTAAGTTTGTTTCATAAAAATGTTTAAGGGGACAAATTAATTGGGGCCGGTCTTACATTTTACCTTTGTAGGACAACCCTGGAAGCTGTGGGAGCGATTTAAAAAAAAATTTAATGAAACTATGGCAACCCTGCTTGGGGGCAGAAGAAGGTTGTATGTTCCAAAAAAATGTTCGTGGGGAAAAGTTAATGGGAATCGGTTTTACATTGCACATTGTATGGGGCAACTCCGGAGCAGTTGTAGAGGTTTTTATGTACAAATTTTAGAAAATAAACAGAGGTATTCTTGGTTTTTGGCTTTTATCGCGGCCAGTTATCGGGCAATTTTGCTGGATACCAATAGCGATTTTCTCGCAGATATTTTTGATAGTTTATACCACTTAGGGGTCTATGCGACATGCGGGGCCTTCAGAAAGTTGATTTCAACCATAACACGGTAAGACATACATGGGTAAATCGACTTCCCTATCTATTAAGATCCAGAATAAATATGTATACTTTATGGGGTCGCAAATGTATAATAAAGAAACTAAAAACGGAATGACAAACTTATGCGTATATACCCCTATCACTTATGGTATAAAAATGTGTAAGATTTTTATAATAAAGTTATTTTTGGCGTTGTTGTTTCTGTTTATTAGGTATATACCTATAAACGCAACTTAAGGTGGTTTTGTATGAGAGAGGGTACACTTATCAGGTAGGAGCGATTCTATAAAAACAACTAAAGCCGTCAAAAGAATGTTAAAGGCAAATAACAAAAACTCACAAAATCTTTCTTCTTCTTTTTGAGCTTTTCTTACGATACTACAGTTGTTGTTTGTAAAAAAGGAAGAAAATACATAAACACAAACAAAATTTGACATTAATATAACGAAAAACCGTTACTCAGCTGTTTATCTGAGGCCACCTTATATACGTGTACCCTGGTATGAGATGTATTTCACAATGACCTGTCAAATTTTCCGCTGCAAAATCGATACATGTCATGGTAAAATTATTGTACCAGGTGGTGTTACGAGCCAACGAAAACTACAACAAAAACGAAAATTTTATTCACCAAATTTTGTTGTAAAATCAACACCACCTGATAAATTATTGCGCCATGATACATGTCGTGTGAACCAGAGAAACAAGCCGATCAATAAAAATCGGCAGCGGCTGAAGTGCAGAAACTTTCGTCGGTTAAACGGCTTTGCGCCGAATTTTTTAAACAAACATTTAAACAACTATTTCTCAAAAAACGATATTTATTTTTTTTAACAACTTGAATGTTTTAATTTACTTAAGGGACACAAAATTGTGGTTCGTAGGAGTTATCATCAAATATTTTCTCTTAAAACAAAAATTTGTTTGCAACTGTTAACCGTTAAAATGGGTTTAAAAAATCTTTCGGATTTTTTTAACAAATTTAGTAAAAAAGCTTACATAAATATTTTTAACCTCTAACCTTAAAATTGAAAAATTCAAAGAAGAAAATAAAAGGAATCAAATTTTACAACTATAAAATAACTAGAACTTTATATTACAACAACATGGAACTGCTAATTTATATTAGTACCGATTTTAACGTAGTCGTCAGCGCTATATTCGGCAGGTCAAATTTTTTTATACCCTTTACATCAGTCTTTTGAATTCCCAGTAAACCGATATAGCTGGGTTGTTTTTAAAATGATACCAAAATTAAAAAAATATAGCGTGACGAAAATGTCATTAAATATGTCAATTTTTAACTAAGTTGTACTGTTTGTATAGACACTGTCACTCATCGTTCCTCTATCTAACATTAGTTGTGTTCATTTAGAGAAAATTATCAATAATTTTCGATAATTATTACTAGTAAGTGTTCACGTACACATAAAATTAGCAGCTAGAGAGCCAAAAAAGAGCGTGGTATGTTTAGAAACAAAAATGTTTCTGATAATTTCTACTAGTAAAAATTTTATTATCGGAAATTATTCAAACAGTCTTTCTGTCATTATTTTTTGAAAAAAATTTAAGTTTAAAATTTTTATAAGTTTACAATAACAAAATACATTTGCTTGCAATTTTGAGAGCAATTTTGAAAATATTTTTCTCGTTGCTAGTAATTACTGGAAGGTTATTGAACACAACTAATATTTTTTTATTCAAAATGTTATAATTATGTTATAAAGTTCCTCATAGCAAGTTTGAAGCCGATAGCTGTTTTAGTTTCGAGATCTAACCCATTTGCCTTACGCTAATCAAAAATTATATTTCCCTTAATAAGCCAACAGTTTAAGTGTCCGTGCCAAATTTTGTGTGCCATAGTTACAAAGATATAAAGGAAAAAATTTAATAAAATCTTAAATACCGATTTTCTTAAAAATATTTATGATTTTTTTGGCTCTGTATGATTTGGCCTGGCACCGTATATGGACATACGAACAAGGATATATCAACTTTCCTATCTATAAGGATTTATAATGTAAACATTATAGGGTCGCAAATGAATATTGAGGTTTTTAGTACTTTTACTGTCCTTAGTAAACCCCATGTGAAAGGGTGCTCTATTTTCATCTGAGAGAGCATCTAGCATCAACTATTTTAGAAAAACAACAAGGAAATATGTAAGTTATTTTGGGTTTAAGCTTATGTCAGACGTCATAACATATGTACGCGTGACAGCAATATTTATAAACCGTCTGTAATATGGTAATTTTGACTGACATACGTAATTACAAAAGTGACAAGTTATATGTAATTTTGACATGCAATTGCAAAAGTGACAAGTCATTACAACCGATGTAAAAACCTTTACTGCGCTTTATCACCAAGAGTGAAACCCCTTAATAATAGTAGTCCTATTGTACTGCAAATGGCAACACTTTGTATACAACGAAAACGGGAGGCCATATTTGTTTCTTTGCCATTTTTTGAAATAAGATTTTCACCATGATACAAATAGTTGTATCATGATTTTCACTTTTGTGTGCCATATAAATAAACACATCCAGTTATTACGAATATCTGTACACACATATGTTTTGTGTTGTTTTAAATGTTTCATTTTTACCAGGTTGTTCCTATCTTCATGGCCAAATCAATGTACTGTAGTTAAAAACAAAAGAGGAATGAAAAATATGTATGCTTGGATGTGTGTGTGATTGTGTTAATGTGTATAACCAAAAATAATTTTATACTTTGAACTGGAAATACAGTTTAGTTTCAGTTTAACAACATTTGAGGGAGAAGGTTCATTTTTTTAAATTAGAAAATAAGGATAAACAAGAAGCAACAAAATAAATAAAATAATTTTATTTTTAATACCTACCTAAATACCTTTCACTTGTGTTTTTACGTATGCGTTTTTTGTGTGTAAAATAAATGAATTTGTTTAAAATAACTCTAAAATAGACATTTAGAAATTTTCTACTCCCCAAAAAGAAAAAAAAAACATTAGATAAATGTTTTAATTAATCAAAGCCATAAAATCGATTTTACTTAACCAAGAGGAACAAATAAAACAGAAATCATGAATATTTGAAACAAATTTTTTATAAAAAAATTTTGTTTCATTGTTAATCAAATGATTAGTTGAAAGACGGTGTAAATTTCAAGAGAAAATAAAAATCGTTGCATTTTCATAACGTTTTGTGATAATAAATTAATTTTTTTAACATAAAATCTAAAAAGTACAAAATAGCAAAAAAAATAATAGACTAAGCCAAATTAAAAAGACACTTGTGCCCCAACAATCGGATACCATAAGTTTATGTATAGCTCGTCACCCAACGTCACTGTTTAAAACAACTGGCTGTTTATCATCTCATTTAATATAAGTGCAATAATATAATACAATAAATCCTTATAAATAATAAACAAACCATCTAAAACAAAGGAAAAGTGATACATACCTGCGCTTTAAAAATGTCTGTCAAAATGTAAGAATTTTAATTAGTTTTCATGTTTTACATTATTCATTGCTGCTTTATTTTTTGAAAAAAGTTTTCTAAGTCAGATAAATACATAGATATGAACACACATATGTATTTTTTTTAAATTGAATACATATTTATAAACAAAGAATTTAGCATATACATAAGTATGTTTAAATCTTCCTATGTTCTGTAGAAAAAGGGCTGTTAGGGTAATTTTTTTTTTGTAAATTTACCTAGTGCTGCCACAAGATGAAACTATAAAAGTGCTAAATGCCTGAAAAACAAGTGCTATAGTGTTGTACAGGGGGCAAATTACGGCACTCGATTCGAATCGAAATTTAAAAATTATAATAAGAATTCCTATATTTAAAGCATTGACAACTCGATTGATCGAGTAGAATTTCGATTCGAATCGAATGCCGTAATTTGCCCCCAGGTAACGAAGTGCTTGACTTAAAAAAACAATTTATCACATTATCAGCGAAATAGATTTTTAGGCGATAGGTATTTTTTGTAGTTTTTAATGCATAAACGTTTGAAATAATATTAGTTTTAATTGGATTATACATAATGCTGTAACAATTCATTGCTAAAAAACAAGCGAATTTGACTTTTTTGCGCAATTTTTTAAGAATTTATAGGTATGTAGCTAAAATAAAAGTGTTTACTAGCACCTAGCATTTTTTTAAACCTTTAAGTGTTAAACAAGAAAAAATAGTGCTAGATTGAGCACTTAAATTGCTAAAATGGTAAAGCTGAATTCATAATACTTAACCTGAGGTTTACAAATGACAATAACTTCAATACACTGGCAATTTTTTTAGATTTTTTTTACTTCCACTCAAACTTTTACCATGATAATACGTTTGCAAAAATGTTATGAACGTACTTCCATGTGTAAATGCACCATTATTGAGCAGCGATGTCAATTCAAATTGTGTCGCGTTGAATTAAGCGTTTTTTAACTACCTTAAAGTCGCATTTCTCCTTACTGCATTTTTTATAATAATGGGTTACCTCCTATATTTCTGCCTATTATATTGTTTCGTTAAAAGCGTTAAAATTCACTAAGATGGTTATTCCCACACTACAAATGTGGTAGGCGTTTGTGCAGATGTTTGTAACAAGTACAACTAATAGCCTTTGGCCTACCTGAAATTTTACCGATCGATTAAAGCATGCCGCCCGTCCGTTCACCTGGCGGTGTAATAAAGTACACCTCGCATTTTCCAAGAAATGTTTATAAAAATTGGGTATTAATTAGCTTTTTGGTATAGAAACCAAACCTATTGTAATTGGTAATAATCGACCCATTATTTCACACATCTCTCATTTGAATGTCCTCCTGGAATTAACATTTAAAGGTTTAACACTTTGTATAGCTCCTATACAAATTTCCTTTCAGAATAACCATTTTTGGCAATAACTACTACATGTATTACGAATAAGTATGGAATGAGAATTTTGACTTACTGATTTAAATATGGCTATATTCATAAACGCAGTTTGCGTTGCAACATGAAATTTCAATTAAAACATTTAATAAAAATGTTAACTTTAGTAAGATCTAGGAAAAGTTTCTAGGCGAAAAAAACATTGATACTTGCAGAAATAGCAATTGCACATTTTTGTTGCTGCAAAATTTTATAAGATTGAAAAGCACTAAAGGTGCTATCGAAAATTCAATAGAGCACTAGTTAGATATTGCTTTTCTTAGTTGTGCACTAAGACTATAAATTTGGCGTTTGTGATTAATAGTGCAAAAGCACTAAGTTGGCATCGCTGGTTCTCATAATTTCTATTTGTTTCTTTTTCATGACATTCCTATGAAAAGAAACAAAAAAAAGTTATTTTTTTCGGATGTTGCCAGAGGTTTGAAAGAATAAACACCATTTGACCTTTGCAAATTCAAGTTTTTAGACAACTTTTATAAAAGTGCTATCAAATTTTGTTTAAAAGTTAAGTTAATTTATTTTATTTGTTTTTGTTAGCCGTTTTGACAAATGAATTAAATAAACATCATGCATTTAATGATACCTAGTAAATTTTAGAAACTGATTATACATACGTATATACATATGTATATCATAATTGCATCCGCAATCAATTTATTGATATCTTAATTATATAGAAAGATATTAAGCTTTTTTCATATCCACAAAGTCAGTTTACTTCAGATTGGTTTGCTTAATTATTCACCTTTTGCGATGTTTACAATTAAACAACGTAAGTCAACCCAAATATACAATAACACTAAATTATAGGTACAACCAAAATATTCATGGTTGTCATGGAATCCAATAGCTGCCTAAATCGGATTTAAAAAAGGTCTAATAGATATTTTAGTGTCATAAATCTTGGTATTATGTTTTTATTTCTTAATTTAAATACTGATTTTAATTCGACCTCTAAACGCATAATTCGAAAACTCGTTACACAGAAGTGTTTATTTGTCGCTTTTAAATCCGATTTCGATAGCTGTGGGATTGCATGACAACCCTGATAATTTTCACAAATGAAACATATTTTTCCGCCCCTCAAAGAGAGAAAAAATATATTATTGCTCAAATGCATCACATGCAGAACAGACACTTTTTATCTTTTATTATTTTTAAAATAATTAAATTAAATTTTGTTAAAGGATAACAACTCTAATGGATTCTTAACGTCGGTTTCGCTACGGCCTTTAGCCGGAAGCCGAACTTAGAGCTCTAGTATTTTTTAATGAATACCAGCTTTGCTAAGTTTAGGTATTGTGCAAAAACACTAATTATAATTCTTATACAATACAAATACTTGAATTTAGCGAGGCTCCTATATGGAAAGGATAAGAGCTTTTAGACTGTGCCCGGCCAAAGACAATGAAACCGGGAGTTAGAATTCACTAGAGTTTATTCTTCCTGCTGTTGAAAACACAGTTTGCTTGGGAAATAATTTCAAGCTAGTAAAATCTTATATATACATATGTTTGGATACCAAATTTTTTGCATTTTACTGTTTTTTTTATTGTTTGTTGTTTAATTTCTGTTGGAAGTTATTCATTGGAAGGATAGGTACCATATATTTATGGGTATGTATGTACGTACCTACAAAATTAAGTTTAATTTTGTTAAAAAAAATTTTTTTTAATCAATATTTTTTGTTTATGGTTTTAAAATTGAATAACTTTTCCTTTTCATACTTACAATTTGTGGCATTACTACTTATACATACATACATATGTACTACATAACTACAGGTTTTCTAGAATTGCGTCAGACAATTTTTTACACTTATACTTTTTTGTTTATCGAAAGATATACATATGTATTTACTTATGTACACATGAACGTATGAATGTACATATAAACGTATATTTTTTTAATGAATTAACGTAAATAAATTTATCCAAATTTGGTTTAAGGTAAATAAATATGCATTTTTATATATCTTTACCTTAATATAAAAAGGTCCTAAGTCGTATATTTTAAATAAAGATGTTTTTTGCTAATTGTAGTACATAACCATACCATTTACTGAAATAAACGAAAATGTGGGCTTATAAAAAAAGATACGAGTTAGGGCATATAGTTATAGCGGTATGTATGTACATACATACATATATAGTAATAGGGGTAATAATTTTGTAAGTAAATACATTGTACATACAAACCTATAAAGATGTACTTTCAAAAGAAATAAAAATTAAATACCTACTTATGTATGTCTTAATAATATAAAAAAAGCTCATTTTATTTTAATTAATTTTGTTTTGCAACTTATGCATAGTAACTAGGTATGTACATAAAGTTTTTGATAAAACTTATATAGTGGGAAGTTCTTGTCTACATTAACTGATTTGATGCAAGGGGCACTGAGATCACTGTCTGACTGGGCCAAGTCCAAGGGACTTGGAGTAAATCCCACGAAGACCGAATTAGTTCTCTTTACCCGCAAGCGGAAGGTCGGGGATTTCTGTGGACCGGTACTGGATGGAGTAGAGCTACAACTGTCTCCGGAAGCCAGCTACCTTGGCGTCATCCTGGACCAGAAACTTAACTGGAAGAGGAACATCGAGGAAAGGGTTAAGAAGGGGCTGAATGCTCTATATGCGTGCAGGAACTCGATAGGAAAGAGTTGGGGACTGAGGCCTAGTACTGTCCATTGGTTGTACACGGCAATTGTTCGACCCATTGTTACCTATGGATGCCTGGTTTGGCAAACGGCCACAACGAAAACCTCTCTCCTCAAAGCGCTGAACAAGGTGCAGAGGGCTGCTTCTATTTGTATCACGGGAGCGCTCGGGAGCACCCCACAGGCTGCACTGGATACAATGCTGAACCTTCTACCTCTGGCACTTTTTGTGAAGCGGTTTGCGGTTAAGGGAGCCTTGAGACTTCGAGAATCAGGAACTTGGCGCGACTCTCAATCGGGACATGCCAGCATTTTGATCGAAATGGGGAGGCTGGAGCAGCTAGGAGACCTAGTCGGGAAGACGGATTACTTATCATCTTACCTGGACTTCGACTCCGCCGCTGTGATAACCATTCCTGAAAGGTCGGTATGGGATGATGGCCACGTTCCGTACGGAGGAGTAGTCGTTTATACTGATGGATCGAAGACTGATCGTGGTACTGGAGCTGGTATTTTCAGCGAAGCACTTGACATTGCGGAGTCTTTCAGGCTAAGCGATCACTGCAGTGTCTCCCAAGCGGAAATATTTGCAGTACAAGAGGCCGCAAGATTGATCGGACGCACAGATCAAGGCCATGATGAGTGGGTCACCATTTACGTGGATAGTCAAGCCGCCCTAAGGGCTTTGGGTTCAGACTCTGTAAGGTCGAAGGCGGTTAGAGACTGTAGGACGGCGCTTCGGGAGCTTGGTAGGGCCGTAAGGCTGTGCTGGGTTCCCGGTCACTCCGAGATACCCGGTAATGAATATGCCGACGAATTGGCACGGAAGGGAACCGAACTACCTACCACTGGGGCGGTCACATCGATCCTTCCCCCTTTGTGCGAACTCTACGGGATAATCGATGGGTACTTTAGAGTCCTGGCGAACCGGAAATGGGCGAATACTGCTGGATGTAGGGTCTCCAAATCCCTATGGAAAGCAGTTTCGGAAAACCGGACGAAGACCCTTCTATCTTTGGGTAAGAGCGACCTTAAGCTGATCACCGGCCTTTTGACCGGTCACTGCAGTATAAGATCATTGGAGGCAAACTGGAGGCCAAACTCGGTCGACTTCTGTCGACTATGCGAAGACGAAGAGGAGATCGAGACTGTGGAGCACCTGTTGTGTCGATGCCCGGCGCTCGCTGGGAGGAGGAACCGGTACTTTGGTGTACCCTACTATGACCACCTCTCTGCGCTCGCCGACTGTGACCCAAGGGTCTTACTAGGATTTGCGAGAGGGATGACATGGCTGGCGAGAGGTTGCAACTGATATCCGAAGCAGGACACGTGCCAAATGGACAATCGGCAACGACTCGTGATGGACATTGCCACACTCTCACTTACTTACTTTGACTCTACTACTACTACTCTAACCTTTGTCATTTCTACTTTATTCTTTCATCTGAACATACCTTTCTATTTACTCTTTATTTTATTACTTCTTCTTATAGGACAGTCACAATGGGCAAACTGCCTCTGGGTGATGCGGTGAGTGTATCTCACTGCATGTCCTTTAACCTAACCTATATATGAACATACATACATACGTACATTTGCATATATCCTAAGCTTAAATGCGAAACCCAAAAATTTGATATTTCGACCCACATTGGATATGTCAAGGGGGATTACTATATGGGGATCTTTACGTAAAACGGCCCATATTAGAGACAACTTTTTTTTATTTTGATTAAAAACCAATCAATTTATGTCAAAAAGAGAAAGATTATAATAGGTATTTATTTTATTTTTCATTATTTTGCAAATACTAAAACAATCAGATACTAAATACGCCGCTCCGCCTTTCTTGAAAGTTTTTGGATGATGTCTCGACCGTTACATTTTTAAAAATGGGTTTTTTTTACAAGAAATTGTTTTTTAAATCTATTAGGTACAAGTGTAAAAAATAACCTTATTTTATTCTGCCTAGGACAAATATATTCAACCTTAAAACTTTTGACTAAAATAATATTAGATTTTATTCAGAATATATCAAAATAATTTTTGAAAAATTCCAACCAATCTGAAACAAATAAAATCAGGCATTTTCTGAAAATCACGTGATTTCAAATCACTTGTGAATGTAGGCGATTTTAAGTCAAATTTAATAAACTCCTGTTTGGTATTTAGTTTTTCTACAATATTTAAACAAAATTTAATGCTTAAATTATCTTGGGTGGCAAAACAATTGCCTACCGATGTATACCTAACTTAATCAACAATTTTAGTTGACATTCAGCACACTTTATATAGAGTGAAATTTTTTAAGTTTACAACAACTTTTCAACCCCCATTTTTTAGTTTTATTGTCTGCTCTTCACTTTTGAATAGCCAGAAATAAAAATGGATTAAATAAATCAATGCCAAAATAATGAAAACCCGTTTACTACTTCTTTTTTTGTATAATTAAGTACTGACACAAGTATCTTTACCTTCATGTATTGTGGAATATATGTATTACGACATGAAAAAATAGTAAAATAAAATAATTTAAACCTAAATCCTTTGTTCTTTTATTATTTAACGGCGTAAGAACAATGATTTTAAAACTACTCGTGCCATTAAACTTAGCTGAAAATAATGACAAGGAATCACTGAAAGAAAACCCTTACTTTAAAAATGGTTGGAATTTTTTAAATAATTATTTTGAATAAAAGCCAGGTGCAAATCCATACAAATTTTCTGTCATGCCAATAGCAGCTGTTTTATATTGACATTTAACATATGACTTAACTAGTATTAGATGATGTTAGTTTATTACCGTCCATATGCTTTTGCAATTTAATACCTTTTTTTTTCTTTTGTTTTTTGTAATTTTATATTAAAATATTTTTGTTTTTTTTTTTACTTTTAGTTTGCTTTGTTTCTTTTTTATAGTCCAATGGTCAATTTTTTAAATAAGTTCATAAGACTGTAATTTAAAGTTTGATTTTTTTTTGCTTTACGATCATTGAATTTTCATTATCAAGCTTTAAAAAAAATTATTAAAGTGATATTATTTAACGACTTAAGTCGCCCTTTTTACATTTATATATTTTCTAGTGTCGCTGATCACTAATATTAAAGTAATTTCTATTTACTAATTAAATATAATAGGGTGTGATAAGGTGTTTATTTAAACTTATTAAAAACATTTAAGTACATACATATTTGCATATTTATTGGTGTTAATAATAAAGTCAACGAACTAAATAAACAAACAATAGTAATTAAAACTGCTTAAGTAAAATGAAATATTATATAACATTTTGCTTAGATATTTATGCGTGGTAAAATAGGAATCTATGTGCTTTTGCATATGTCTGTAACGCTTAAAAATAACAGGCTGGAGCACTCCTTTAATTATACCGATTAACTCAGAATCACTTGCTGAATCGATTGAAGCATTTTCAACAACCCGTTAGGCTGAGCGTCCAGGATGTATTCAAAGTACAATTCGCATTTTTACAGATGATTTTTTTGGCATTGGGCCAAGTCAATTATTTCAAATAGCCCCCGTACAAGTGTCCTCCCAGAAAAAATACTTTGAATATTACTGCCACAAAAATCACTCTTCACAAAATTTTGCACATGGTAATACCATCAAGTGTCGTATAGAATTTTTTAAATATAAACTGTCGTACAGAATTTTCTATTGAACGGTCAATAATTTTAGAGGGGTTCTATAAGAGTTTGATTACCGAAAGTAACCTTATTCTGCATATTTTTTTTACATATTCTTCTACCTAATATAAAATAAACTGCGGCGTAGGTTACAATAATTGTCGGTTTTTACCGACTCAAAACTTTTTTCCTTCTTCTGGCTCTAAACCGATGTTTGTTTGCATTTTTATATGAATGATTTTTTTTTTAGCGTTCGACCAAAGCAAATTTTTATGATTCAGAACAACGAACTTTGTTATTGTAGCAAAACACATACAAACAGTTCAGGACGTTGCGCCTTTCGTGTTCTATAAACAGTACATTATTCTAAAAATTTCTGAAGTCCAAATATGCAGTCTTAGAGTAGGCTCGCGGTAACGTGAACTATTAAAAACCAAGCGTTTTCACGTTTGTAAAGTTATCTTTTAGAAGACGGTGTAATTCCTAAAATTTTCCAAATAAACTAGGCGTATGTTTTAACTCATTTATAAATTTTGTGTGTGTTTGAATTTTAATATATGTTTTGTTAAAGCTTTATTTACACTACCTTATTACTATAGTGTAATAACATGTCTATTTTCATTTGTTAGTCTAATCTCAGGTGAAAATAGAACGTGTTCTTATTTCAAATTATTTAACGTCGTAAGTTTTAAGTGTAAGTTTTTAAAAGTTACCGGAAGTAATTCTTGTTGTATTGCCATACAATTTGCACTAGTATAACAAGTTTTGTAATTAGCGGACTAAAACCAATTTCTCAGACGTAATGTAATACAAGAAATTTAAAAATCAAATTGTGTTCAAAGCCAATTTTAACACATTTTTGTTTCTTGCATGGCATTTTGGTTTCAAACTAACAAATACCTAAAGTTTAAAGAATAAATTCAAACTGTATTGATTTCAAAAAGGAAATTTCAATTGATCTAAATTCAAATTGTGAATTTGAAGCAAAGATTAAAGTATGTAAATGTTACGTGTACATATCGTCACCCTAATATATGTATGTAGAAAGGCCCTAACTTGCATTTATTTTATTAGCCCAGATTTTCGTTTATTTCGATAAATAGTCTGTTCATATATCACAATAAGCCAAAAGTCTTGACTTGATTAGGGTAACGATATATGCCGAATAGTAGATATAGAAATACTGATACATACAAAGTAATTTTCAAAGGGTATTGTAGCTTTTACCCTTTTATGAAATCCTTTAAGTTTGAAAATAGAAAATAAGAGAAAAGTTTATATTCAATTTTATATTAAACACTGAACACTAAAGTTGCTTTAATTAATAAAGAGATTTAGGGTTTTAAAAGACATAACTCGTTGAAATAAAAAGTAAAAAAAAAATTAGTTTTTTATAAAATCTTTTCATAAACTAAAAGTATGTTCTAATACAGTTTTCGTTAGTTTCTATAGAAGGTAAACAATTATTAATAATAAAATTTTGATCATCATTGTTTGACGTCATCTTTGTTGATGTTTATTTTAATTTGAATATTTCATATGTACATACTTATGTATTAACAAATATCTATCATGTACATTTGAATGTTTGTACATAACTTCAAGAAAGCAATTGCTACATACAATGACCAATGATTTTATTTATCTTTTTTTTTATTTCTCGTAAACGTACAAATTTGTTTGTACATACATAAGTATGTATACACTTAACCTCTACTTGTTTAAAATTCAAGTGCATTTATATTGATACAAATTTAAATAAATTTTATTTTTAAAAAGGAAAAACAAAAATTTTTTGCAGAAATATCCATTAACATATACATTTAACAACAATATCGATATACATACATACACATTTTCATAACTAAATATGTATCTTCTACTCTTATTTCGTTTAATTTGTCTGTATTACATTTTACTAATTTGAAAAAAAAAATTTCACCACAGTTTTCTAGAGAGTATTGGGCTTGGTGGCTCGAGTTAAACTAGTTGTTGGTCTACGTCTAATGTGTCGACTTCTGGCACTATGCAGCCAAATAAGCATTAAAAAACCTAAATCGACCCCTTCTAAAAGAAGAACGCCGATAGAATATTTTACATTAGTTCTTTTTTAGACTTTTATATTAATTATTTCAATTTCATTATTATTTTAAAACGATTTTTAATGGCAAATTTTCCTATAAGTACATATGTATGTACATAAAATTTCTTTAAAATGTGTACAGGTAGTTTTTTTTTAGCTAAATATCTATTTATTTAAGTAAAACAAGTAAGAAAGTTATAGTCGGCCAAGCCCTACTATATAACACCCTACATTAGGGGCTCCCAATAATTTCCTTTTCACATACTTGTGAAATTGTTTTTTCCTTTACCCCTCCTAGCCTTCTTTTTAGACTGATATTTAGTTGTTGGTGTTTAAAGATTTTAAACGGGTTATACATACATACGTATATATTATACATACATACAAAAAAATGTTTTATCTATTTTTAAAATTTTATTAACTGAAATAAATTGTCTCCTTTTTCGGTTGGATTGAAATCCAAATGTTTGTCCGAATATCGTTTGTGGTCTCAAATGTGTCTTAGGTTAGAAAATAATCCCGCTTATTGCAAATGTTAAAGGCGAAACAATTGACGTCGACTTACAAATTTAATAACTGTCAAAGTATATATTAATTCATTAAAAATATCGTTAACATTTCGACATCAACACATACTTCCAAGTTAATTTCAGATTAAGTTCACATCGAAAAACTAAAGCTTAAATTATACGCGCCATAACATAATGACATAACCATAACCGTTGCAAAAAAAAAAAAAAAAACAAAATTCAATTGGTTTTTATGGTTATGGTAATGGCGGAATGATAAGTCACCTATAATAAAATACAGCGTTGCCCATAAGTTTGGTTCGAATAGCTGTTTTGTATGGTTATGGTTAATATAAGTTATTATAAATTGTGTCGAAAAAGTCGAAAATTACTAGAAAATGATAGAAAATGCTTACTGGGTAGAATTAGTTTTTTTTTTATTATGTAAACTATCATACAGTATGTATTTGATTTCTATTTTATTAAAAAAAAATAAAAAAAAATTTGTGTTTGTTTTCAATCTGATTCTCAAAGTCATTTTAATAAATATCATTAAAAAAATATAGAAAAATATATACATATCTACACAATAAATAAATAAATTTTGCAATAGCATCATAATGTTTACAAATATAATAAAATATCAAATTAATTATTTTGAAGTTAATTTTACCTAATTACCATACACAGAATTATACAGTTAAAAAAATCATTACACTTCCTTTATTTTTGCTTTGTATTATTTAAACATTTATTTTATTCTTATATACATGTATATGCACTCCTTTGCTTTCCATAAGACATTTAAAACTTTCAAATTTATTAACAACCAGATTATTAATAGGTTATAGATTAAAATCGTATATTACTATTAAAAAAAAATTAACACAATAATTAAAAAAAATTTTTAAGGGAACTACAGAAGGGTCCTATTTAGCTGTAAACCAATAAGAAATTCGAGTTTAGCCTTCATCCACTTTTTTTTTGATAGGTTTAAAGCTATATATAAGACAATTTAATTATTCTTAACTAATTTTTTGTATTTTGTATGTAGAAAATAGTGTGTTTTATTTGCCATGTAAACATTATAATATTTCAAATTTGAATAGTAGGGTATTATACGACCGGTGTGAAGCGAAATAAAACTTTCTATTGTGTATGTTGCGGTTAATGACAAGTCTTTTTTAATTTTAATTTTTTTTTTTACTTAATGCGTTATCAACCAAAATACACAAATTCTAATAAAAAAAACAATAAATAAAAATCCCGAAAAGAAAACAGGGGAAGGGAGATGGGGTTTATTGTTTTAAGAAGAAATTTGCAGAGAGGCAACTATTTATATAAAAAAAAATTTTGTGTAGACAATCTAAGTATTTTTTCAATATGTACTTAGTTTCTTTGTTGTGCTGAGAATAGAATTTGATTGTTTTTGCTTCAGCTTTTTTGTTTTTTCTTTTATGGTCCGTCCGTCCGTTTTTATTTGCTTTATTTATTTTTATGTAATTTTTCCCCAATGTGCAGGCGATTAGTAAAAAATTAAGCTTTTTGTGTACAGTTTTTTATTTTTTTTGTTAAAAAAAACTATTAGATTTGTTGCTTCAATAAAATAAAAAGCAAACATATTGTTACTTGAAATACAAAAGGGCCTTGCAATGTTAAATAATTTCTTGATTGATAATATTACTTTGCAATTAGGAAAACGTCTTTTTATCGTTTCTGTGAAGTTATAAAAGGAGATGAACGACCTTTTGTACTTCAAGTGATGATATTTACGTAACGTAAACAAAATTAAAGCAAATTTAGTAGATTTTACACAGGCTTTGTGAGTGTATGATTTTTTATTTTTTTTTCTTTAAGATACATACATGTGCTTATTAGGGAATGGTAAGCAAAGCCAATAGTCGTTTGATTTCGATTTTATTTCAAAGTCAATTTTTATGTTATATTAAAACAAGAAACAGCGCTATATTCGGCTGTGCCCGTTCTTAAGAAGAGGAAGAAATTGTGTTACATATGTACTTACATACAGTGAGGTGCACAAATGAGTACAAGTTTGTACTTTAAGCACTTTTTGTGTCATAGAATTAAAAGTAATAAAGCAAATTAAAAATTTTTTTTGTAGCTTATTAAGTATTAGGTTCTCAACAAAACAGTGTAAATTTAAAACTTATAGCATCAAATTCTAAAAAAAAAAATTAAAAAACCAAAACAACTCCAATGTACTCAATTTTGCACCGTTGGAAAATTTTGCAGAACACGAATATTTTTAGTACTTGGTTTTGGACCCTTTATTTTGTAAGACATCATTTACGCGATTTGGCGTACTCTTCACCAATTTCTGTACAATTTCTTTTGGAATATGCTTCCATTAATTTTGGATCCGTTTCCAAAGCTCGTCTAAATTGGTAGGGGCTGATTGGTACTATCCCATCCGTCTCTTCACGATTGACCACGAATTCTCAATCGGATTGAGGTCGGAACCTTGTGCTGGCCACTGCATTAATTGAAAATTTTGCTCACCAAGCCATTCTTTCAGGATTTTGGGCGTGTGTTTTGGATTACCATCCTCCTGAAAAATGACTTCTTCTGCAGAATAGGCACTCTTGTCTACGAAATCAGGAAGATGAGTCTGCAAAATCCTCAAATAGTCTTCTTTCTTCATTATATTATCAATTTTTTGCAGTGGTCCAAGGTCCCACCACGTAAAGCAACCCCACACCATGACGTTTCCTCCACCGTACTTCACAGTTTGCTTCACTTGGCGCCTTTGATTTTTTTCACCAGAGCGGCGCCAGCAATACTGTTTACTGTCGGATTGGAAACGGTTGAACTTGGATTTGTCTGACCAAATCACACGTTTCCAGTCGTCCACTGTCCAAATTTTGTGCTCTTTGGCAAATTTTAACAGTGCCTTTACATTTTTTTCCGACAAAACAGGTTTTTGTTTTTTTGCTGCTGCAATATAACCAATGTCGCGAAGAGCTCTACATGTCGTCCACCGACTAACGACTTTTCCAATTGCTCACGAAGCATCTTTTGGTGTTTAAACTTATCTCTTTTAATTTCTCTTATCATTAGACGTGCCTCAGCATTAGTTAGAAATTTTTTACGACCTCTAATTTGAGGCGTAGGAACAACGGAACACCGTTTTTGTATCCTTATGACCACTGATTGACTCACTTTTAGTTCTCTTGCAATTTCCCGGGTAGAACAGCCTCTTTCAGTCATGGCCCGGATGCTCTTCTCGGTGGATTTTGAAAGCTTCTTAAATATTTATTATTATTAGATATTTATTTGATTTTTGTTCAAAAAACTTCAGAATGTTTTTACCACATTCGATTTAAATCATGTCGAGCTTATATTTTCTTAAAAACTATAATAAAAACCAAAAAAATTTAAAAATAACGGTACTTTTTCATTTCTTTTTTTTAAATTCTTCATAAAATGCAGAGGTGCGAAATTGAGTACATAAAAGTTATTTTAGTTTTTTTCGTTTTTTTCTTGGTGCTTGATGCATTTTGTTACAAATTTTATATAATTTTATTATCTACTAGATACCTAATAAACGACTATAAAAATTTTTGAATTTGCTTTACTACTTTTATACTTATGAAACAAAAAGTGCTCAGAGTACAAACATGTACTCATTTGTGCACCTCACTGTACATACATCCATACATTCATTTGTAAGTACAAAGTACATGCCACTGTTGGAAAATGTGGCGCAATCGTGCCATTTATGGCACAATTGAAAGTTTAGTGGTACGATGGCACGGTCAATAAAATTTTGGCACTATATAAAAAAATCCAAAATTGAAACAAAATGTTCTTATTTTTAGTTTTTATACGTTTTTATGAGAAGCAAAAGATGAATTAAAATCGTAAACGTATGTTTCAATATTTTTAAACCTGAAACAATGTGCCAGAAATATATTTTGTCAAAAAAAAAATGTTTTTAAAGGACTATTTATTCTATAAGCTTTACGTTATCTTAAATTTTTTTATGTACTTTATTAAACAAAATATAATTTATTAAAAAAATATTTAAATTTATTAACAAAATAACGTATGCAAATACAAATTTATGGCATATCTATAGAACTATGTAAAAATAGTTTCAACTAAATATAGAACTTTTCTCAATTATATCGCTTAACATATTTCGGCAAAAAGTCCCAGCTCAGCAAAACGGGGTGAGTTAGCCAGTAGTAAATAAAACACAAACATTGCAAAAAGTGAATGCTACCAGAGTGATTGTGGTTATAAATATTAGTTTTAAGTTGGTTGTTTTTATACCCTTCACATAAGTGATAAGGGTATATATAAGTTTGTCATTCCGTTTGTAATTCCTTTATTATCCATTTGGGACCCCATAAAGTATATATATTCTGGATCCTTATAGATAGGGAAGCCGATTTAGCGATGTCCGTCTGTCCGTCTGACCGTCTGTCCGTGTTATGGTTGAAATCAACTTTCTGAAGCCCCCCGATATCGCTTAGACCCGAATGTGGTCTCAAACTGTCACAGATAGTAGCGAGAAAATCGGTATTGAAATTCAGCAAAATCGCCCGATAAATAACCGAGATATAAGCAAAAAACCAAGACTACCTCGGTTTTTTGAGTCTACAACAACAACAAAGAACATACTTTTACATGTAATAATAAAAAAACAACAAAAAAAGAAAAAAACAGAATCAGTCATGTTGATATTATTGAAACACACCCAAACCAAAAATTTTATTAGTATAAGTGTTCATACATATAACAGCGTTGCCATACAAAGTATAATTTAAACATTTTTAAAATCGCTCCTACGGCTTCCAGGGTTCTCCCGTAGAGGAAAAAAATGTATCACAGACCCCCATTAGTTTGCCCTCCTAAACATATTCCTAGAACATACTTACCACCTATCTCCACGCCCTAAGGGGGTTGCCATACAAAATTTACAAAAATTATGTAAAAATGCCCACAACTTCTTCAGATTTGGCCTTAGAGCAATAAAGTGTCCGACCGACCCCCATTAGTTTGTCCTCCCAAACATATTCCTAGAACATACTTACCTCCTATCTCCACGCCCTAAGGGGGTTGCCATACAAAATTTACAAAAATGATGTATAAATGCCCACAACTTCTTCAGAGTTGGCCTTAGAGCAATAAAGTGTACGACCGACCCCTATTAGTTTCTTCTCCCAAACATATTCCTAGAACATACTTACCCCCTATCTCCACGCCCTAATGGGGTTGCCATACAAAATTTACAAAAATGATAAAATGCCCACAACTTCTTCAGAGTTGGCCTTAGAGCAATAAAGTGTACGACCGACCCCTATTAGTTTGCCCTCCCAAACATATTCCTAGAACATACTTACCTCCTATCTCCACGCCCTAAGGGGGTTGCCATACAAAATTTACAAAAATTATGTAATTATTCTTTAGAGTTGGCCTTAGAGCCTATTTAAAAATTAGAAATATTTCACAAGTTAAAAAAATGGTTAAAAATAAAGAAAGTTTGGGATTGCGAAAGGTCAATGTAAAGGGTATATAAGATTCGGCACAGCCGAATATAGCGCTCTTACTTGTTTTCTTTATAATTTTTGATTAAATGAAAGAAAGTGGATCTTGTTTTTGATAGCAGATGTTTAGAACTTTATACACTTGTTATATGTAATTTTGTGAATCGTAATCAATGAAAAAGCAAATTTTGAATATGACGATTTTTTAATATTAAGAACTGCGTTTGATTTGCCTTCTTGAGCTCTTGTTGTAATAACTTATATAATGCATATTAATTAAATCTGTAAAAATATTTAAATAAAAAATGATGTTAGATATTGTTTTTAGCACTTTTAAGATATTTTGGGCACCAAACTGAAAATCTTAAATTCCATCACTGGTACATGCTTGTGTATTTGAGTTATGATTTGTTAAATTTACCCAAACTTTATGTCCACAACACAATTTGCTTGTTAATGAACTTTAATAATTCATTGTTTTTATATTAATTTCAGTGTTAACAAACTTTACGTTTGTTGAATATTTTTTTTAATATAAACCTTGATTATTTTTAAAAGGGTAATAAACAAGAAAGGTTAAGCAAGAACATTTTTTATGTTTTATTCGGGCATAGATTAACATTAAACTTTTTGTGCAAGTTAAAAAAAAACAGCAGAAACAAATTTTTGAGGCAGTTTAATTATAAATAAAATTGTAATTTCAAATATTGTTCAAGATTTGATCCCAATTTTACTTAGTTTATTTAAAGGGTTTGTTAGAGGTTTAGTTTGGCTATATGCATTTAATTGGTTCTTGCACCAAATCATTAGAAAAATTATTATAAACAAACCAAAACATTAAAAACCCAACAAACCATTTTTCGTTATTTACCTGTTTTGATTTTATTTTGCCCTCCTGAATGTTTTGGTTTTTTTTTAAATTCTCAATAAGTTTATTGAAGTTATTTTATAAAGGCAGAGGATATTCATGAAGTTTCTCAAGAATTTTGTTGAAATCTACTGACGTTTTGGTGTAAGAAACACTGAAATGCATTTAGAAAATCGAAACTACAACAAACCATATAAAAAAATTGAAAAAAATTTAATTTAAAGAACACAAACATTATTAATACAAAAAACTTATAATTAAGGGAAAGTCTTTTGTGTATTCTCTCAACAGACGTGCTTAAAACTAATACATGTAACTAATTAAACTCAGAAGTTAAATTTTGTTATAAAAAATATTTGAACGTACATTTTTTAAATAACTACAAAACAAAAATTTTTAATTTAAATTAATTAAAATTACAAAAACGCAAATAAAGTGAATAAAAAAGTTATTTTAATTTATACCTGCTTTATAACTAAAAATGTTTAATACGCACGTATTTTAATATAATTTTTTCATCAACAAGGCTTAATTGTATTATTTTGTTTTTCTATTTTATTATTTTTGCTTTTTTGTTGTTTTCTTTTTAATATGGTTTCCATAAATAAATGTATTTATTATTAGGCGACCTAAATTATACTATGTGCATATGAATAAACATCAGTATTGTACATTTCATATAAAGATAATGTATAAAGTTAAATCCATGCATAATTTTGTAAGTCTATATATGTATGTTTGTATGTATGGAAGGAAGTGTGCATATTATTAGCATGAATGTACATGCATCAGGCATGGAAAATTCAGAACAAGTCTAGTTTTCTACAATTATACTTCTGTATCCCACTATCATGTTCAGTACTTTTGCCTTATTAAATAGTAATTGGATTTCGAAATACATAATTACTATTTTATGATTGTGATTGTGATTGTAAAATAAATTTTTAAAAATGGAATGACAAGTTTTATTTATGTTTTTTAGGAAATTCCGAATACAAATTTCTGAAAAGAGTTGCTTTCTGTTACATATGTATTTTCGTATAACCAACCTAACCTTAGGTACAACATTCGCCTATTATTTTCAATCAAAGCCTTAATATTTTGTTAATGTACGTATTTACTTATGTAACTTGCTCAAAGTTGTCGTATTGGGTAGCAAAATTAAAAAAAATCAATAAAACTATAATGTGTGTTTTAACTAAGGGCATACATATGTATGTATAAAGATAAGGTAAATAATAATGTGACCTTTAACATATTTGGTTATTGCAACCTCCTTGCAACTTTGGTTTTGTTTAAAATATAGAACTTACAGTAAAAGCGATTTCTTTTGTTATATAAATACATGTATTTACATATACGACTGTCAAATTGACAATTCCTATGAAACGGTACGTACACTTCTCAAAAATAGAATTTCTCAAATTCCTTTAGAATTTCCACCGCAGATGCAGCAAACTAAGTGTACATACGTTGTATGTTAAAGTTCATCTTGGATACAATTTGTAATCACAACTGTGAAAATTTTCATAGAATAAAAAGGTCAATAGGGCTGTAAAATTTTTAATTGGTTTTTGAATTTATTTATTTGAGCCTTTGTTTTGCTTTCTTATCCGATTCCTCCCAAATAAAAACATATATTTTAGTTTTGTTTTAAGGATCTACATATATACATATTTAGAATGTTTGTATCAATCAATAGGATATAACTTACCTGTAGATAAAGAGAGAAACATTGAAAGTAGGGGGCAACGTGAAGTGAGGAAAAAGATTAGAAAGAAAAAATAGTATGAGATACAAGGTGGGCAAAAATAAATCACCCTATTGGAAGATGCTCTTATGTTTGCAAATAGCGGCCAATGTCAAGTCGGTTTTGACATTTGTGAACTAGACAGATGGCCGTTTGGCCACCAACCTTGAAGAGTATGGGACCACACGAGACACTGCCGAGAGTGACCGGCCCTCGAGCGCCCGTTCTGCCGAGAATATCGCCGCTGTTGACGAGGATGTCGAGCTGTCGCCAGAAACATCGACCAGACGCTGTGCCTCGCAATTAGTCATCAGCCGGTCGTTCTTAAAACGATTTTTTGTTCAAAAACCTGCTCATGTTCCCGTACAAAGTCCAGTCCGTGCATCAGCTGCTGCCTGTCAACCGCCAAAGGCATCGCAAACCACATCGGATGACTTCTTCTGGCCCACCTTATAAAAAAAATTTTGGTGGGAATCAAATCGAGGGCTTGCATATTTGCAGTCTATTTTATTTATTTAAAGAAATCAATACAAAGAAAGCCTTCATGGCCAATTATTTATGTATTGCAGATAATTCACTATATACAGTAAATAGAATAAAGATACTTAAAATATTAATAATCTATACAAGGATATAAAATAAAGTAAAAGTGCACAAATGTAAAAATGCTCCCCAGCAATAACAATGGAAAAATAACCATAAAAAAAAAAAAAAAAAAAAAAATGGGTACCTATAGCAGAGTTACTTTTATAAGATAATTCAAATATATTAAGGCACAGCCCTATTAAAGTAAGCAATAAGCTTACGTTTATAAGTTAGAAGAGAAAAAGAAAACAGTTTGAGGTCATTGGGTAGAGAATTCCAAACTTTATAGACGCGAACTAAAAACGAGCGCTCATATATTGAAAGGTGCCTGGAGGGCACACTTAACTGAATATTACGTGTCGAATTAATGAAAGAAAAGTCACTTACTAAAATAACAGGTTGTTGTGTTTTCATAATTTTATAAAAGTGAAGTAAGGAACGTAATTTTAAATAATCATCAAAGTTACATTTCAAAAAACTTGGAACAAGATCCCGAACTCTCTCATGTTCATGAACTCTTACGTTGAAAACATAACGAACCACCTTCCGTATAATTCCACTAAGAATATTTATATTATAACCACCGGTATACCGGGGCATTCTGAGCTTCTTATTGGCTTTATGAATTCTAAAAGCTTTTAAATATATTTATAATGGCAAAAAGCAAAATTTTAAGCTTTGGATACTGCTTACTTCTGAAAAGGCATTAAAAGTACAAATTATTTGAGCCAGTTTAAACGTGCAGTTTTAAAACCGAATTTAACCCGAACCGAGTTCGGCCAAACGCAAGCCGAACACAAAGGGAACGCATACTGTTTTATTGAAACAAAGAATTTTCAAGCATTCGAATTAATATAATAATACAGTGAACTCGCGGAAACGTGAATATCCAGAATCGTGAACATCCGGAAACGTGAACACTTTTTATTTAACATTAACTACTCTAAAATGTGAACAAACATTGAAAGCTTTAAAACGTGAACAGTTTTTTCTGAGGTTTTTGTTTTGTTTACATTAATTTTATTAGTTTTGGGAGTCCCCGAATCATGCAATAAAAGGATCTATAAGCGATAGTTTTATTTGCAAAATGTTGATTTTTGTGGTCAGATTAATAAAACAATTATGTATTACCCAAAAAACTTAGGTTTTAAAATTTTTAAATTGGACTTTTCGGGTTAAAGCGTTAAGTTTTGACTAGATTTGGATGTTTTTGAACTAGTAACAATAAATTGATAAAAAAAAATTAAATTCGTTAGAAAATAATTAAAACATATCCAATCAGAAATGTGAACAAAATCGAAAACATGAACACCCTTGGTAAAAATTAGTTCACGTTTCCGCGAGTTCACTGTATATTCAATTTATTTTGATTTGCAGGCAATCATATTAGAGATTTCATTAGCGATAGTCATATAATGATTAAATATTATCATATACTTGATTATCGTAGCAAAAGGACGTTAAAATAAAACAAAAATAACTATTATTTGCTTGCGCCAAACAATTTTAATTGTGGAGAATAATATTATGACTGTCGTGATTAAATACAAACAAAAAAATTTTATAAAATCATATTCACCCCTATTCTGCGTTTCGATTTGAATCGAAATTTTCTCCGTCGGCCTCCTTCAATGTAGAATAGTTTGGCCAAAAAAACTTTTTTTTAGTAACTTTTTGGATTTTTTCCATCTTTTCGTACTAAAATTAATATTAATAAATATTAATAAATATTAAAATTGAAAAAATTAAATTTTTATTTCTATTTTGATATAAATATGCGTATTTGCATGCGGAATCGTAATCGAAATGCAGAATAACCTCTATTGTTATTTAATTAACCAAAAAACATTTTTTTGCATTAACCTAGCTCAAAATACCTGTAACTTTAAGTATTTCAAAACATAATGGACACCTTTGATTTTTTTTGTGCATAAAATCAATTTTCAGGTTCGGTCGGTGAGCGTTTGGTAAAGTTAGGTGAAAACGCCAAATTCCTATCATCGACCGAACGCCACTTTTTACCAAACTCCGAACCCAAACGTTAGGTCAGGGCCCTTCAAATTATTATCTTGATGTGTCCCTTTCGATTCTTTAAGTTTCTTCTGGGTTTTTAAATAACTTCCTTAAAAATACACACAGTTTGTTTATTCAAATACATTTATACATGAAAAATGTATTGTTTTTGTTTGTTTAAAAAACTTTGTTATCGATTTTGGATTAGTTGTTGCTCTGTGGCACTGAAAATGTCAATGTCATACTATTTTTTTACATTTATCTTTAAATAGTTGTACGTATGTATGTTTATACACACACATACATGTATCGAAACTTTGTTGCAAGAGAGTCACAACTCAAAATCTAAATTTTAATATTTAAGTATTCAGTCATGCTATTTAGTGATATTTTTAGCATTAATTAAAAATATAAAATAAAATGTTTGTGTCCTGCTCAATACCTTGAAAATATTAGCCATATTATTTCAAGTGATTATTATTTTAAAATAGGTTTGTTGCTAAAAGTTTCGATTTTGAGTTATGACTCTCTTGTAGCAATGTCTCGTTATGTATGTATAAGCGAATAAACGTTTTTAGTATTTAAAAAAAAAATAAACTTGATATTGATTTATATCTTCTAAAAAATTATCTTAAACTTACAATTATAAAGTGCTTAACGATTTTTAAAATAAAACACCCGATAATCGCATTTTGTCTTCGTTTTTATTTGATTAAGATGGTTAAACAAACTTGTAAAAGAGGAAAAACAAAGTGTGTTTTTGTTGTTGTAACAGATAAGAAGAAAACTTAAATAAAATTGCATAATAGAATCTTTTGTGTTTTGTAATTTTAATTAACCCTAATTATTACGAAAAAAAACAAATCATAAAAAAACAATAATTATTGGTTGATTTTTAAATATTTTGTTAAAAAAAATATTTATTATTTCTGGATATTTATTTCTTTGTCAAAAAATAGTTACCTACTAGTTTTTGATTTCTATTATTTTGGCAATAATAATTATTGTTTTTAAATTTTTTATAGAAATTAATTATGATAAAAATAATAGTTATCTTTTTATACAATTTTAATAAAAAATAACAGTTACTTCTGCCAAAAAAAAAAAACTCAGAAATAATTATTTCTTGCCAAAAAAAAAAAAAAATTAATAAAAATCAAAATAAAATTTTTATTTTTTTTTAGCAAAATTTAAAAACACGCGATTTTCAAAAAAATCTATTTCAATACCATCAATATGATGTCCATCACTTGTCTTTCGATGTTTCCTTGTGGATGCTTTTTTCCATTTAAAATTTAAAAATTATTTATTACAGTCTCGAAAAAAACCACAATAAAATGTAGAGCCCAAACCAGCGTGCATTTTAAAAACCGAACCTTTCCCGAAAACGAACTTCATTAAAATTTACATAGTTCAGCCAGCGTTCGGTAAAGTTAGATTAAAACACCGAACCTCGAACATCGACCGAACGCCACTTTTTACCCAACTCCGAACGTGCGTTCGGGCTCTCTTAATAAGTTATAAAAGCAATTTTTTGCAGTCCGACCGAACGTGTATTTTTAAAACCGAAACTAATTCGAATCCGAATTTCGGTCAAATTTTTATAGTGCGGCCAAACCAGATTCGAAATTGTCTCATTTTTAATTGGAGCTTTCTTAATTTAAAATAGGAATTTTCATTTTGGATTTTCTCAATTTCAATTGGAAAATCTCATTTTCAATTGGAATTTTCTCAGTTTCATTTGGAATTGTCTCATTTACAATGAGAAATGGTGTAGTAGTTACCACCAATTTTTACCGAACTCCGAACTTGAACTTTCGGTGGAGCTCTACATTTTTTATTTCAGTTTCCTATTAAACAAACATTTAAAACTTTCTGTTTTATAAAAATGTGTTAAAAAAAGCATATTCTACTCGATACATAATTAAAAAACTTCATTATTTTTAAGCATTGAAATTTTTAAAAAAGCTTCAGAAATGGGTTTGCTTACTTGTTTAGCCCTTAAAAACGCATTATACTTTTCATATTTTAAAATTATTTGTATTCGAATTTATTTCATTTTTTTTTAATTTGTTATTTCATCCAAAATTTAATACTTACTTTTACAATTTCTATATGTTTTTATCTATATATATATCTTTTCCAAATCCTATTAATTATTTTATTTTTTTAGGTGAGTTTTTATTAAAAGATATGTTATTACCACACTACAACCACTTACACTTAAACTAATTATTTTTTTTATTTTAAACTTTCCTTTTCATAGACTGTAAGTTTATAAAAAAAGGAGAAAATCAAAATAAAATAAGGAAATTCTAGCTGCACCAAAGATTTTTTAAGAAGAAGGAAATTTTGTAGAAAAAATTTTCAGGAAAAAAGAAAATTTTCCCAAAAAAAAAAAAAGCGCAAGAGTTTATTATCGTTTAAAACATAATAAACCACAAATTGTGCTTTTTTAAATATATTTTATAAGATTTAAAGAAAATCTTTAAAACTAAACATAAGAAAGCGTACTTTTCCTTATCTTGAAGAAAAAATACCACTTTTGGACAGAATAAGTACTTTAAAAAGATTTTAAGAAATCTATCTACAAGAGTTAACATTAACAAGTATAAAATACTTATAGTGAGGGTTTACATTTTGTTTGTTGTTTGCAAATTGTTGAAAATATTGGTTGAGAAAAAAATCCTGGAAAAAAAAACTTTCAGCAACCAATTAAAGAATAGTACTAAGGTTATTGAAGCTTAACAAACAAAAGTAATTTTTTTCTTTTGTTTTTCAATTAACCAGTGTGTACAAAACAAGTAGCAAACAATAAATTTTATTTTCGGTGAAATTCACATAAATTTTTAAAAAGAATAACTAGCTTGGGCACCTTTTAGGTTATTTTGCAAAATTGTTAAAAGAGAAAACCTAAGGTAACTTGTTTACGTAACAGAAAATTAAAGTTTTAAAGCTGAAGTTAGTTTCTTTGTACAATACAATTGAACAAACTTTGAAAATATTGAGAGTTTAAATTTGATTTTGCAAATTAAACTCGTTAATATCGCAATTGTTTTTTGTTTGTGCTGTGTGCATCAGAAAGCAATAAGCTGAAAATAAAATCAAACATTATAAATAGAAACCTCCCTTTAAACGGCCTAGAAAACTTTTTTAAAAAAAAAAAGAAAAATCTTAAGAAATTAAAGAAATTTTTATTAATTTTGAAAAAAAAAACCATAAAAATTTTTCCATCACAACTAAACATAGGTACTAGGCCAGCCCTCACAATGTCTGTCCCTGTACGCTTCTCTGCTGCCGCCAACTACGCCGTCGCTGATAGTGGTCTAAACAACAACAACAACCAACAAGAGCAGTACCAATACTACGCTCCCGAGGAGTTGTATAACAGCCATTTGTATAACCACAATCAAGAACAACAACTAAACCACAGCGCTTACGGCTTTAACAACATTTTGGAGGAGCAGCAGCAGTTGATGCAGCAGAACACATCGATGTCTGTGTCGGTAGAGCCACAAGAAGACCTGGTAGGAGCAGGCAACTCAGCAGCAGCATCAGTCTATCGTCATCATATTGATAACGAGCAGGCCTCTACCTCAGCTAAGGCAAGAGAAATAACGGCCGCTCAGTTTAAAGATATTGCCGCAAAATCGGCGATGGCGGCGGCAGCAGCTGAATCTGCAAGTACTGCGGCTATTAATGGCATCAGCCACACTGCAGAGGTGCGAACTGAGTGGATGAGAATGTCTGACGAGGGCCGGTATGGAACACCGGGTGCTGCGGGCTTGAATTATCAGAAATTTGAGCTAGAAGAAAACAACCAAACCCCTAATCTAATGGACCAAACCATGGAGCCTTCGTTAACGGACAATGAGAGTAATAATAATAGTTGTAGTAATAACAATAACAATTTGGAAGATAAATTAACATCAATGTCATCTGAGGAGCTTTGCGAAATTCTTAAGGAATATGATGTTCTACAGGATAAATATCATACCGTTTTGTTGTTGCCTAAAGAAGCCAAGGTAAGTTGAAAAATCTTCTTTTCATAAATAAAGTTGCGGCTTTCAAGTATCATTTTCAATTCTTTAACACCATTAGACAAAGGTTGAACCAAAAAAAAAAAACTGAAAGTAAATCACATCCTTATTAATTATAAAAAATATATTTTTTTATATTTCAGCGTGAAGTAACAGCCGGTGGTCGTGATGGATCCGCTTATGTTTTACGTTGCCTCAAAATTTGGTATGAGCTGCCTTCTGATGTTTTATTTTCGGCCATGAGCTTAGTGGATCGCTTTCTAGATCGCATGGCTGTTAAACCCAAACATATGGCCTGCATGAGTGTGGCCTCATTCCATTTGGCCATAAAACAAATGAATTTAAAGTGTATACCCGCCGAAGATTTGGTAACCATATCGCAGGTTTGTGATGATTTTACCTTTTTTTAATTAAATAAACAAACGATGCCTAAAAAAATTATAAAATATTTCTAAAATGCATTTGGTTTTATTTATTTCGTCTTTAGTGTGGTTGCACTGCTGGCGACTTGGAACGTATGGCTGGTGTAATTGGCAATAAGTTGGGCGTACAAATGGGTCATGCACCCATTACTTCCGTTACTTTTTTGCGCATTTACTATATTCTGTTTCGCAATCTGGCCAAGGAAATCGGTGGGCAATTCTTTGAATTCTACAATCAACTCATCAAATTGGAAGAATTAGAAAATCGTTTGGAAATCTTACTGTGTGATGTTAAAACAACTGTAATAACACCATCCACTTTAGCTTTGGTCTTGGTATGCTTGCATTTAGATTTTCACATTAAAGAATCATATACACGTGGTAGTCCCGAACTTAAGAATGTATTTGAATACATACTCTTCTTGCAAAAATTCATGAGGGTAAGTTAAAAATAATTAATTTTCTTGCGTACAGTAAGTAATATTTAATTAAATTTCTTGTCTTTTTTTCTTTAAGATTCCTGATCGCGTTTTCACCTGTGGTTTCAGTATTGTTTCGGATATTTTGTCTCATTACAATGGGCAAAATAAACAACCGTATAAGCAACGTTTGGTATGGAAACTATCAAGCCGCACTTTGCGTGTACTACGCCCAACTAATCGCTTTTCAACAGACCTGCCCACCATTGATGAAGGAATTACTAATGCTATGGATGATGGTTTACGATCCAGGTAAGATTTATTTACACATTTCATATAAAAACAAAGATTAAGCAAAAAAATGAAAATATAAATCGAATATAGTGTTAGGTTAGCTTACGAAGGGTAGAGAAATAGAAAAAGTAGGTAGAAATGAGAAATGAGAGCAGAATGCTGTCCGCAAGAAGTCAAAAGAAGTCAGTTATCGTAGGCGCAGATCCACCTTTCTACCCAGCCACCCAACCAAGTTCATCTAAGAAGCACCCACCCAACCACCTCTGTCAGCGGATCTGCAGCCTAGGGCAATGGCAGACAAGGTGTTCTACCGTCTCTAACCTGCAGAAATCCGGAGAGTTCCTGTCCCATTTGCTTGTCATATATCTGACTTCGCAGTGCCCTGTGAGAGTCCCAATAATGCACATCAGTGCCCGCCACCTCCTCCTTGAGGAGCATGACAGTGCCCATCCTCTCTAACCTGGGCCACAAGAGTCTGGAGATCCCGCAATCTGCCCTTTCGCTCTAGGTTCGGCCCACCTTGTCCATTACCCAAGCCCCTATCAGCCCATAAAAGAACCCCAATGGTGGCCTTACCGGCTCACAACCAAGTCCAATATCCCAAGCCGATCCCTTCCTTGCCAGTTCATCGGCAGTGTTATGCCGGAAACGTCACAATGACCCGGAACCCAGCAGAGCCTTATCCTGCGTGTCGTCATGATCGCCCTAAGAGCACGTCTGTAGTCGTCCACAAGTCTAGACCAATGACCCTCAAGAGCCTTGAGCGCGCCCTGCCTATCAACGTTGATTGTCAGGTTCCCTCTTCCATCCGCGTCCTCCCCTATCAATTCCGCAGCCCTATTCACCGCCAGAATTTCAGCCTGAAAACACTGCACTCGTCCCAAAGTCTGTATGACATCCTTACTCCCGTGTCCATATTATATTGACACCAGCCCGCCTCCATCTTCAATCCATCAGTGAAGACTGAACGCCTCTAATGCAGCCTCTCGGATTCCTTCCATGCCTTATCAGGAAACACTACCTAGAGAAAGATCCCAAAGTGAAGTTTTACTACCATATAGTCCGCAGGAGTCGACCATCCCCGACCCTTCCTAGAATACCAGCGTGTCAATCTGAACCTGCCCTAAGCATACCTGTCTCACTGAAATCGAATATAAAATACATACAGATATAAATATGAAATTATTGTAGTGGGCCAATTCAAAACCTGCACGTATTTATTGTATCAATGTTTGTCCTAAAAATTAAAAAAATAATTTATGTTTCACAGCAACAAGATAAACAAAAAAAGCTGTGAGTTTTTTTTAACAAGATTTCGGGTTCAACAAGCATCTCTAATTTTTTTTTACTCAAATATATAAAAACAACTTTCAATTGTCTTATTTTTATAAACCAAGCAAATTGCTGCAACTGAAAAAAATATTAATGAAAACCTTAACTCAAGTTCAAGCAGTTTTATGCATTTGATTATATATATTTGATGATTTTATTAAATTTTTTCTAATATTTAGTTGTTATTTCAAACATTAAAAATACATTCTTCTGCATGCGCTTTTGTTTGATTATTTTTAGATTAAGGTTTTTTTATAGCCTTGTCTCAACTAGATAGATAGGTTATCACTTAAAAAAACACACTATAATGAAGAAGAAAAACAAATTTGCAACTGGAAAATAATTTTAATAACATTCTAAGCAAAGAGGTGGGCGCATGTTGAGTAAAAATATGAAAAGATTTATAAGATGTCTACATAAATCTATTAGAACAAACTTATGCACACACATGGGCATTTCCATGAATATGTCAACCACGGCTGGAAAAATAAAAGTCATCGCAACTTTTTTTTAAATATACCAAAGAGCAATAAAACACTTAAATTTTATTATGTAAAAGTATTTATAGCTAATTATAATTTTAAAAGAGCAAAAATTGCAGATTAAACTGGTAATCTCTTTGATCAATTTCCAGAAATTTAAATTAACTATTTTGTCTTAACTAGTGGCTAAATTTAGGTAATTGTAATATTCCAATTATACTTTAAAAATAATGTTACAACATCAGTGGCCAAGTTCCATTATGAAATTAAAAATTTAGAGTTCGAATAGCGGTATTTTTTATAGTTTGCTTTGAATGATATTCTAATGTCACGTACGTAATGCAAAAACGTTATTTGTCGTCATCATTTGAATTCGACCGGTCGCAAGTATTTAAAAATAAAAGTTCAAAGCAAGATAAATCTCGCAAACAAATATTGATCGATTTTTTTTTTAAATTTGATGCAATAAAAATTTTATAGTCTTTTAAAGTTTGTAGCATACGATATTGTAAGTAACACAATTCAATTTAATACTTTCAAATTCCTTTATAATTATAAATATTTTATTAATATGGGTAAAAATAGCTATGAGACTACAAAGAAATGGAGGGAGGACTTGAAGAAAAACGAAGAACAAATAAAGAAATACCGGAAAAAGGAGGCTGAAAGACAGCATATCTATCGAAAAAAGTTCGCAGATGCAGCCAAAAAAGACAAAAAAAAATAATTAACGACGAATTAACACACAATAAATTGATGTTTACTATTTTATTACAAAAACTATGATTGAAATAAGCGAACAATATGAAGATATATCGTCTATATACATATTTTCTGATTGGAGTAGCGCTCAATTTAAAAACAAATTCATTTTAAAAAGTATTCCCTCTTTTGTAAACAAATTTAGCTGCCAACATTTAGAATGGAACTTCTTTGCCACATCACATGGTAAAGGTGCAGTTGATGGAGTAGGTGGTACTGTTAAAAGAAAGGTCTGGCAAATTGTAAAAGCAAATAAATTAATCTTGCCAGATGCTTTCTCATTTTATGAATGTGCTCATAAATATGTGGAAGGAGTTAATTTGTTTTATGTTGCTATCGAAGAGATTGAAGGGTTTTCTGCTCATCTCCATGAAAAATGGCTAAATGTCCAGCCCATCCCAAAAATAAGAAAACTTCATTCGTTTACTTATCATGATAGTCAGTATATAAATGTGTCTCGAACTGCGTATTCAGTAAGAGAAAAAATTAAAATTTAATAATTAAGTGCCAGCGCCCAAGTACATAGTGTATAGTAAAAAATGAAAATAACCTTTTATTGGTTTTATTGCTATTATCACCGAATAAACATTTTTTAATTCTTTTTAAATTTGTTATGTATACATATATTTAAAAAACCTATTTTTTTCAGACAAATACTATAAGAGAAAAATCTGTCACATACGGTATGTCACGAACGATATTAAGATTTGTTCGGAACAAAATCATCTAAAAATCTTTTTGTATTTAAAAATTATGGATTATCAAGGAAAAATATTTGGCTTGGTGTAAGAACTTAAAGAAAGGAAAAAAACTTTTACAATTCGCAGATTTTCGTATATATGTGCATGCACCTCGACATCACTTCCGTTTTTTGTCACGTACGATATGCGCCTTTTTTGCCCGATATTTTGGCCGGCAAGGTTTTCAAAGTCATGATTTTTTTTTAGATTATAGTACCCTCCAAATGTAACATATTGACGAATCAATTTTTCAGTTACCACTCTTTTTGCAAAATCTACACCACTTTGTAGGCGTACAAATGTCACGTACGATGACATGGAAATGCCCACATGTATTGTATTTTTATGAGAATTTAAAAACCTGGTGAAGGGTCGTAAAAGCTGTTGTTTTGCTAATGCATTCACATTAGGTATACAGGTTTTAAGTAATTGCTCTTGAAATGAAACAAATTTGCGGCTTAAAAATTTAAATTGTTCAAAATCTTTATTTAGACAGTTGTAATTAACAAAAAAAGCTAAATTAATTTATTTTTAAATAAAAGTTAAACAAGTTAAAGCTAAGACATAAAAGATGTGGTTGAACTTTTTGTTAACGTACGACAGTCACCAAAAAGATAAAAATAAAATATATTTAGGGTATTCACATCATCAACTTACATTTTTTGTGTGTGAAATTTCTTGGTAGAGTCTTTTTTACCATAACCAAAGAAGGTGTTTTTTTCTTTTACTCTTCAAAAAAAATTTTTTTGGCCTTAAAAATCTTGTAAAGAATAATAGGACTAGAAAATTGTATCTGACATATACATACATTTACAGTCAGAGGAAGTCACGGAAATTTATGATTGTTTTGGAATACAAGAAAGTCTAAAATTGCCTAAAAACAAAATTACTTATTGCCTTAAAACTTTGGTTCAATTCAACAAAAATTTGTTAAAACATGACAATTGGGAAGAAATTTCGCACTACGTAACGCGGCAACTCCTCCAGACCTATATGAAAAAAATTTATATCTTAGCGTGGCAAAATGTAGCAATTTCACCTAAACATACACTGTTTTGCTACTATTTTGATTGTGACCAGTGTTATTTATTTAAAAATGTATTTTTCAATATAAAATATATTAGTTTACACTGTAGTAACACTTTAATTCCCTTCATATAGTGATAAGAGAATATATCCGTTTGTCATTCTGTTTGTAATATTCTTAATATCCATTTGCGGCCCTATAAAGTATATATATTCTGAATTCTTAAAGATAGGTAAGTCAATAAAGCCATGTTCGTCTGTGTGTCTGTTGAAATCAAGTTTCCGGGGTCAATTTTAGTACTACGGACCAGGTATTGGTGTCAAACTATCCGAAATATCCTTGGTATGACCGCTTTTTAAAATCAGCAATATTGGTTAACTACGAGCCGAGATATAGGCAAAATACTACGATTGTCCAGTTTTTAGGACAAAATCAACGTGCTTTTAAAATTTTTTTAAATGTTTTTCTAATTTATTTGTCTTAGTTCTATTAAAAAATCTTATTTGTATAGTATTTCTTCCTTTCTCATACAAAAAATTTGATTTAAAAAAATAGTGCAGAACAAAACGTGTTTTTTTCATAGCAATTAATTTTTTGTTTCATTCTATTTTAAATAAGACTAAAGCCTGCAGTACACGAAATGTTAAAAACTACATGCACATGAAGATCTGACGTAATTTTGACGTCATCATAAAGCCACATTGCTTTAAATATATCGCAGAAGCTTTAAGATGACGTCAAAATTACGTCACAGCTGCATACGCATGTAGCTTTCTAAATTTCTTGAAGCTCAATATATCGAAAAAAAAAACTGTGAAGGGTACATAAGATTCGGCACAGCCGAATATAGAACGCTTGTTCTCTGTTATACAAAAAAAATTAACGAATTTAATTTAAAGTAAAATTTGTCATGTGAACACCCTTATTACTTAATGATTTGCTAAATTTTAAGGACATTGAACTTGGGAAAACTTGTTGTTGATACGTTTATAATATTTTAAATATTGTTTGTACACAATTGTATAAAGATAAACAAAAATTCTATTATAGAATTAAAAAAAAAATAATTAAAGTCATAAATAATTGGTAATTTTAACATAAAATGATTAGAAAAAATTCATAAGAATTTAAAGGTTCACGGAAAATACCTAAAATAAAAACAAATATAAAAAGATCAAAGAAAAACAAAAAAGATACAGGGAAAGCTAAAAAAAACGATCACCTTTTAATGCGATAAAATAAAAAGAAATAGTTTTAATACAATCTGTATGTTTAGATTTTAAAATAAACAAAAATTATGTTAAATTGGATTCAAAAATACTTCATGAAATACTTTTAAAACAATTTAAAAACTTATGTATAGTATATAGGAGAAGTAAAAACAACTACATACAAAAAAGAATTTAATGTATGAATTGACGAGCAAGAGATATATCCAGATAATAATTTAGTTAGTGAAATACCTGGTACTATATGTAGGTCCTACACTTTGTTTTTGTTTTACAATTTTATCAAGTTGTAAATTCTTTAACTGTAACGTTTAGGGCTTTGTTTTGTGTAAAAAAAAAATAAATTTTAGGACAACGTAATGAAAAAACGATCGAAATTTTAAGAAGATATTCATATACAGGGTTGTCATAAAATTTAATAGCTTTCGAAATCATGGCCCATTTTTGCCGATTAAATGGTGTATGTACTAGAGTGAGTATCCACTCGAACATTAATCACTCGTTTAAACCAACAATTTTTAGTCAATTAATCGTTTGAGTAAAAAAAATGCAAGTTTTGATTAAAGGACAACTTAAACAATGTACGTCAATTTATAGTTATGGTTTTTTAAGCCCCCCGATGTCGCATAAACCCGTTAGTGGTATAAAACTATCAGAAATATCTGCGAGAAAATCGCTTTTGAAATCCAGCAAAGTCGGCTGATAACTTACCGAGATATAAGCCAAAAAGCAAGACCATCTCCTGTTTATTTCTCTAAAATTTGTACATAAAACCCCTACAGCTGCCTGGGAGTTGCCCCTACACGGGTGTAATATAAGACCGACTCCCTTTAATTTTTTCTCACGAACATTTTTGTGGAACATAGACCCTATTTTCGCCCCCTAACAGGGCTGCCATACTAAGTTTAATTGTTTGAAAAATTTTTTAAAGCGCTTTCAGAGTGCTACTACAAAGGTCAGGTGTAAGACCGGTCACAATTAATTTTTCCTCCCAAAAATTGTTTTTGAAACATACTTACACCTATCTCCAGCCCCTAACAGGGCTGCCATATAAAATTTGAAAAAAATGGAGTAAAAATCCCTACAACTTACCGGAGTCGCTACTAAAGGAACAAAATGTATCACAGACCCCCATTAGTTTTCTCTCCCACACATATTCTTAAAACATACTTACCCAGCACCTAAGGAGGTTGCCATACAAAGTTTACAAAAATGATGTAAAAATGCCAATAACTTCCCCAGAGTCGGCCTTAGAGAATAAAGTGTACGACCGACCTCCATTAGTTTCCCTTCCCAAATCTATTCCTAGAACATGTCCATTGTCTATTTTGTTTCCATATAAAGTTTGGAAAACTGTAAAAAAAGTTCGGGGTTTCGAAAGGCCGATGTGAAGGGCATACTTGCTTCGGTCAAAATTAATGCAAATATCCACATACATCTAAATTTTTTAAAATTTTTGAACGGTAATATTTTAGAAACTAGACGTTCAAGTTACTACAAAGTATTTGTAATTGGTTTGATAGGAGTACATACAGAAGTAGAACAGCTGCTGACTTTCAACCTGATGCGAAAGAATTTCGTAATACATTATGTTAATATTTTAAGAAACATAAATAATAAAATTTATATTGTCAGTTCTATTGTGAAGGCACAGTCGAGTTTATACTAAAACTTTTTTGGATTCGATTTAAATACATAAATATTGCAACAATACCCTGTCGGACTTTGAGTTACCTTAAAACTAACTCTTGGTCAACCAGATATAATTCACAGGTGACTAAAAAGCCAACTCATTTCTCTTGTTAAACTCTATTCAGTTTTAACACGTAGTGTCATTAGAGCGAGTTACGTCAGCTTTAAGTGAGCTAAAAGTTAGTCTAAAACTTATCAAAATGAAGTCATATGTTTTTCAAAACAAGTTCATATTTACATCTCTTTGGAGTTATTTGCGAAGTTAGTTTTAAATGAGTTCCTTTAAGTTAGCCAAATTTTGAGATAGCTCATAAAATCCCGACACGGTAATATTGTATTCAATTTTCTAGCTTTATCTATGTAGAGCTTATGTGTATAGGTACATATCGTTACCTTAATATAAAAAGACCCTTACTTGTCTCGGGATTTTTTTCGCTTATTATGATATATGAGCAGACCATTTATCGAAATAAACAAAAATCTAAAAAAATACGAGTTGGGGCCTTTCTATATCAAGGCACATACATATATTAATATCAATTAGAGAAAAATACAATGAAATCATAACATCATTCACAAGTATATGTATGTACGTACATACATACGTACACTGATTACCAGACACAAAAACTTAAATAAATAAATTTAAAAACGTTTTAATGGAATAATTTAAAGTCTTGTTTATACCAACAATACATAGTTCGCTACTTTTTTTGTTATTGCTTACTTAGTTGTTTCTGCTGTTTAAAAATATCTAACAACAACAAATTTCGTAAAAAATTAGAAACACGTGTTTAGTGTTGTTTTTTTTTCAATCCATAAAAAGTATTATTTACATGTTTTGTTTTTCTGACCCATTTAAGATACAAAGCACAAGTTTTTTTTGTATTTGCTGGACTAGAGATAAAAATGTTCAGCAATAGCAGTACATATTGAGACAATAGTAAGGGTTCTGAAAAAGAAACAAATGTTGCTTAAATACATATGTAATTTTAGTGCTAAAAAGCGAAAGTAATAATTTCTTGAGGAACGTATAAATCAAGTTGTATCTACACAAGGTGGTAGCGTTACTACTTAAAATACAACAACAAAAACCATATGGCATTTTTACATATTAATCCGTGAAAACATCGCAAAATGTCAAAAATTGCAAAGAAAGAAAATGCAACTTTAGACTTTTAAAAACTGTGTGAACAAAGCAAATTAAACAATAATTAGCTGATTTTTTCTACGGTTTATAATTTTGGCTTTCACACGTACATACATATGTAATTTCATCTGACATAACCCCTACACCAAAATAAAGAACTTACTTTTCCTTGTTGTTTTTTTATAAACAGCTGATACCAAATGCTTTGTCAGATGAAAATAGAGCGCCCTCTAATCGAAAATTTTGTCATCTGACTTTTACATATGTATTTCACATAAGCAATGATTAAACGTGTTCACACGACATGTATCAATTATGCAGTGGAAAATTTGACAAGTCATATGTAAAATATATCCCATATAAAACTACCTTTAACCTAAAGGCACACCTTTTTGAATTAAGAAAGTTTTTTTTTCTTTTAGAAAATATATGTATAAAATAGATGGCCATAAATTGATATGCCTGTAAAGTTTTTAAATAAATTTAAAAACAATTATATACATAATTTAATAATTAATTAAAAATTGTATGAAAAACTTATTTAATTTTTGTTTTTTCTTACAGAACCGAAAGTTTAAGTTCCGAAGAAGAAGAGGACTGGCCAACTTCGCCAATTATTCCAATTTTCGAGCAATGTTAGTACGATTTCGGATTAAAATCAAAACAATAAAATAATAAAAAACAAGCATAAAACGAGATAAAATATGCTACGAAGAAATATTATTGTTATTTTATTTTTTGCCAAACAAGAAAAGAAATAAGAAATATGTATTTACTTTAGGTGTTTGTACAAGCGAACGGAACACAGAAGCCAACAAAATTTGATTAAATAAACTGTGGAAGAGTTTTGGAATAACACAAACAAACACCAATAGACAACCATGTAAATATCAAAGTGAAAAATATAGAGAAGAAGAACTTAAAAACATCAGTTTAAAAACATATCCTGCAAAAAGATTTAAACATTTTAATAAATTTCATATTCTTTCTAAACTGAATCGTACTAAAAATTTTTGTGAGAAAAACAAAATCAAAAACACACAGAAGATGCGTGCATGTTTTTGAAAAACAAATACTAAACAAGAGAAAAACATTCTTTAATTCATATTTTTATTTAATCCTCTTGGAAACCTGAATGCTGCAATTTAAAAAACCAAAAACTATAGAAAATTGACATCAATCAAACAGAAAACTACATACATACTTCATACATTTATGAAACAGCAGCAACAATAACAACAACATGATGATATTTTAAGAATAAAACCAATAAATAAGTTTAATATCCAAATTTTATTATTACCATAGCGTAAAAAAAATCTAAAAAAAATATAAAAAAAAATTATAAAAAAAACCTTAAAAAATGAAAGCGGACCATCATATACAAGGATTGATGTAGATCCAAACCTACGAAACTAAAACACGAAATATAGAAAAAAAACTTTTTAGTTTTTTCATTACGACAGCTGTTTCAATCCATTACAAGTTGCTAGCTAGAGAGATTCTAAAGGTTGGGGGAAATTTAAGGCGGTGGCACAATGAATCCGTCATCCGTCATACGTCGCCTTTTTTAACTGACAGCTAAGTTAAATAACATGGTTTCTTATGAACAATGTCACATTCAGTACGTCTCCTTCAACGCAACGTACTAAAGTTGGGCAACTTTTAACTTTCAACGTACGTCAAGTACTTTGACAAGTTGCATGGTGAAATTATGTGTACCAGGTGGTGTTACGAACACAACTGATCGACTTTTTTCATGCATAAATCGAGGCTGCGTAGTCAAAATTATTTACTTTTACATATCTTTTTTTGACAACTGAGCCAACGAAAACTACAACAAAAACAATAATTATATTCACCAAATTTTGCTGTAGAACCACCACCACCTGCTAATTTAACATTCGTTTATAAAGGATTCTATGTGACAACCTCTTGCGTTGTTACGTTAACGTCAGTTAAAAAAGGCGAAGTATGACGTATGACGGATTGTATGTGCCTCCGCCTTTATATCCCAAAGTTAAGTTACCTTTTTTGCCAACTTTAATCATGCCAGCCATTCAACTAAGAGGGATTGCCAAATTATTGTCTGAGCGTTTTATTTGTTCGGAAAAGTTCGTGTGTTTTTGAAAAATTTTCAAAACTCTTCTTTTTGAATATATTTGGGTTCGCTCAACATAAAATATTGAAATAGTTATATAACTTTTTTTTTCTAAATTCTACAATTTAGTGGGAAAAAAATTGTAAAAAAACAAACAAAAAATAAAAACCCAAAACAAAAAACATTAAAAAAATTTACAAAAATTTCAAAAAAAAAAACTAAGAATAACTTTTATTTAAAAAATCTTAAAAAACAGATAATAGTAAAAAAAGTAAATAATTCATTATACTTTCTGAGTGTTTCAATGTTTGTTTTCATAATAATACATTAACTTTTTTTTTTTCAAAATATCATCAGTTTTAATTTTTTTTTATACAAATACATTTATAGGAAAAATACCGTAATACATGTTTCCCCTTTTGACTTTTAAAATTAATTTTTTTTTATTTGAAATTAAAAAAAGTTTAAGTTCTCCTTATTAGTTTAATAGAACACAGTCAGCAATAAACTGAGAAAGTTAAATTTAAAACAATATTTTGTGTTTATTTAAAAAAAAAAAAAAAACAAGTACAAATTTCAAGAGATTTTCTCTTTTTTTAACAAATCATTCAATCAAATAAATTATATCAATCAACCTCTGTCTCACTGTGTAATATTGTTAAATATTATTGTAATATTTTAATTTAACAATTCGAAAAAATTTTTTAAAAATTATGCAACAAAAGTTAAGCAAATAAATCTGACTTATAAAAGAACAAGAAAAATTTGTAAATTTATTTTTTTATTGTGCAAAAACATCGTAATAAAAATGTAAATATCTTTTTCGAAAAAAATCCACTTTTTAAAATGCAAATTTTTGTTTATTATAAAAATTTTTTCTTACCCCTAAAAGTATTTTCATTATAAAATCAATATCAAAAATCATTAAAATTTTCTTTTGTCAATTTAAAGTTGTAGCCTAATTGATATAAAACAACAAAAAATTTTATATATTTAAAGAATAATTGTAGTTATTTAATTTAACTAAATTTGAAACTCTCAATTTCGTTTTTCAAAACTGTTTAAAAACGAATAATTTTTAAAAAAGTTCAAAACGTTCCTTTTAAAAAGACTTTTTTAAAACAATTTACCTTAAATTAAACTTACTGTAGTAGTTCGATAGAAGTAAAACTTTTGATGCAATATTTTTTTACGATAAACATTTTTTAGTTAGCAACTACTCAAAGTTTTCAAATATAAATATTTTTATAAATCTCTTTAAGGGGTTAATACAGGCTTCATTTTTGAAACCTAGAGAGCCTGTCTAAAAAAGAACTTTTAAGATAAATAAAAAGGCGTCATTGTAAAACTTGTTAACAAATTTTGCAAGTGAGCAAGCAGCTTTTAACAACAAAAAATGCGATTGCATTTGTTTTCTTTGAAAATATATATTTAAACACCTGCTTAAAATAAAGATCTCATATTAAAAATTTTAAAACGTTTTTTAAACATATGAAATTAAAAGGGAATTTCCTTTCTTAAAGTATATTTGTTTATATTTTCTCCTGTTTTTTTAGAAAAAATCATTTAACTATTTTACACTATTCCAGCCTAATATTATTTGCTTAGGTTTTTTATGCCTTCAGGCTAAATCTTTAAATATTCATAAAAACATATTTTAAATCATCGAAATCGAAAAGATGTGTAAAACCATTGTTGCACAGTATAAAGAGAAGCTATCTTGTACAATTATGTTTTTGTTAGTCAGCTTTCTTGCAAAGTTTGTTTCGAACAAAAGCATTTAAAAACGCAAATGCAATTTGTATTTTTTTTTATTTATTTATTTGTATCTTTTACATTTACATACATACACAAGCTTTACTAATCCTCTCATCCGCTTTAATTTTAATTTTCTTTTGCAATAAAAACTGTTATCTTTATACTACATAACCACAAACACACTTATTATTTAAAGTTAAAGCCTCTAACATTTTAGCAATTTTATAAGCGGTATTTTTTTTGTTTGTGTAATTTAATTTGCTTTTTTGTTATATTTTACAAATTTAGTTTTTTAATTCTCTTATATACGTACATACATAATATAAAATACAAAAAAAAAAAAATAAAAGAAAAATTTTAAATGTGTTTTATTTAAATTTCCAGCTTTAAAACCTTAAAAAGTATATTTTTTAATTTTACATTTATGCCATTCGAGAGAAAAAATTTTAAAATTTTATTTATTTTTTTTTTTCAAAAAACTTTCATTGAAACACTTTGTTTTTAATTTAAAATAAAAACAATAAAAAAGCTAATATTAGTATCATTCAAATATGGCAACCATCTCTGTTAAAAAAAATAAGTTAAATGGAGTATGTAAAATTATTTATTCTATACATTTCGAAATTAAATTTTATTTTATTTTTGAATATTGTATACACCATCTCTCTTTCTCTTCTTTAAGAACCAAAACATTGTTGTTTTCTTGTTTGCATTTCTGTTAATTAAAAAATTTAAAAATTGATATAAGTATATGTAGTTTTTGTAAAATTCGTAACATAAAAAAAGTAGGCGTTTTTTTTATATAAAAAAAAATTGATAAAGCTGAACAGGAATTTATTTAAAAATTCCTTACAAAAGAATGAAAAAATATATGTATATTTAAATGTTCGTATAAACAATGTTTTGTGTTTTAAGCTCTGCAAAAAATTAGATATTGCAAAACAAATTGTAATGTAAGTATGTATCCACATAAGGTAAGTAAGTTGGTAATTTAATATTTTGTCTGTACCCACCACAAATGTGAAATCAATTAAATCGTAAGTGTTCAAATTGGCCGCTAAGAAAAGTATTAAAAATTTTTTAGTAAATTTTATGTTCTAATGTTTTCCTAATTTAAAGTCATTTTCTCGCAAAATTTTTCCCAAAAAATGGGCAAGAAAAATCCTCCCTTATTGTGAAAGTCGTTGTCGACATCCAATTTTACCCAGTAAAAAAAGTGAGGAAAAAGAAGTAAAAAAAAACCCAGAACTAGCTCACTTGAATCACTTCAAATTTTGAGGAAAAACCAATGAATTTTACATAGGGTTGTCATTGGAGGGATGCTATTTATTTTTGCCAAATTTAAACCGCATATAATCAACATTTTTGATGCTACAAAATTTCCATACTAAGGTGTTATTTTGAAGTAGATGTAAAACTTGAACTTTTTCTGCATTTAATATGTGGGGAAAAACACTCCTACTAAGGAAGGAATTTTCTGATCTAAAATGCGATTTTAATGTTCTTTTTAAATCTAGCTTTTTATGTGATATAAACCTAAAATTTATTACAACACTTCAACCAAGTGAAAATCGTTGCTAAATACAAACAAAACAATGACATCGACGATTCATTTATAATGCCAGTTTTTATTTCTGCATTTAATTAAATGCAACAAAACCAGAAAATATGCAATAGCATCTTTAGATGTTATTTAAATGTCTGTAAAAAATCGCATCAATTTTTTCTTGCTGGGTAGCTAAACTTTTTTTTGCCGACATCAACTTCTTCCGAAACCGGTACTAATTTGAAGGCATATGTTAATGTAGACATTTTATCGACATTTAAAAAAAATAAATAAATCAAAACAGCGAATAGCGAATATTGGTTTGTTGGATTCTTAAAAAAACTTGAACGTTTTGGTTTGCTTATAGTAATTCTCATTTTGTTTAATGAGGTTATTATATAAAGACAGAAAATATTCATGAGTTTTTTAAGAATTTGGGTTGAAGTCTACTGATGATTTGGTGTAAGAACCAATGAAATGCATATAGACATACTTAATCAACAACAAACCCTATAAATATAAATTTTTTTATTTCAGTAATATCAATGCGAATTTAAAAAACTCGCCCTCTGCATTGCCTTTTTGTGTTTGAACGTGGAAGTGTCAAAAAAAAAAATTAAAAGTTTCATGCAAAAAGCTCAATAGTTCCAAAAAATCTGGTTTCTAGGTTCTTTATACATTAATGTAACGAACGATATGCATCCTTTCTCCTAACAGGGTGCTTCTTTTTATGTGCGCCAAAAATTATGCTACATTTATTATGCGCAATATATGTTTAATGTGTGTATATGTCATTAGCAGTTTACATATCGTACACAAAATAAAAAACAGTAACAACTTAAAATTGTTTACAATCAATCAGTTGTGCTTAAAAAAACTTGAAAAATCTAAAAATGCTTAGCAAACGACGTGCAAGAAATGACAAAAATAAAATATGCAGTGAGTTTGCAATCATGAAATGATCATGCATACGCTTTAGTTTTGATTTATTAAGCATTAATACAAACTAAATAAAAAAAAAAAGAAGAATACTTCCTCACCATACCTTTACCAGTTATTGATGTGACAAGTTTATTTGTGCCAACTGTGGACCTTGCTGTACGAAAGCTGAACTGCCGGTCGGATAACCCATTATCTTTCTTCCCGGCTAGCAGCGGTCTATCGTATAATATCCTCAAGTAGCAAATAGGTCTGTATAATGATGGGTTCCCTAAGAGTTTCCTTTTGCTTCTTTCAGGGTTCTGGGAATATGATTTCTTCTAAGCACTAGTTAAAGATATCTATAAAGGCATCTGTTGCACTTAACATCGCCAATCTTAACGCCCGGTTTGTTATATAATCCGGTCAATGAGCTCTGTCGTCTCCTTGGCCCTCTCCTCTGATGTGACCCTCTTAATGTTGCATGGTCGACGCTTCCGATTTGTAGGCCTTCCATATTGTATGTGTTGAGAAAATAATGCTTTGAAAATTTGTCGAAGCAATAAAGAAAAGAAAGGTTCGAGGACACTTGCGCCTTTAAGCCGTGTCATCACTACTCTATATGCAGCTCCCAATGGGTTGTTCTCTGCCGCTTAAACCTTTGTTTTGATGTTTTCCAATTTCATCGGACCACCAGTAGTTAGATGATTAAGTTTTAATTGTTCTATCATTAGGTATGGAGGCGTTACATGATCTAAATATGGTTAGGCAATTGTATTTACCTTCTTCACATATCGTCCCCTCAATAAAAAATATACCATTATTCTTTTAGGGTGTGCCGTGTTATGACTATGTAAATGGAATTTCGACAGACTTTGGTGACGCTGAGGCTAAAATAAATATATGTATCTGTAGATTTTTAAGATAAAGCTATTTCGGAGACGAATGAGGAGGCAAGGGCTATCTTCCCTAAAGAACTCTTCAATGATTATGCGCCTAGTACGACGGGCGAAGAAGTTTTCTCCGTATGTGTGTATGTACATAAGTACATATGTGCCGTTTATTTTGAAAGTTGCATAAGTCACTTTTTTTTAAAAGTCGAGAAATAGGTAGGTATAAAGATATGGAATAATACCGTTCAATTTTATTTAGTGTTGCCATTAACACGACTTATGTCACTTTAAAAATAAACGGCTCATATGTATGTATGTATGTATTTATGAATTTATTTAAGTCAATTTTATTTAAAATTCAAAAGAAAAATATTTGTCTACTCTTTGTTTAGAGTACAAACTAATAGTAGATAATGACAATTCATTGATTTGTTATAGATCATGTTATGTTTAAAATTCCCCCGAAAACGAAATTAAATACGTACGTAAATACTTACATATTTAAAAAAACCAAACCGCAAGGACATCAAAGTTTTAGTTTTTAAAAATTACTTAAGTACGAGTTTAAGGTGTTTCTGTGTCGCAACTTTTAACATGTTTGTTTAAATGTTTATTTAATATTTATTTGCAAAAACGCAAAAAAAAGCAATAAGATAGTGAGGGTATAAAACACAAAAGTAATGAAATAATAATGTTTTTTAAATTGGTTTTTTTTCGTAACGTTAACGTTATTGTTATTGTTAGCAGCACCTACTATTTTATGTGGGTTATTTTTTTGGGGAAATATTATGAATCATTTGTCAATTCTTATCATTCCAACTGTTTGTTAATACATATTTCAAAGATATAGCGATTCTTTATGTTTAAAATTTATTATATTAAATTTACACTTCTGCCATAAAACTTTAAAAATTGTTATACCCACACCGCATATACATATGGTAGGGGTATTATGCGTTTGTGCAGATGTTTATAGGCCCATCTTTACGTACACTGATCAACTCATAATCACTTTCTTAGTCGATTTAAACGTGTCCGTTCATCGGTCTGGCTAGGCGTCCATATACTTGCGAGCACGCTACAGGTCGCCATTTTGAAAATATTTCGTGGAAATTTTGCACAGATAAGTTTTTTGAGACTAAAACGAAGCATATTGCTTTTGGTGATGACCAGTTAATTTTTTAACATAGTCCCCATACAAATGTCCTCCCGGAATAAGCATTTTGGGCTATAAATGGCTCTAATATTACTTCACCTTCTGAAAATTTTGTACACATGTTTATCCTAATGCCACCAACTATTATACTGAATACAAATATCATCGGCCTTTTTTTTCATAAAGAAAAATTTTATAAATGCACAAATGTGGTTTAGGGTATAATATGGTCAGGATTAACCGAATAAAACTTTCTTACTTGTTTTTAGTACTGTGCTTGTTAAATTTTAATTTTAGTTTAACGCTCATATTCATTATAATTAAAGTAGGTTATTTAAGGGGTTATTTGATAACTACTCCATAGGCATCTGTCAAGTAGATCTTTAATAAACCTACTTTAATTGTTATATGGGCCTAAATCTTTGCCAAAAAAATAAATCTAAATTATGTAAAATATTTATTTAAAGTATTTAAACTCTTACTATAAGTTCACAGGGTAAAGATTCAATAATGAAAAATGTGTGAAAAAGGGAAGAAATGCAACATCTTGGGAGTTTCATCATGTGTTCGAATAAGCTTATGGACAAAACACTTCATCAATCCGCCTGAAAAAATTTTCAGTCACCCCCTAACAAAGTTGAAGAAAATATAGATGAAGGAAAAAATGTCAACGAAAACGACTTCTGCTTTTGCTTTAAAAAGTTGACAATACTAATTCATACAATGCTCAAGGTGCGTACGTTTGATGTTTAAACCTATGTATATGATAAACAGCTTTAAGTCTACGTCATTAATTTAGGGATTCAAGGGATTTCCCAAATAACATAAATGAGCTTTGGTTAATTGCAGTTTGGAAAGTATTGCAAACTAGTTTGCATGCAAAAAGCGGGCGTGACGTTAAAAAATGGATACAAAGATGATGATATAAAAAGAACGGCTAACAGGGATGACCAGGGCAACCAAAAATATGCAAACTCATATATTTGTCTGTGCCTCGCATTAACCTATAATGTCAATTTTCATCCGTTTTAGAACTTTTGCAAAATTTTAGCATCGATTTGTTTGGGCATATTTTTGTATATTTTACATATAACAGCATACTTTGGCATATTTTTGCTTTTGAAGCATATTTTTTTTGTAAAACCGTTTTTAAAGCATTTTTTTAAGTTTTTATATTTAATTTAAAAAAACAACAAAAAATCTTTCGAGTTTAATCAAAAATTATTTAACTTCAATTTGGTTTTCCCTTTTTTTATTTTGTACCGGAATTTTTCGACAATGTTAATTTGTTATTTTGTAAACGCAACTTATCTTTAAATTCTACGTTTTCGGATAATTGGCCGTAAGTTACCATAATTTTATTTTTAAAGCATATAAGTATGTACATATTTTTAATTTTTACCGCAAATTTTCCCCGCACTTTTTTAGAGCATATTTTTGGTTGCCCTGGTGATGACTCACTGTAGGCGAATACATTAAATAAGCAGTCCCCGACCGAGGACCATTGAAGAGGCTGGAACGTGGCGAATTGATGTTGCAAATAAATTAGTATCCCCCCAGGATGTGCCTTCAAGAAAGGTGTAAATAAGAGAGTGACGACTCTGTGGTTCCCTTAAGTGGTAAATCCGGAAGCGTCTGACTTGTATTGAGTGGCCACATGGTCAGGGTCTGTTTTCCATGTCAGGGGCTGCTAAAATACAAATCCTGGCGGCTTATATAAAATTCTATGTGTAGGATCCTATTAAGTAAAACCACAGTTTATTCGAAGAGCTTTAAATATGGGCTGGGGCGTTGGGATTGTAACTCATCTCCATTAGAAACAATAAACAATGATAAAAAAGATTAAAATAGAACTGTGACAACCACAAATATACAGTCCTTTATAGACTGTAGATGCCACAAAGAGCAAAAAACAAGAGGATACAAAAAGAACATGATAATAAGTAACGACTTTTTACTTGTTCGAAAAAAGAGAAGAAAAAAGCTCGACACTGTGTCTACATACATCGTTCGAGTAAGCCGCTGATTTTGTGTAACGTTTTTTCATGAATAAGACTGCTAAATATTTGTGAAAAAAGTTTAAATAAATCCAGTCAGGAGTACAAGTAACCGTCTTTTTGTTCATTAATTATGGCGACGAGCAAGCCGCTAAAGACAAACTGCAAATGCAAAAAAAAACACAATTTTGGGATCTGCTCCTGGATTCTTCGATCCTTATACAGACCAGGTGCATCTACTTATTCAATTATTCCATTTAAAGGAGACTTACATACATATGTATGTTAAAGGAGCCATAACACGAAGCATGAATTTGGATGCGGATTTTTAGTTAGCAAAACTATTAGCCATCTTGTTCTCAGACTTACACCCGCATTTGAGCGGCTAGCAACAATCTGAATTAACGCATAATTGTTTAACATCCGTTTTATATATATGTGCACATGCCCCGGCGAAGGAAAATATAAAATTATAAAAGACTAACACCAAATGTCAACAATATCAGTGGCCCATACCAAGGCTAATTTAAGACCTGACAAATCAACCGTGGACTAGATGTTCATACTTTGCCAGGTCTTGAAGAAAACCCAACATCTTTTCGTCGATTTCAAAGCCGCTTTTGACAGTCTGATTCGCGAAAAGGTATATCAGGCCATGCCAGAACTTGGCGTTCTTGCGAAATTAATAATACTCGGCAGAATGACATTGACTGAAATACGATATTTACTTAACTGAAAATATAGATGTTAAAAACAGCAACATCCACAAGGATCTACAAATTCCGCTAGTTAAATGCAAAATCTTAAACTATGTGGATAAATATTTGAATATTTATACTCGTCTGGAAAGAAGGGATACTATTGCGTTTAGATAAAACCATTAAAACCATTGAAATTAATTAATTTATTTATTTGAATTTAAATTTAAGTCTGGCACAGGCTGGACTAATATTACTTATTTAGTTTTAAGATTTGATTACTTATTGTTAGTTCGCATAAGCGAAGATTCAATAATAAAAATATGCAAAAAAACTGGAAATAATATTCCCGAACCGCTTAGCACCAAACGGGGACTCAGACAAGCTGATTGTTTATCGTGTGGCCAACATAACATTCTCCTGTGATGCAGCTGTAAACAGAAATATCACAATTTTTAACAAAAGCCATATGCTACTTGAATATGCCGAGGATATTAATATCATGGGAAGAATTTTTCGAGTCTGATGGTTAATAAGACGAGAACAAAATTAATAGTTTTAACTACCAGAAAGTCTATTGAATTGGATGGTACTGTAAACGTTTGTAACTATAATTTCGAGGTTGCCAAAGAATTTTCATGTCTTGGTACTGCCATCAATAAAATTAACAACACCAGCTTAGAAATACGAAGAAGACTTTTCCTTGGGCTGGGTAAGCAATTAGGAATTAAAGTCCTTTCTCTACAAACGAAAATAACTCTATACAAGAAACTGTGCTATTATATGGTGTGAGGTATGGATACTTGCCCAAGCAGATAAAGCCGTACTTAACGTTTCCAAGAAAGATTCTTCTTAAAATAAATGTGCAGTTTTGTTTTATCAGAGGTTACCGGCGCCGCTTGAATCAGGAGCTTGTATAACGATATTAACGTGCGCATAAAAATAGAAACATTGCGTTGTACGAATTGAAGAAGAAGATGCTCCAGGTAGAAAGGTTTTTGAGCACAATCTCGTAGCACGCAAAAAGGGAGACGGCCAAAGTTGATCTGAATATCCGAAACAGGAGGAAAAACGCAAAAGATCGAGGAACTTAGAGATCAGTCTTTTCTTGGCTAAATACCTAACCAGGTTATGGAAAAGAAATCAAGAAGAAAAAGAAAAAGATGTTTGCATCAACTGGTAAACGGAAAAAAAGAAAGAAGTAATTAAACAAAGAAAAATGGAATGAAAAAATTTTTTAAAGTGATTCAGCATAAGTAAAAGATAAGCTTCTAGCATTATTGAGAAAAGTTAAAAGGTACTAAAAAAATTACACTTTAATTTTAATTAACATGAAAAAAAATGTACGATAATTCCAAATCCAATTAAATTTTTATTTTTTTAAAGTATTTTTATTAAACAGTGACAATCTTAAACATGCCTCTTTGTACAGACGCATTTCAAAGCTCCCTTCGCTGTCCGCACAAGAGAAATTCCACTGTATGTATGTATGTATAATGAAAAACTTAAGAAACAAACTTTTTTAATTTAGACTAAAGCAATTTGGCGAACCAAATGCACACGCTTGCATTAACATTAATGCAAATGAAATTATAAAAATTAAAACAAATAAAAGAAGACGCGTCACTGACGGCCGTGAATATCTAAGTATATAGCTTTAGCAACAGAGTGAGACGTGTGTTAAAAAATGAAAAAAAAAACACATTTTACATTGTAGCTGCTTTATTAATAAAAAAAAAAGAAACAAATCAAAATTCAATAACAAAATTTTTGTTTTATTTTTAAAAATTTATGTTTGTATGTAATTTTGTAAATATGTACATATTTAAATATGCATTTTGTGTATTTGTATGTAAACTTTTTTGTACTCTTTGTTTGCATTTACTACTCGTATTAAAAAATCCCGATAAACGCTATTGTTGGTGTTAACAGATATTAAGCAATTTATGTGTAATTGGCCAAAAAGTTAACACTACGAGTACAAATTAAAAATAAAAGGAGTGAAGTTTAAACAAAATCTGACAAAATAAAACATTGCATCGAAGCTTTTTTGATGTTTGGGTTTTATTTTCAAAATGTTTTCAAAATGATAATTTTACTCTCACTTTCAATTATTTATTTAATGAAGAGAGAATTGCCTGCAATAAGCAGTGCACAGTGGTACTGAATAGTTAAAATGCTTAAACCATGTTCAAACATACATCATAAATTGGGATAATTTAAATTAAATTGAGCAGTTAAGTTATCTGTTTACACAATAATAATTAGGCTTACTCAATCAGCATATGACAATTAAAATCTATTGTTTTTCATATTTGAGGTCATTGAACAAGAGCAACTGAGCAGCTGACTTTTATTTACGACATATGTTTTCTATTTTAGATTGGCAAATTTTTTATGGTTGTGTATGCCGTGTGTAGGTATGATAGCAACATTTTTGTCAACTTAGCTAGAATTTTTGCTGTAGGGCAAGGTCACCTTGGCATACATATTAAAAGCTTCCAAGCTTTTATACTAACTGAACACAGATCTTATTAAATTAACAGGGTTGCACTTTGAGTGTAACTGAATAAGTAAAGCAATTTGCTACTAATTGCTTAATTTATTATTTGAAATCTTGTATGGTAAACTGAGCTCAATTCAGGCCTTAATTGCGTAAATGTCAACATCGCATTAATATACATACTCGTATTAACAAGTATTTAATAAAAACAAAATTAAAATTTTGTCTTGAATAATTCTTATATTTCCTTCTTACCAAATTTAGAGTATAATTAAAAAAAGTTGTCTAATGTAAACTTTTTAAATAAAAATCGATTTTTAATAGGTTATTTAGTAAAATGAAGTGCCTCACAAAGTAAGTGGAAGGTATTTAATTTAGGTTTCTCAATATTTTTATTCTATATATGTATTTATATTTCCGTATTTCTGTTATTTTTTCCCCCCAGATATTGTTAACCTAAGACCATGCTTATACTGGAAATAATAATTGTGTGGGTAATAAATTATGAAAACTTTAGCAGTTGCATGACAGAAAGAATTGGAATTTAATAAAAAATATAAAGCTAAATACTTCGTGAATTAGTGATTGTTACAATTCCTTTAAGTTTTTTTGTTGTAATATAAGAAGGATTATGTCTTTTGTTTACAATTTCTAAAGTGCATTATGTGTCTGTAGTTCCCTTTACTTTAAACACCATATCTCCTTAGGGGACTAATTAGGAAATAAAGCATACACAGGACACGCCCTTGTTAACACAGTTAATTTTTTTTAAGTCAAAGTAACCCGCTGGTTTTTTGTACTTGATGTTCCCTGTCACCCTAATAAGACTCCGACGACCGACCATGCGCGGTTTAATCTAAATTAGTGCATTGTTTAATCCTGGCACACGGTTTGCATGGCTGATAGCGACGTTGGCAGCCCCAACATCAGAACCGGGCGATATAGTTCAAGCTATATTTAAACTACCTGAGTTATCATCAAAATTTCACAACTGAGCCTCATTTGTATAGTGTAATAACATGTCTGTTTTTATTTGTTAATATTTTTATCTAATCTCATTTGAAAATAGAACGCATTCTATTTTCAAACTATTTAACGTCTGAGTTTTAAATTTAAGTTTTTAAAAGTTACCGGATTATGTAATTTTGTATTGCCATAAACTTTATACCAGTTTAAGAAGTTTTATAATAAGCGGACTAAAACTAATTCCTGAGATGTAATGTAATACTATAAATTAAAAAATCAAATTGTTTTTTGACACTCATAAGAACTTAGGTGGTGCAAATATAGCTTTAATAAGCTGTACATCTATAATAACTTTTATTATTGAAACTAATACAAGAAAGAAACATTATTGATCCGATATTAAAACGACGGAATTTAGCATGAAAACAAGGACCAGAATTGAAACATTTGTACATTTTTACCCGTCACGGATTACACAGTTATACAAAGAGTTCTATTAAACAAACTACATTAAAGAGGCTTACCATTAACTGAACTTCCCCTATTTAGTGGAGTCGGAATTAGATATTCTTTCTTAGCAGGCAAAATGTTTACTTTTAGACTCGAATCCAAACTTATACAGAAATATAACCATCAGAGAGGAGGTTGCGCTTAAAATATCACGATGGTACAGTGCTATACCCCTACGGATGTATCTGAGAAGACGGTAAAAGAAACGTTATTTGGATTTTTTCAAGTTAAATATAAAATGTTCAAAAAATGCTTGAAAAACAAGTTATAAAAAAACATGCTCTTAAGCGAAAAATATGCTGTTTTATGCAAAATATGCAAAATAATTTCCTAAAAATGTATGTCAAAATTTTGCTAAAGTTTTGAAAGAAATGATAAAAATAATAGTTAATTAAAATAAACAATAAAATAAAAAATACAAGAGGTGACAACGAACACTCGAAAGATATTTTTTAAGGTTTTTTTCAAAATATATATAAAAAATTAATCAAAACGGCTTTTACAAAAAATATATGCTCTTAAAGGAAAACTATGCCAAATATGCTGTTATATGCCAAATATGCAAAAATTTGCCCTAAAAATCAATGCTAAAATTTTGCAAAAGAAACGGATAAATACCAACAATATAGGTTAATCCGACGCACAGAAAAAATATAATTTTGCATATTTTTGGTTGTCCTGGTTATAATTATGTGCTGTTTCAATGCCCAATGGGATCCGATAACTCAAGAGCAAAAAGCCCCATTGACAGACATGGAGCAGGGCGTCTGATGGGAAACAACAATAATAATCTTGTAATATATTTTCTTATCCGAGGATTCATAAACTTATATTGATATGCTCGGATTACATAATTTATAGCAGACACCTATATCGTTGTCAATAAAAAATTGAGAGGTATGCTATTGAATATTAAAAAAAATATATGTTATCGTAACTGGCAGTGACCATCACCTTTGAATCCCTGTAAAAATTACCGCAATTAAAAATAATTCCATAATGACACAAACTAAATTAAACAAAGAAAATATGGAAAATGCTGGGATTTCAAACGCTCTGACCAATGAATTAAAAATGAATTAAAGTCTTTTGACCCATGTTGAGGGGGGTCAGGATCGGTGGTGCTGGACCCATCCATGTGCATCTTTTAGTAAGAAACGTCGTTATTATATTGCGATTGCTATTAGATCGAAGATATACATAAATATGTGAATTAAACTCCATTTATTTGTAGCACTGTGCTTTGGTGTATTAAACATAATGTAATTGTGTAGAGTGCTTTAATGTTGCCTCTCTTCATATTACTGCAGAAAGACTCAGCCATAACAAAGCTATCGCTGACTACAAGCGCTATAATGTACAAATATTTCTTGTGCTTTTTGAACGTTTGTTTTTTTTATAAATTTGAGTTTGAGTCAAAATAACGTAAAGTATTAAAAAGTATATTTATTGGTTTTTATCAAAAAAACGCAGTTGATGCCAAAACTAAAATA